>OZ036000.1:6704708-6937208 GCA_964035015.1 Corallium rubrum
TAAACTAAGCGAGAACAAGGAAAATGTTAATTTTTAATTTACCTACACAGATAATTGTTCCTTAAAATTGTCAAAATTGCTGAATAAATGCAAAATTTCGAAATAGTGGCTTGCTGCTATAAAAGTTGCCAGTTCAAAAAAATGTTGCTCATATGAGAAGAAGTTGCCAAAAAGTTGCCGAGCAACTTGTGAACATGGCTAATAAAATCCATATCTTCGCACCACCGTGTAATATCCTATATATATATATATATATATATAGTTCATAATCATATACAGTCGGGATCCCACTCACTGAAGTCATTATAATTATCAAAATAACTTTTATTATTTTGTTTATACCCGAGAAATTTCAACATTAGTGCGAGTCAATCTTATCAGCTAGTGCGATTAGTTAACACATCATAGATCAATATGTACGATTATTTCCTATTTGTCATTTGATTTCACACTTCCACCAATTTATTAATAAACTCGAAAGTCTGTTTCTCACGCACCAAAACTCGCCCGCCCATTCAAATGTTCAATATACAAACCCACAACACTTCTGTGGTTTGTGAACTCCACACTTGCGATTTGGAGTTACCTAGCAATGAAAGTGGAAACTTTTCACGGAGTTTTTAATGGCATTGTTTTGAAACAAAGATCCGCAACAGGTTTTAAATTATCTTTGAGAAGAAATTGCCCATCATTGAAAGCCTGACAACTTCCGTTCTAAGAGTATTTATTACCTTCGTGAATGCTCTCATTGGTTCAAGCTTCGCACGACCTGCTGAGAGAGAGAGAGAGCATCGAATTTCGCCTCTTGCCTGAAGACGTTTTGCGGTGAGTAGCTGACGACGACAACGACGACGCTTGCTTTTCTGTCGTTTGTAGCTAACCTCGTTTGATCATGTTGAATTGGCTCCTTCCTTTGGTTGTTGCGTGTATTCATGTCTTAACGGCTACAAAACTACAACAGAAATTGTGTACGGATATAACGAAGGAATGCGAATACGACGATTATTGTGGTTTCGCTTATTATCGTTTCGTGTCCAAGTGCCCGCGTATTGTCAGAATAGGAATGGACTTTAGTTCATCGCTAAACCTTCCTAAATTTACGAACTGCTCAGAAGACTGTGTGGAGGCGATTAATGACTTAAAAGACACGAACATCGGAGCCTACTTCGATGACTGCGACTGCCTAGGCGATGGCAATTGTTTAACTACTAAAGCACGAGTGACGAAATGCTTGGATCCCGATCACGAAAGCCACAGAAAAACCAGTTGCACTATGACCATGATAAATTGCACTCTAAACCACACTTGCAAAAAGCTCCAACGTCGTTTTTTGCGCCGCTGTACTAAAATGATCAGTGGGATCAAATGTGAGGAGAAATGTCTGAATGCGCAAAGCAAGCTCTTCACGGACGAGCTGGGTAAGGCAATGGCTGATTGTGAGTGCGATGGTACCAACGAACCGTACTGTCGCGCGATACGAGCGCACGCAGAACAGTTGCGCTGTAAGCCCGGCATGGATGGATCTGGGAAGCGAAACTTCAATTACCAAGAAGAAACACTGGATACTGATGGAATCATACACAGCCCTGACGACGAAGAAAACGAAAGAAACAGTGGAGTGTCCGTGAACTCATGTCTAGTATCGTATGCGCTGGTATTGCTATCACAGTTTGTATTCTACTGAACTTCCTTTAAGAATCTCGAGGTTTAATACCCCTATCAAAACTAGTATCTAGTTTTCAT
Organism: Corallium rubrum; assembly: GCA_964035015.1. NCBI lineage: Eukaryota > Metazoa > Cnidaria > Anthozoa > Scleralcyonacea > Coralliidae > Corallium > Corallium rubrum. The sequence continues at coordinate 6,706,452 of OZ036000.1, forward strand.
ATTTCGTTCGTCTAGCACGGTCTATGTTTGTTTATTTCAAAATATTTGTAAATGGGTTTTTTTAATGCTAACTAATTGTTTCCCTTGTAACTGTCGCCGACCGCCTTCATCATTTCAAGGTTTCGTCAAGAGCGAACACTTCTTCCTATAGTTTTTGTTTATAGTCTATAATGTATATAGTTTACTGTTTTTTTCGTTATTCACCAACTTTGTGTAAATACAAATTGTTTTTCCTGGCCATTTGGGATCACGTACGAGTCGTTTTTCTTTCATTACGAGATAAGGTTCTGCTTTAAAAGAGAACGCGTTCAATGCGAGATTAAGGAATTGAAATGTCTGTTTCGTTTTACTAGCATTCTAGTCCTATGTGTTGCTCTTTCACCTGTGTGAATGATTAACCCACAAATAAGCGACTTCAGAGAAACGGTTAAATTGTTTACACAACACGAAGATGTGTTTTGTTTTAGTTAAGCGGAAAACCACTTCGCAGAGGAATGCAGCATGTCCTTGCACATCAAACATGGCTGGAGACGACGATGCCTTGTTTTTTTTAAGTGTTTGTAGATCAGACTAAATAGATAAGCTCTTTCAGTCACTTTTATAGTAGCACGCATTGTTGTTTTAAACTTGGCACTAAGTCTACGACCGAAACTTGCGCGTCTTCAGTACACTTTCGTCAATCGTCATCATTACCGATGACCTGGGCAGGCCGAAAATGGCCTCTTTGTTATTTTACTCTGTCTAAAGCCAGACGATTTTAAATGTCGAGGGAAGAACTCTTTGCTATATCCCAGGCAGCAATGCACGCGTGAGTTGCCTGAAACGGCCTTCTTTATTGTTTTACTGTACGTAACGCCTTTGTCTGAAGGGAGAAACTTTAGTTATATCCCTGACCGCAAAGACAATGGACAACGAACTAACAACTCATTCTGATATTCATCCATTCCTGTCTGAACTGCGTTGCCTAAAACGGTCTTACTCTTATTTTACTTCGTCAAAAGGAGAAACTTCAACTATATCCCCAGCAGCAATGCCAATGGGCTAGGCTAATAACTCATTATTTATCTATTTATCCATCCCTGCTTCGAGCTGCGTGGCCAAAACCCATTTCCTTTATTGTTTTACTCTGTCTAACGCCAGATTATGCTACTCTGTCTATCACAGGATGCAATGGGCTAACAACTCATTGCTTATAACCCATTTGAATTCTCTTGAGCTGCGTGACCAAAAACTTTATTAATTTACTCTGTCTAACGCCAGATTATGCATGCTATACTCTACGCCAGATTATTTTACTCTGTGGTCTAACACTAGAAAAATAAGCCTGCAGTAGTAAGTTAATCACCCTTAATGATGACTGTTGCATGACATTTATATTGTTCTTGCTTATAAGATGTTCCTAATGACTCAAAACTCTCAATTTTTTTATACAAAACAAATTATTAAAATGTAGGACAACGAGTCACGGTAATGACACCCTTCGCTTTGCCGTTAATGCACTCTCTACGATATATCTATACACTGCCAGAACATTTTAACGTACGTAGGACAAGGACAACGTAAATTGCCTAGAGGTTATTCTTAAAGATGTGTTTGAATGCAGATTGTATTCAAACACGAAATGGATTAGTTTTGGGAATTGGGAATAAAAAAACGTTTTGTTTTATGAGCTTGAAAAACCAACTAAAGAGTAAAGAGATATAGGTCTTGACTAAATCTAAGCCTTCATAACCAGAAAATGAATGTATTATCTGTCTGACATAGATTTCTACCATATATAGAGTCTTCGAGCAGTTCTTGGAATGGGCAATTTTTTCATCAATCATAGGCTCATATTATTTCACCGAGGTATATATATTATATCGGAGTAAAAAAAGTAGAGTGTTGTGTAGGCAGTGTTTTGGATAGAGCAAAGTGAAAAAGTGGTAAACTTGACCAGAATAATTTTGATTATGACGAAATGGTTGGGAATTTTACATATTTAGGATATTTGAAACCTTCTGAGAAGATTTGTAATATATCTTCCTTTTCAATTGACTAAAGTGACGTCTAAGCAGGAATCTGTAAAGTGGTTTTTATATAGACAAATTAAAGGCTAACAGCGGAGCCCTCAATCATCCATGAGCTCATCGATAGCCAAAAATCTCACAGGATTGTTACAAGATGCGTTCGCTTCAGGCTATAGCAAACTTGTTAAGCCACTACGAAGCTAAGATCACAAGTGTCCAGCAGTAGCAATTTATATTAGTTCTTTCTTTTTTCTTCTTTTCTTTCTTTCTTTCTTCCTCTTCCTTCGTTCCTTCCTTCCTTTCTCCTTCTTCGTTCGTTCGTTCGTTCGTTCGTTCGTTCGTTCGTTCGTTCGTTCGTTCCTTCTTTCCTTCCTTCCTTCCTTCCTTCCTTCCTTCCTTCCTTCCTTCCTTCCTTCCTTCCTTCCTTCCTTCCTTCCTTCCTTCCTTCCTTCCTTCCTTTTCCTTTCCTCCTTTCCTTTCCTTCCTTTTCTTCCTTCCTTCCTTTCCTTCCTTTCCTTCCTTTCCTTCCTTCCTTTCCTTCCTTCCCTTCCTTTCCTTCCTTTCCTTCCTTTCCTTCCTTTCCTTCCTTTCCTTCCTTTCCTTCCTTTCCTTCCTTTCCTTCCTTACCTTCCTTCCTTTCCTTCCTTCCTTTCCTTCCTTCCTTCCTTCCTTCCTTTCCTTCCTTTCCTTCCTTTCCTTCCTTCCTTTCCTTTCCTTTCCTTTCCTTTCCTTTCCTTTCCTTCCTTCCCTTCCTTCCTTCCTTCCTTCCTTCCTTCCTTCCTTCCTTCCTTCCTTCCTTCCTTCCTTCCTTCCTTCCTTTCCTTCCTTTTCCTTCCTCCCTTTTCCTTCCTCCCTTTCCTCCCTTCCTTCCTTTCCTTCCTTTCCTTCCCTTCCTTTCCTTCCTTTCCTTCCTTCCTTTCCTTCCTTCCTTCCTTCCTTTTCCTTCCTTTCCTTCCTTTCCTTCCTTTCCTTCCTTTCCTTCCTTTCCTTCCTTTCCTTTCCTTCCTTTCCTTTCCTTTCCTTTCCTTTCCTTTCCTTTCCTTTCCTCCCTTCCTTCCTCCTTCCTTCCTTCCTTCCTTCCTTCCTTCCTTCCTTCCTTCCTTCCTTCCTTCCTTCCTTCCTTCCTTCCTTCCTTCCTTCCTTCCTTCCTTCCTTCCTTCCTTCCTTCCTTCCTTCCTTCCTTCCTTCCTTCCTTCCTTGTTCGTTTGTGCGTGCGGAATGAATAGGCATGTGGTAGGAAGTATTTGTATGTATTCTTCGTTGTAGTTCCGCCCTTTATTTGAGTAACAGTTCATGATGAACATATTCTTGTTAATTAAACGTAGAGAGGGGAACCGTTCCCTAGTTTGGAGCCGCGGATATAAAAATTCTGCATGAAGTTGTTTGAGCTATACGCCTATACCACACTACTTTTTAATGTCTAAAAATTTTACAAACTGATATGCATGTGCTCCGAGAATGTGATTGGCTACTTTCAATTTACGTCACTCTTTTAAGCCCTGTTTTGGCGCCTAGGATGTCTGATGGTTCTCCCTTTCACGAGTAAAATCGTCTGGTGTTAGACAGAGTAAAACAATAAAGGGGCCATTTTTGGCCAGCTCAGGCAAGAATGGGTTAAGAATCAGTTGAAGCATGTTTCATAAATAACACAACACAGGTTCTGAATGTAGGGAATAAAAAGTATATAACATGAAGTAAACCATAACATGAGCGCATGTTTCTGGCTTAGACCTAACTGTGCTTAGACCTTAGACAATGTCCCGTTGTTCATGTTGGTGATCTTTCGACTATCTTTCATCAAGCCACTAGAGGAGGCTGCCGTAATAGCTCTGTCTGTCTTCTGTCAGTCGTACATCGTATTCATTCAAGATGGCCGCCACTTCATATCTTTTATCAACCTTTCCAGCCTCGTTCTGGCGTTGAAAGAACCTTTACACCAGAACGAGGCTTGAGAGGCTAATTTAAATTAAATTGTTGAATAACTTCCTGCTTTGAATTTGATTGGTGTTTGACTATAAATGATCATATTTCCTATTGGTTGCTTAAGGTGGCTCCATACCGTTTCGCGAAAATGGAAAATACAAGTTTGAGAGTCCAGAACACGTGCATAAACAATTCGGAAAAAGAATAAAACTAAATGTTGTGCATAGTTAAACAGCCTGACAATCAAGAACTCTTACCAAATAAATAGCAGCAGTTGTTACTATGGCAACAATCACGTTTCAAAATGGCTGCCAATTTCCCTTCAAACTAATTTAATTCGAAAAAAACTTTGGTGACCCACAATTTTTTTTTCATTAAAACTTTTCTTGAAGTATGAGTAATCAATAGGCCGATTTTAAAAAAATTCTGTAGAACGAATAATTTTTTTTTCGGAAATATCATGTTTGTTAATTTTTAAAAAATTTGGTTCTACAGAATTTTTTTAAAATCGGCCTATTGATTACTCATTTAAGTGAAAAAAATTTTCATGAAAAAAAAATTTGGGGTCACCAAAGTCTTTTTCGAATTAAATTAGTTTGAAGAGTAATTGGCAGCCATTTTGAAGCGTCATTGTTGCCATAGCAACAACTGTTGCTATTTATTTGGTAACAGTTTTTGTTTGTCAGAATGTTTAACTATGCATAACATTTATTTTTTTCTTTTTCCAAATTGTTTATGCACATGTTTTGGACTCTCAAACTTGTATTTTCCATTTTTCAAGAAACTGTGTGGAGCCACCTTAAAACCCCAAAACCAATCAAATTCAAAATAGAGTTATCATGCAGTATAAATAAAGTTAGTTTACTCTGGGTTTTCTCCTGTAATAACACTAGACCAATGAGGTGTTAGTGCGCTGCCTCTCATCAAAAGTTAAACCCGGTTAGACGGGGTTAGTACTTGGATGGGTGACCACTTGGGAATGACCCCGTTGTCGAGCTTGGAACTCATGTGAGTAGAATTGCAGTTGATCTCTCCCGTGCTTCGAGGGTTTTTCGCCGGGTTCTCAGGTTTTCCTCCCTCCATAAAATCAACACCTAACATCTTAGCTATGATCCGTGGTCTGTTATACTTACCCATGTGGATGGTAAGGTGCAGACGGGGGAGTCGGGGGAGTCGGGGGTCACCGGTTTACCATGAGCTTGTCATTACTTGGATTCAGGTCAGCAGTCTATGTTGTGATCTCCAGCCTTGACCTGACCACCACCGTCTGCACCTCTCACGCTGATTTATCAGTGGAAATTATAACCTGAATTGTCCGTAGGGAGGGATGGTGGGTAATTTAAGATTTTCCTTGCGACTCGTTACTGATAGACTGCTATCAACCTGCTGTGCCGCTAAACGCGCAATGACTGAGCTCAGGTGGCTCCGCATTATAAGTACTGATGTACTCTCTCCCAGGCCATGCGCGGTTCCTTTGTCGTTAACCTTAGTTATGTCATAACTTCGTCTAATTTAAATTTTATATACGACTGACAGTGACAGTGACAGTGACAGTGACAGTGACAGTGACAGTGACAGTGACAGTGACAGTGACAGTGACAGTGACAGTGACAGTGACAGTGACAGAGTTAACTTATCTAGTGTTAAATAAAGTTATATAAAAGTAGAGTGCTGCGTAGGCAGTGCAGAAACAACACGTTTCTCTCTGACGAAGGGCCTTCGCTCGAAACGTTAGACCACTCACGTTCTCTGTTTCGGCAGTATTAACCTACTATACCATATTTCGATTGTAGTTTAGTTTGCTCTGGTTTTCTCCTGTAGTAACACTGGACTAATGCTGCCAGAACTCCCGCACAGCTAGGGGAAATAAGCTAGGGGAAATAAGCTAGGGGAAATAAGCTAGGGGAAATAACATTCCGTTTGCATGTTACATGAAAACAGATAAACAAGTCATTAGAATCTCGGGTCCATTTCTGTATTTTATACATTTCTAACCCTAAACCCAACCTTAACCCTAAACCTGATGCTAACATATACTTATAGGTGAAAATATTTTTTTAAGTAAAACAGTTCATTTCGATTTTGTATGTCGTATTTATATAAATCTGATAATAAGTGTGTGGGTTAGATTGTCTAGCCATACCAACAGATTGTACAATGTGTTTTCCTGTTTTTCTCATTAATATTATTGATTTTCCATGTCCAGTTGTTCCTGTTTGTCACGAACTCTTTAGTTGGGGTATTGCTTAGGACTAATGAGGAATCGCCCTTACTGGACCGCTAGGGAAAACAGGTCAGATATGACTGATAGTTATCCAGTATAAATAAAGTTAGTTTACTCTGGGTTTTCTCCTGTAGTAACACTAGACCAATGAGGGATGACCCTTACTGAACCTCTACAGAGAACAGTTTAGGTACGACTGACGGTGACAGAGTTAACTTATCTAGTGTTAAATAAAGTTAGTTTAGTTTGCTCTGGTTTCCTCCTGTAGTAATACTAGACCAATGAGGGATGACCCTTACTGAACCTCTACAGAGAACAGTTTAGATACGACTGACGGTGACAGAGTTAACTTATCTAGTGTTAAATGAAGTTAGTTTAGTTTTCTCTGGTTTCCTCCTGTAGTAACACTAGACCAATGAGGGATGACCCTTACTGAACCTCTACGGAGGACAGTTTAGATACGACTGACGGTGACAGAGTTAACTTATCTAGTGTTAAATAAAGTTATAGTTTAGTTTGCTCTGGTTTCCTCCTGTAGTAATACTAGACCAATGAGGGATGACCCTTACTGAACCTCTACAGAGGACAGTTTAGATACGAATAACGGTGACAGAGTTAACTTATCTAGTGTTAAATAAAGTTAGTTTAGTTTGCTCTGGTTTCCTCCTGTAGTAACACTAGACCAATGAGGGATGACCCTTACTGAACCTCTACAGAGAACAGTTTAGATACGACTGACGGTGACAGAGTTAACTTATCTAGTGTTAAATAAAGTTAGTTTAGTTTTCTCTGGTTTCCTCCTGTAGTAATACTAGACCAATGAGGGATGACCCTTACTGAACCTCTACAGAGGACAGTTTAGATACGACTGACGGTGACAGAGTTAACTTATCTAGTGTTAAATAAAGTTAGTTTAGTTTGCTCTGGTTTCCTCCTGTAGTAACACTGGACCAAGGGAGAACAGTTTCAGAATAAATAGACTTAATTAGGCATGCAACCTTGTTATTTATGTTCCTGTGTATGATAATAATATATTCAAGAGGAATTAGAATGGAGAAATGGACGTTTATTGTCAAATTATAAGCCAAGGTGTTGCCTTATGAGTTCTATTTTTACCTTACTAAACCAAAAAGTACTGTTCCTAAAAGTTGGAACATAGATTGTAATAGAATGTCAACCTCGTACCAAATCCCGCATACCTATAGGGCCTTTTCTCCGCTCCCCGAGAAAAGACCCTGGGTATGAGGTTTCCTGGGTATTGCATAAAAGTACAGAACACGCCAAGCCTTGTTTTTATAACTCTATACGCCTTTAATTCATTATAACTGTAGAGAAATACAGCATAAAACGCCATTACATCATGCTATATCCTGAATCCAATACGCCATCACACGCCCGTCTAATAAGAAGACTTTATACGCTTGGGTTTATTTTTATTACGTTTAACCTATTTTTGACGGGTTGTTTTATAAAAGAACACTTGTGGAAGTTTGGAACGTTTCTATAGCTTTATGGAAATTTCTATTTCTTAAATAGAAACACAAGTGCAGGGGCGGATACAGGGGGGGGGGGGTGACTGAGGTTACTAGTCACCCCCCTTCCCTGTCTCAGCCAATACAGGATTATACAGCGATACACTAGCTGTTTTATACAAATCACAACAGTCACTTGTGTGTAAAACGTGATAAATTATATTGTATAACAATGCTTATTGATACAGGCCGCAGCTATGGCCTTTCCTTTGCAATAAGATTGGACAACATGATACGCTAATACCTTGTAAATTTGAAACCCCAATTTAAGAACAATAAGAATCAAGATTATATATACGTATTGTATACAATATACTGGTATAGTGTGGTTAGTATTTAATATAAAATCTCAATCTGAAATCTGAATGTATATTCAGATTTCAGATTGAGATTGTATATTAAATACTAACCACAATACCAGTATATTGTTTATAGTAATTTTGGAACATAATTAAACTTATAAAATCCCATGAGTTCACGACAATGACGACATGTCTTCCTACATGTGTGCCTTGTATGGCATATATGGTGTATTCATATATTTGGGTATTTTGTTTGGTAATTTATATCCTTCAAAACTCTTTCAAATCTCCCTTAAAATGCAGCAAATGCTATTTCAGAGACTCTAAAATTCAAACTTTTCCGGGGGAAATATTCTGAAAGAAATATTGAGCACCTTATAGTCACCCCCCCTTGCACAAATCCTGTATCCGCCCCTGAAGTGGATGTTTTGGAAGAACACGCGGTGAGAAGTCAGAACTGAAAGTCAAGTGTTACCTCGCCGAATAATTAACTGTTTTCTTAATCATAAAAGCGCTTTAAAGTCAAGGACTGCATGCCGTATTCTTTATAGAACACCCACGTCTTTCAAAAGCTGCCAGAACTCCCGCACAGCTAGGGGAAATAAGCTAGGGGAAATAACTTTCATTTGCATATTACATATAGGAATCCGGTAAACAGCAAACACGCGTTTTTAGAATAAACGTTTTTAGATCCGCTCGAAATTAAACGTCAGTATTTCGTTATCAAAACTATTCTCGGCAGTTTACCAGCTTCACCTTAATTGTTGTGTAGAATAATACATGACGCTTGGAGATATGGTATTTAACTTTGCAATTGAGCGGTCAATTAATCTAATAACACAACACGATAAGTTCATTTTTCCAAGCAATACATTGGTATTTAATACATGCAGTATTGCCGCGTTTATTTCAAAATGTGCATTCAAAACAGATAAACAAGTCATTAGAATCTCGGGGCCATTTCTGTATTTTATACATTTCTAATTAACCCTATAAATCCCAAACCTGGTGCTAAATAAGAGTTAATATATACTTATAGGTGAAAATATTTTTTAAGTAAAAAAGTTCATTTCAATTTTGCATGTATGTCTTATATAAATAAGACATACATGCAAAATCGAAATGAACTGTTTTACTTAAAAAATATTTTCACCTATAAGTATATAACTCTTATAAACTAGCAATTATTATCACAAGGGGAATGCTGCCTGGCTACGAATCCCTACGATTATTATTAAATACCAAAAGGAAGATGGCTGATATTGGAGCAAATATATTTGCCGTTTTAAGTGAGCCTTTAAGGACAAACAAGAAACATTATGTACACAGAACTATCTCAGTTGCTTATACCTTCACAAAAGAATATCTCCTTCCTCAAATTATATGAATGAGATAATAAGTGTGTGGGTTAAATTATCTAGCCATATACCAAGATTGTACAATGTGTTTCCTGTTTTTCTCATTAATATTATATTTTCCGTGTCCCGTTGTTCCTGTTCGTCACGAACTCTTTAGTTGGGGTATTGCTTAGGTATTGCTCGGTTGTGAACAAGAGTTTAGGCATGGTCAAAAGTGTTGCGAGACTTTTTTTTGAAAGTGTAATAAAAGTAGCGTGCTGCGTTGGCAGTGTAGAAACAACAATCGAAATATAGCAAGGTTAGATATACTGCCGAAACAGAGAACGTAGGAGTCTAACGTTTCGAGCGAAGGCCCTTCGTCAGAGAGAAACGTTTCTCTCTGACGAAGGGCCTTCGCTCGAAACGTTAGACTCCTACGTTCTCTGTTTCGGCAGTATATCTAACCTTGCTATATTTCGATTGTTTTTTTGAAAGGCCTTTTTTGAAATTGTACTAGCAAGGATATTTGGCCATAGGACTGTATGAAAATGGTGACTCCAAAGTGCTAAACATAGAGAAAATCTCACTGACTCGTGGCGGGAAATTCTTTCCTCGGCCACAAAAGGAGATTTGAATTAACGTTTAGATTTGTTTACATCTAAACTAAACCAATTCTTTGTAAATTTAGTTTATGCAAGTTTTAAAACCACACAGAGATCCTAATCAATCGCGTGAGCCAAGTTAACCGGTGTCACGGTCTCAGCAATCCCCCAGTCTGAGTTATCCCCTAAGATCAACTGCATGCGCAGTTATCCCCTGCTTTTCTGCATTGATATTGTCGTTGTTCTAACTCAAAAAATACGTATAATCATGGAAACCATACTTTTATCACGTTCTTTTAAACATTTGGTCGCAAGGTAATCACTAGCGAGGTTCAGATCACACTTCCACTACCGCTACTGCTACCGTAAATGTGGTTAAGCTGATGTAATGTTCGTTCTTTCGTCCTGTAGTCGTAGTTGGTTTTAATCCTAGTATCGTAAAACGCTTTCTTTTTGTGCTAGGTTTGAGACCTGCGACCATTACTGAACGTAAAAACAATACTTGACATGCTTAATTATATTTACGGTAGCGGTAGCGGAAGTGGAAGTGTGATCTGAACCTCGCTAATATATATCATAAGTATAAATATAAAACGTCTGTGATTATTACAAATGCCAACACCATGTAACTCATGTAAATAAGAGTTCGCTATTAAAGCTTTCGTCTCGCTAAACTCGATATTTCATCAGAGCATCTAAGATTCTAAGAATATGTAAATTTAATAAGACATATAGCGAACTCTTATTTAAATGAGTTACATGGTATTGCCATTCGTAATAATCACGGACGTTTTATATTTATACTTATGAGTTATGATATATTGATTACCTTGCGACCAAATGTTTAAAAGAACGTGATAAAAGTATGGTTTCCATGATTATACATATTTTTTGAGTCAGAATAACGACAATATCAATGCAGAAAAGCAGGGGATAACTGCCCAGTTGGTCTTTAGGATAACTCAGACTGGGGGATCGCTGAGACCGTGACACCGGGCTATAGCCAGGTTCATGTAATCAGTACACCTAATCGATAATATATAAGCTCTTGTTTTAGTGTTTTTACTTCCCCTCCACTTACAGCTTGCTCAACCTGACGCTTGATTCACTGTTATAACATCACTGCATATTTTACGAGGATTGGTATATAAACTTGGTCTCATGTTGTCTATCTTCTGAGTGCACTTAAGCTAAAAGAAAGAAACAAACAAATAAAGAATAGCGAGATGAAGCTTCTACAGCAGGGCAAAAAAATGCATTTTATCGTATTAGTACACCGTATTTATAGCAAGTGTTTTTCAATCCCGTTGCGTTTACACGGCCAAGTTAAGCGCGATTAACTGATTGTGCTCAGTTTAATCCACCTCCTTGAGGTGGTGCAAACTAATCGCGATTAATTTACGTCGATCTGTTTACACAGACATTTTAAGCGCTTAAATTTTGGCCGTGTAAACAGGGCTTAATAGTGGCAGTACTTTCGAACGGCACGAGGCTAGGTCCTAAGTTAAAAGGTAAGCCATAAGTTAAAATACGGCAATTAAACATTTTCCGAGTTTATATATAACCGCGGTTAACGCGTTTCTGAAGTGATCCGAACGGAACCTCTGGGGAAGGCCTACAATCATTGACAAAATAAATTGAAACGGGGCAACGAAAGAACATACTCCAAATCAAACAACAAAATATCGAAATATGTAAACCATCAACCCCACGCAGCTATACGGAGGGTTGAGGGGCGACCTCAAAATTCTCATCCGCTTTGCGACGAGAGATTTGTGTTCTTTTTCAATATCTTACTTTATAGCACAGAATAAAGACTATACAAAGTTTTTGTCTCCGCGCATGTCGCATTACGCATGTTGCTCAGCCAGTAAACTGCATGTTCTGTCCAATAAGCACGCTGAGCTGGCTGTCCTAGCCAGTAAACTGCATATTTTTGCATAAAAATACGAGGACACGTTGTACCGCTAAGTGGCCCTTCTGTATAGTCTTTATTCTGTGCTTTATAGTATCGGTATTCGGGAGGCAATGGTTGAAACTTATACGAATATACTTGATGCATAAGAGTTAATTACCGACAACCGACGCTTGTAGACAAATATAGTCGAGGAGGTTTTCTAAAAAACATCAGTTGCTATATATTGACCTGGGCAATATCTACATACAGCCTTGAATTTTTAATTATCGAATTCTCAAAGAAAACCGACTCAACTATTAAATAATTACGAATTACTACCAAATACAGAATTAACTAGAGGCCAGTCAGAGACTGCATATACCTCCGCCAGCGGGTTATTAGAGATGTTTAAAAAGAAAACGAGGCCATCCCACTAACCAGGCCAGCTCACGAGACCAACACATGCATGTAAAATTGTGCAAATATAAAGTTTGCATAAAGTAAGGATAGTGAACGCAATCAAGAATTTCTTCTACACCGAGAATCCTGCGGTCAGATTTTTATTCATTTCTCATCCAAATTTTGACAAAATTCAACCAAAATTTAATGGATCTTGATGGTCGTTGATCTGTGGCCAACCCTTCTACAAACTTTCGCGAAAATCGGTGCAATACCAGTTGAGATAACTGGCGACAGACAGAAGCTGCAGTAATCAGCAGTTTACAATAATAAGTCACCGTATATATGTAAAATATGAGTCCATTCCAGTTTTTATAAATGAATTTTGAGGATTGGAATTGAACGCGTTGCACTTCTTCTGTACGAGGTTCTACATCTATATTATACAATTAACTTTCGGCACAAAATACAACACACAACTTTTAAATCCCGACTTGCGTTCATTCATATACTTGCAGTCAGTAGCTCAATTTATGTTACTCTGTCTCATGCCGAACGATTTTACTTGTCAAGGGCAAACTTGGAAAGCTGCCCACCGAAATGTTTCCTTCTAAAAATAGGCACACTCAACGTGCATGTTATCTACTGCGCTACGGTACAAGTTGCAACAACATTCTCACTTTCGTAGTTCAGCATCGCGTAGTTCATGCTCAACTCAGCGCGAACTATTAGATTCGTGGCAAAGTGGCTATTATTTAAAATCACTTCGGAAAATGAACAGATCTACAGTATTCGGCTACCACTCGGTGAGTTGTTGTGTAACCCTGCAATTTCATTGGCTCCGAAGGCATCATCCGCTAGCATTCGGTACATTGTCGTTTAATCCTGCATGCGCAGTAGATTACAAAAACGACTTGAATTTAACTGAGTTTTGAATGTCGTGACTCTATCTTGTAAACATAAACTTTAAAAACACCGTTTACTTTATCCGATAATTAAAAATACATTTTTGTCGTTTTTGAGAGTGTTTTGAATGGGTTAGGCAAGTGAGTTGTTCAGATCATCCGTGCTGTACCAACTGACCGTGTCTCCTCATTTGTCATGAGAACTCTTAAGTCAAGTGTTTAGCTCGAATATTAGTGTAAATGTCTTCGAGCTATATTTCACTAGAAAATATTTTCGGATAAAATAGCTTGAACCTCTTAACAAACATGCATTACGACATTAACATATATACAGGGTGTATCAAAAAAAAGGCTACCCTTAGAAAATATAATTAACATTCTTTTCAAATAACCTATTGTATATTGACAGCCATGTGGTCAGTTGAACCATTTTTAATCGAACTGATATGAATATAATTAACATTTTTATTTCAGTTATGCTCCTTCATACGTTTAGAAGTTATCGTAATTTCCCAGGTGTATACGACCATTTGTTTTTTACGCATCCGTGACTTCAGAGGTGTCCAGGGCTGTCAATATACAATAGGTTATTTGAAAAGAATGTTAATTATATTTTCTAAGGGTAGCCTTTTTTTGATACACCCTGTATAGGATATTAGAGAGCTTAAGCAACAGACGTTTTAGAGCCACGGACGGCGATTGAATTCAATAGCATTTTTCATTGAAAACAATGACAATCAGCAATTTAAATTCCAAGAGCAAAGTGAACGCCGTCGTCGTTCTACACAAGACGTCATTGAGAGCATTTTCACGTTCTTGAGACGACGGGAACTTCTAGAACGTGAAGCCTGTCGTTGTTTTACTACAATGAGACGTGCTTTTAAAGTAGAAACTTGTATTTTGAGGGGGATAATTTCATTACAATACAATATAAAAAATATATTTTTATATAAAGATGAAATTTAAGCTCATGAGCTAACAGTTTAGATATGCCTTTGTTTTGGGTAAAAGAGTCTTTTCAAAGAATACGCGGTTCAGTAATTCTGTATTGTATTCCTGTTCTTCCGGTCACCGTCCGTGTCTGAATTTTATCTTCGAGTGGAGGAAAACAATATTTTACGAATGAGCGTAGCGAATGAGTAAAATATTGTTTTTGTCACGAGAAGATAAAATTCATATCTTCAAGCCACCGTGTAATGTTCTTTTTATTATATAGATTCAATGCAAAAAGCGGTAAAATTCTAAATGATGTCACCGATATGTTCACTAGTGAGGATATGGAAAATACGACACTGTATATTTCCTAGTAAAACACTCGCATCTATATAATAAATGGTTATTTTTGCACATAGCAGCATTTATGTCATACATCGAACTCAACCTACGTTCAAATCCTCTGAGGCCCAGTATAGCTCAATAATTAGAGCGTCTCACTCATTTTAGCTAATGCCAGACAGTTCTATATTGTATATTTATTAATTTCTCCAAATATGGCTTTTCGGTAATTAATTACAGAAATAAAGTCGAATGGAAGTCTAAAATGTCTAAGTATAAAATATGAACAAATGTGAAATTATTAAAAAGCTGAGATATAAAATATTAAAAATTACATTCTTATGTGCTCCAGCATTCTTCAACGAGAATGGTTTTTACAGTACTTTTAAAAATTTTAATACTAGTCGTGTCCTTGATGATGTCCGGTAGCTCATTCCATAATTTAGTTGCCCTAAACAAAAACGAACCCTGGCCCACAGCAGTTCTATAGAGCGGAACGTCTAACTCATCCTTGTATCTAGTATTACGATTATGTGTTTGTAATCTTAAAGTAAATCTATTGGTAAGGTATGATGGAGCTAAACCGTTCAAACATTTAAAAGTCCTACCTGCGTCCCTAACTGAACGCAGCATATACCTTAACCGGTAGCCATATACATTCAAGTCAAGAGGGGAACTTAGAAAGCGGTCACTCAATGTGTTTCCCCCTTTTGTTATTTATTATCTTCCTTTATATCCAAGTGTAAAAATATATTGTTTTTCTGGTCATTCGGCAAGCTCATTATTTTAGCCAATCTAATGCCAGACTGTTCTATAATGAGTAATATTGGGCATTTCACTCGATTACATAGCATGTTCTAAGGATTTAAGGTGAAGGAAAATTCGAATGTAGAATATATACATTTTAAGACCAAACCGGGACCAGCTGCGAAAAATGCAACTACACAGGCCTTCCGGCAGGAATTGAACCCAAGATACGTTCAAGTCAAGAGGGGAACTTAGAAAGGGGTCACTCAATGTGTTTCCCCCTTTTGTTATTATTAACTATCTTCCGTCTTCCCCTGCGTTTGTTATTAAATTAGAATTGTTTTCGCCAACGCGTTGCGTCACTGGTGTGGGAGGGCCCTAGTTTAGGGTAGTCAGGGCAAAGGTATAAAACAGAAGGGATGTTACAGCGAAACACATTACGGGTGGAGACCTCGAAGAAATCTCAGCTTAGAGACCCAAGCAAATCTACGAATTAGTGGTTCCACGACATTTTAAAGAATGTAAGTACTGTCCTACTGATATGCATGTAAAGATGGTAACGTAGCATTGTAATTGAGTTGTGTATAGTTTCTTAAAAACGCGACTTCGTGTAGTCCTGCATGCACCACATACAACTCAGTACAAACTCAAATACAATTCAAGAAACTACTCTTGTTTGCAGTCAGACATATTTTTAGATATACTCGAAACAACCTCTGTCTAAGTCACTTTAGTCCTTGTATAGGGATTTCAGTTCAGTTTTTGTGTGTATATAATGTAGTTTCACCAGTAAACTGTACGTATGTATGTGCAGTTTTGGATTTGTATTTTTATCCGTAAAATAATTAACTGGTTTGCTCTTGTTTTCTTGTTTATAGCATGAATGCTCTTGGTGTGTTCTTACTTTTACTGGGGATTAGTTCCGTTTCCATGGTAAGTTTAGTGTGACTTTTGTGGTCTCGTGATGTCAGTGCCGGCCTGTGCTCTTGTGTCAGTACGAGTGTCAGTGTCAGTTCGAGAGTCAGTGTCAGTGTCAGTGTCAGTGTCAGTGTCAGTGTCAGTGTCAGTGTCAGTGTCAGTGTCAGTGTCAGTGTCAGTGTCAGTGTCAGTGTCAGTGTCAGTGTCAGTGTCAGTGTCAGTGTCAGTGTCAGTGTCAGTGTCAGTGTCAGTGTCAGTGTCAGTGTCAGTGTCAGTGTCAGTGTCAGTGTCAGTGTCAGTGTCAGTGTCAGTGTCAGTGTCAGTGTCAGTGTCAGTGTCAGTGTCAGTGTCAGTGTCAGTGCGAGTGTCAGTGCGAGTGTCAGTGTCAGTGTCAGTGTCAGTGTCAGTGTCAGTGTCAGTGTCAGTGTCAGTGTCAGTGTCAGTGTCAGTGTCAGTGTCAGTGTCAGTGTCAGTGTCAGTGTCAGTGTCAGTGCGAGTGCGAGTGCGAGTGCGAGTGCGAGTGCGAGTGCGAGTGCGAGTGCGAGTGCCAATTCAGTGCGAGTGTCAGTGTGGGTGTTAGTGCGAGTGTCAGTGTCAGTGCGAGAGTGCCAGTTCAGTGCGAGTGTCAGTGTCAGTGTGGGTGTCAGTGCGAGTGCAAGTATGGGTGTCAGTGCGATTGTCAGTTTAGTGCGAGTGCCAGTTTAGTGCGAGTGCCATTTTAGTGCGTGTGAATGTTAGTTTAGTGCGAGTGTCAGTACCAATGCAATACATATCCCGTCAACGTCCAATGGCTTACGTATAACGACTCATAATTTCTTTCTGTCCCATTCTCTTGCCAGTCGTTAGTGAGGCCTCGTTTTCCCAGGAAGTATCATCGCTGTCCTCCATACTCTTGTAACGCTATCAAATTAATTCACCCCAGAGCTCTGAGCGGTCTTTACGAAATTGCTGTCGGCAACACGTTGGTTACAGTTTACTGTGAGATGTCCATCAAAGGTGGAGGGTTCACCTTCATTCCACGAGATGCTGTCCTTCGAGGAACCGTTAACAACCTCGTGCGCCAGCTTTTCACTGATCGCTCGCAAGTCCTGCTCCGCTTTCAGAATAAAGATGGCCTCCAACCGTACACATTAATTCGTCAGCTTCCCCAGAATTCCAGGATCCCGCTTGGTCTCAGAATGAATAACTACTTTGGTTACACTCGACCTCAAAACTATTATATGCGCGACTATCTTTACTTGGGTATATTGCCAGCAAAGTCAGCAAGGAATAATAACATACAAGGATTTTTGTCGAACGCCCAAAAGATCCAGTTCAGAAACTGCGATAAGAACCCAAACAGTTATTTCGCACTCTTCCCGAACCACCGTGAACAAGCCATAAGTAATTACCACGGCGGTAATCTTATATACGAGAGGCAAGGTGTAGCAGTTAACTGGCGAAAGACTGGGACACCTTCTTTCGCTCATCGCCAAGTTCCCAACGATTTTCTCTTCCTTGCCGAGTTGCACTTCGGAGGCTGTGGCTGTTACACGTCCAGTAATCGATGGGTCAAAGCATTTGGAACAGCCATTGGTATTAAGTAACAGTTTCAAATCGTTTCAGGACTTTTTGAACTATTTTCTTTCTTATTTTTAGTGTGTAGTTTCCACAATATGTGAATGTCAATATACTTGAATTGTATATCGAATGTTTTTATAATGTGTTATTTCAATCATTAAATCAGTTCTCGTTTCTCAAAAGCGATTTGCTGCGACTTACAGTTTATCGTTTGTTTGTTTGTTTGTTTGTTTGTTCGTTCGTTCGTTCGTTCGTTCGTTCGTTCGTTCGTTCGTTCGTTCGTTCGTTCGTTCGTTCGTTCGTTCGTTCGTTCGTTCGTTCGTTCGTTCGTTCGTTCGTTCGTTCGTTCGTTCGTTCGTTCGTTCGTTCGTTCGTTCGTTCGTTCGTTCGTTCGTTCGTTCGTTCGTTCGTTCGTTCGTTCGTTCGTTCGTTCGTTCGTTCGTTCGTTCGTTCGTTCGTTCGTTCGTTCGTTCGTTCGTTCGTTCGTTCGTTCGTTCGTTCGTTCGTTCGTTCGTTCGTTCGTTCGTTCGTTCGTTCGTTCGTTCGTTCGTTCGTTCGTTCGTTCGTTCGTTCGTTCGTTCGTTCGTTCGTTCGTTCGTTCGTTCGTTCGTTCGTTCGTTCGTTCGTTCGTTCGTTCGTTCGTTCGTTCGTTCGTTCGTTCGTTCGTTCGTTCGTTCGTTCGTTCGTTCGTTCGTTCGTTCGTTCGTTCGTTCGTTCGTTCGTTCGTTCGTTCGTTCGTTCGTTCGTTCGTTCGTTCGTTCGTTCGTTCGTTCGTTCGTTCGTTCGTTCGTTCGTTCGTTCGTTCGTTCGTTCGTTCGTTCGTTCGTTCGTTCGTTCGTTCGTTCGTTCGTTCGTTCGTTCGTTCGTTCGTTCGTTCGTTCGTTCGTTCGTTCGTTCGTTCGTTCGTTCGTTCGTTCGTTCGTTCGTTCGTTCGTTCGTTCGTTCGTTCGTTCGTTCGTTCGTTCGTTCGTTCGTTCGTTCGTTCGTTCGTTCGTTCGTTCGTTCGTTCGTTCGTTCGTTCGTTCGTTCTCGTTCGTTCGCTCGCTCGTTCGTTCGTTCGTTCGTTCGTTCGTTCGTTCGTTCGTTCGTTCGTTCGTTCGTTCGTTCGTTCGTTCGTTCGTTCGTTCGTTCGTTCGTTCGTTCGTTCGTTCGTTCGTTCGTTCGTTCGTTCGTTCGTTCGTTCGTTCGTTCGTTCGTTCGTTCGTTCGTTCGTTCGTCGCTCGTTCGTTCGTTCGTTCGTTCGTTCGTTCGTTCGTTCGTTCGTTCGTTCGTTCGTTCGTTCGTTCGTTCGTTCGTTCGTTCGTTCGTTCGTTCGTTCGTTCGTTCGTTCGTTCGTTCGTTCGTTCGTTCGTTCGTTCGTTCGTTCGTTCGTTCGTTCGTTCGTTCGTTCGTTCGTTCGTTCGTTCGTTCGTTCGTTCGTTCGTTCGTTCGTTCGTTCGTTCGTTCGTTCGTTCGTTCGTTCGTTCGTTCGTTCGTTCGTTCGTTCGTTCGTTCGTTCGTTCGTTCGTTCGTTCGTTCGTTCGTTCGTTCGTTCGTTCGTTCGTTCGTTCGTTCGTTCGTTCGTTCGTTCGTTCGTTCGTTCGTTCGTTCGTTCGTTCGTTCGTTCGTTCGTTCGTTCGTTCGTTCGTTCGTTCGTTCGTTCGTTCGTTCGTTCGTTCGTTCGTTCGTTCGTTCGTTCGTTCGTTCGTTCGTTCGTTCGTTCGTTCGTTCGTTCGTTCGTTCGTTCGTTCGTTCGTTCGTTCGTTCGTTCGTTCGTTCGTTCGTTCGTTCGTTCGTTCGTTCGTTCGTTCGTTCGTTCGTTCGTTCGTTCGTTCGTTCGTTCGTTCGTTCGTTCGTTCGTTCGTTCGTTCGTTCGTTCGTTCGTTCGTTCGTTCGTTCGTTCGTTCGTTCGTTCGTTCGTTCGTTCGTTCGTTCGTTCGTTCGTTCGTTCGTTCGTTCGTTCGTTCGTTCGTTCGTTCGTTCGTTCGTTCGTTCGTTCGTTCGTTCGTTCGTTCGTTCGTTCGTTCGTTCGTTCGTTCGTTCGTTCGTTCGTTCGTTCGTTCGTTCGTTCGTTCGTTCGTTCGTTCGTTCGTTCGTTCGTTCGTTCGTTCGTTCGTTCGTTCGTTCGTTCGTTCGTTCGTTCGTTCGTTCGTTCGTTCGTTCGTTCGTTCGTTCGTTCGTTCGTTCGTTCGTTCGTTCGTTCGTTCGTTCGTTCGTTCGTTCGTTCGTTCGTTCGTTCGTTCGTTCGTTCGTTCGTTCGTTCGTTCGTTCGTTCGTTCGTTCGTTCGTTCGTTCGTTCGTTCGTTCGCTCGTTCGCTCGCTCGTTCGTTCGTTCGTTCGTTCGTTCGTTCGTTCGTTCGTTCGTTCGTTCGTTCGTTCGTTCGTTCGTTCGTTCGTTCGTTCGTTCGTTCGTTCGTTCGTTCGTTCGTTCGTTCGTTCGTTCGTTCGTTCGTTCGTTCGTTCGTTCGTTCGTTCGTTCGTTCGTTCGTTCGTTCGTTCGTTCGTTCGTTCGTTCGTTCGTTCGTTCGTTCGTTCGTTCGTTCGTTCGTTCGTTCGTTCGTTCGTTCGTTCGTTCGTTCGTTCGTTCGTTCGTTCGTTCGTTCGTTCGTTCGTTCGTTCGTTCGTTCGTTCGTTCGTTCGTTCGTTCGTTCGTTCGTTCGTTCGTTCGTTCGTTCGTTCGTTCGTTCGTTCGTTCGTTCGTTCGTTCGTTCGTTCGTTCGTTCGTTCGTTCGTTCGTTCGTTCGTTCGTTCGTTCGTTCGTTCGTTCGTTCGTTCGTTCGTTCGTTCGTTCGTTCGTTCGTTCGTTCGTTCGTTCGTTCGTTCGTTCGTTCGTTCGTTCGTTCGTTCGTTCGTTCGTTCGTTCGTTCGTTCGTTCGTTCGTTCGTTCGTTCGTTCGTTCGTTCGTTCGTTCGTTCGTTCGTTCGTTCGTTCGTTCGTTCGTTCGTTCGTTCGTTCGTTCGTTCGTTCGTTCGTTCGTTCGTTCGTTCGTTCGTTCGTTCGTTCGTTCGTTCGTTCGTTCGTTCGTTCGTTCGTTCGTTCGTTCGTTCGTTCGTTCGTTCGTTCGTTCGTTCGTTCGTTCGTTCGTTCGTTCGTTCGTTCGTTCGTTCGTTCGTTCGTTCGTTCGTTCGTTCGTTCGTTCGTTCGTTCGTTCGTTCGTTCGTTCGTTCGTTCGTTCGTTCGTTCGTTCGTTCGTTCGTTCGTTCGTTCGTTCGTTCGTTCGTTCGTTCGTTCGTTCGTTTGTTTGTTTGTTTGTTTGTGTTGCTTTTTCGGCGGAGGGTTGTGATTAGGTTTGAATGAGGTTGCCGGGGGGTTAATGTGATTGGCTTAACGATCGGCTGGGTTGGAGTGGATTGGGCTTCAAAGGTTGGGGTTGAATTTTAAAGGTAAAATCCAGAGTTATCCCTAATTATACGCCAGTTGTCCAGAGCTCTCAGATCTGAGAAGTTGATTCTGATTGGCCAAATCACAAACCCTGTCCTATGCAAATTTCAATTGGTTCTCCGTGGCGATCACTGATCTATAAACTGGATGGGCCATTGGGCCGGATTTTGCGTGCCAGTTGTATGATGACGTGACCACTAACCCAAGATGGCTGCCACTGAAGTTCATAGCTTTCGTAGATTGAAAACAGACAAAAAGAGTTATTTTAAGAAAATTTAAACGAATGTAAGGACACAAGAAGTACTTAATAAGGTTTAAGACGTTAATATCTTACATTTGTTTCTGTTACTGAGCTATAAAACCTTTGAAATTTCGTTGTTTTTCTTCAGTGCCGACAACGAAGAAACTTCACGATAATATATTATAAACTGAAAAACAGACTATAAAATCTACGAAGATTTAAATTTCAAGTCTTTTATAGTAATCTTAATGCCTTAACAATATTTCGCGTTGTGTACTTGCCATCTTTTGACTGTATTTGTTGTTAAACAGTGAAACCTAAACGAACCGGCATCTGTTGTTTGCCTTACGGCTTTTCCGACTCCCCCGGCACAGAGTACTTAATATTCCTCCCCCCGGATAATCTGACCGTGCTGACGTAAAGATTGCTTATGGCAGTCAACTTTAGGATTGGGAACAACTTCTAAGGCCGCAATGCGTCATATGTTCCACTACGTAAGATGGCGGCGACTGGCCACGAAATGTTTGACTGCTGGCCATAGGGAATGCCGGAATGGCCCATCCAGTTTATTTAGGATTACTTATTCCGAAAGTAACGGCCCCCCGAAAGTAGCGGCCCCTTCGAACGTGGCATTTTTTTACTGTTTCAAATACATGTTTATCCACCGAATCAACTTAAAGCTAGTAATATATGTTTTTTTCGATTACCGTCATTTCTGTTCGATGAAAGCACGTGTTCGTCTTTAATTTTTCAATATTTACAACATGTTCCCTCTTTATCGCCGCCGATGTATAGAAATACTGATGAACGGAGACTTGATATTTCTTCCTAACGTATTTCAACCATCCGAAAGTAGCGGCCACCCGAAAGTAGCGGTCCCCAAGGGCTGCTAAATCCGAAAGTAAAGGTGCTGTTACACGATGCGATTTTTCTTGCAACTTGCAACAAATCACTGAATGTTGTAAGTTGCATAAAAAATCGCACCGTGTAACACCCCGTAGCAACTTGCGATTTTGTTATTTTTGCCGTGTTGCAAATTGCAAGCAGGGTTGTTAGATCCCAGCGCAGCTGCGCAGGCTCAAAGCCAAAAAGTGATTTCAAAAAAAGCCAAAATAAGCCAAATCATTGCTATGAAATAAAAGCCAAAAAAGCCAAATTAGTCCAATGATTCGGACTTAAAGCCAAGTAAAAGCCAACATGTTGTTAACCTTGAATAGTTGTGCGTCGAAATTCTGTCCTTTGCGTTGTAAAATGTAAAATTGTAAATGTCAAGTGCATGTTAACGTTAAACAAGTAGCGCAGGCGCGGAAAGATTCGGTACATTTACCGACATTAACCGAGTGTTGCTTTGAGATTTTTTGCTACCCAGCTTGAGAATATGTACTATTGCTACCATATAAAAGTGAATGCACAACACAGCTTTATTTTTCTTTTACAATACAGAATTTCACTCTTTCAGTAAAGTTATATTATTAAGAATTTAATATTTATTAAAACTTTGTTCGAATGATCACTATAAAGCAAAAAAAAAGCCTTTACGCCAAACGATTTTTTCTGTAAGATTTGACTAAAAAAAACCAATCTAACAACCCGGGGTCATCCTGGGGACAAGAAAGCGAAAGACCGCTGACCGCTGACCGCCGTAGAAATTATCCGCTTCACCAAGCTCCGTTCCTATTGTAGTTTGTATTTGTGTTTAAAACACCTAAAAATGTTGGAATTAGACTTATTGGAGCTTTTCAAAACCTTTCCTGTATGTGTGACAGTATTGGTAGTGATACCAGTAGCGTTTTTAACGTCGCCAGTATGCGGAGCTCACGAATTCAAGGCCTTCCGTATGCAGCATTACGACCTTCACGGCGTCCCATATGGTCAGTTGTATTGACTTTGTAAAATCATTTCAACTTTAATATTTTATTACTCATTTACTCTATAGCAATGCCTGGCTTATATTAGTTTTTAATAGCGAAATTCGTGGGGTTTTCCAACAGTACGGTAAAGTAGAAGATATGTGTTAAGAATACTATTAAATAGTTTGGAGTTCGAATTTCGCTAATTAAGTTAATATGATAAACCGTCAACCATGTGCTTTGAAAATGTGCTCCAGACTTTTATTTCTTTAAAATTTGAATGGACTATATATGAATCACCGTTTTGTTTAGAAATTACAGTTAAAATGATTAGTAGTTAGAAAATGGTTTAATTTGGTGTTTTGTATCTTTAGTTTTTCATAATGCTATACACTCAGCCCGTGATTAAATTAATGTACATGTTATCCATGAAAATCGATCATCAGAAATGTAATCAATCAACCAATGACTATATTAAGTTATTGATTGTTATCAGCCTATTGATGATTAATCAATAGTTACAAAAAACTGGTTGATTACATTGAGCATTACCTATTTTAAAATGGTGTGGGACTGTATTTGGGTGGGGAATAAGGGGATAGATTGCAGTTTAGGGGACACCACTTGTCCGCTGACTGCCTGAAGGCCCATTTACACATGTATGCGAGTTTTGATACGATAAATATTGCCAACTTCTAATTTAGATGCATGTTAAGTAATAATCCAGTCTGCGGATTTGGTCATTGCAGAAAATTTCCATACTCCCCCCACAGAGTAGAGTGTAATAGATAAACAAAACACTGCTGCCAAACATTTTGCACTTGCACGATATCTGAGCTCATCCTCAGAAAAAGAGTGGGGAAACACTGAAATATTTGGTCAAAATTATAAGCATGCATGCCTTCTTTGTCAATACTGTACTTTGTCAACACAAATGAATAGTTGAGTCTTACTTAGTCTTTGCTAGCAAATTCATGCATGTGCAAACGTTTGGCAGTGGTGTTGATAAACAACCTTTCAGACAGGAACGAGTCCCAGGGACCTGGGAATGAGTTTACATGTACTGTATTTATATTTCATAGTTCTCTCATCATTCTTTGATGAGATGTTATAGTTAATAAAAGTCTTTCTCATGTATGAAATGGATGAGTTCCTATTTACAGGGGAAATGCTAAATTGGTCCTCCCCTCATTTATAGACATCCTACAATAATTCAAGCAAATCTGTTAGTTCATTTTGCACCCTCCCCCTTTGGACGGCACAAATTTCCTCCATAGGGGGAACATGAATCTGTTCAGAGATGACCCATTGTGCTGCAGTTTCATCTTCCTCACTGTCTTGGTGATATTTATCACATCAAAAATTATATGTGTAACAGACCTTCACAAGGTTGTTGTGCAGTTGAGCCTGCAGACTTACTGTTTGACACTTGTATTTGCTAAACTGCAGCTGTAGTGAATAAGGTTATATATAGTACCAGGCCTCAAATTTAGCAGCGGCCACTGGCTATGCCCTTGAAATATACTGAAATCCACGGCCAGTAGTGGCCTGCCCTGAACTACAGTACTTAAGCTTTGTAATACAAAGTGTATGATTAGTAAAATTGACAATAAAACCTAAAACTCTGCTGAAATATATGCAGTATTTAAATTCGCCTGCTCTGTCAGTCTACAATAATCAGTGTGGTGAAATTCAACAATCTTGCATTGGATTTCATTACCAGAGCCTGCAATCCTTTTGGGTAGTGCAAAGTGCTAGGGTGGCTTGTACTTCAGGTAACCTTGAACATTCTGTAGGACAGAAGGATCGCAGGCTCCAAAAATGGTATTTGACTATACTGTACATCTTCAAATAGCAATTGAATGTAGTGCTGTGCAAACTCCGGTTTTTCACCTCCGGCTCTGGCTCCGGCTCCGGCTCCGGCCAAAAAAACTCCGGCTCTGGCCAAAAAAACTCCGGCTCCGGCAGAAAATTTCCAGCTCCGGCATCCGAGGAAAATTCGAAATTTAATGGAAATTTTACAGCAATTTCACATTTCAAAGTGGAAGCACAAGCATTATCTTTGTTTTTGATTTTAACACTTCGCAACCTCGTACCCAGTAGTGTTTTAGCTAACGGCTTGCTGCTTAGTCCAACAACTACAAAACACAAGTAATAAGTAGTGAATAATGCCACAAATATGAATATATATATATGTTTACCTGTTTGCATGTCTAGATATAATGTGGGTGTTGTATTACATTGGGAGACATGTGTTTCAAAACATGTTTAAATATTTTCTGTTCGCCCAATTTAAATAAATTTTATATTGACATGATCGCTTGAATCTGCCGAATCCAGCACTATAGGTTTTGTCCCCCCGAAAGTATTAAGATGAGTTGTTATTCGAATATTTACTCTATGCCTTCAACAGCA
The DNA here is from genome assembly GCA_964035015.1 of Corallium rubrum. NCBI lineage: Eukaryota > Metazoa > Cnidaria > Anthozoa > Scleralcyonacea > Coralliidae > Corallium > Corallium rubrum. The sequence continues at coordinate 6,731,948 of OZ036000.1, forward strand.
AACTTTGAAATGATGCCGTGAACAACAAACTTCCGAAGTTACGAACTTTGGAAGTTCGTTTCGAAGTTCGCAACTAACTTGCGAAGTTCGTCGCCAACTTCAGAAATAACGAACGAACTTTGGAACACAATTGGCAAAAGTTATGTGAAATCCTCTGTAAGTGCTGCCGGAGTTTTGCCGGAGCTGAACAAACTCCGGCTCCGGCTCCGGCAAAATAGGCCGGAGCTCCGGCTCCGGCTCCGGCCCTCTGGCGCACAGCACTAACTGAATGAAAGTTTCAAACTGGCCTTGATGCCCTGAAAAACATTGTAACATTCAAGGTGAAACTGGCCTTGCCTTTTCTTTTCCCAAATTCGAGGCCTGCAGTACATGTTACTTCAAGTGAATGAACCATGCCGGGCAAGTAGAGAAAGACTGTACTTCACTATAGTTGGGTTTCGAACCCATAAGCTTCAGTTTTTGAATTAGATTACGGTAAATGAATAAATGATGTTTGGTTGACATCATCATGTTGTGGCCTAGGCTGAGAGTCAGGTCCTCAAAATTGATACCACTGTCTCTGGTAATCAGGCCAGGGTAGGTAAGTTTGTGGTGATGACTTCACTTCCACAGCAAGAGTTGAGATATTAGCTCATCTTTAGTGTGGAAGTAATGCCCAGTTGGTTGACCTACATGTAATGAGTGTGATAGCTACTATTTTTTTTATCTTATTATAGGCTCTCGTAGTGCTTTAGTTAACATGGAAGCTCGTCCAATAACAGCTGGTACAGTAACACGCCGATGCATTATTGTGAAAATTCGAGAGCTAGCTTATGATCGTTTTAAAGAAATCTTAGAACAAGGTGCTGGTTCCATTCTTGTGCTTTTACCAAGAAATACATCCCAGCATTCTGTTGAAGAAATTCAGGTCAGTGCACTTGTAGTACAGTTTTAATATGGTAGTACATGCACTGTTTTGATTGGTTACTGTAAATACAGAGATTCAGAGAATATGCTTGCCTTGCCTAATACATGGTTTTGTCTCAGCTCCAGATTAAAGCTTTGCATTATTTTAACTATAATTGCTGGTTATTCCTTTGACAAGTAAAATTGTCTGGTGTTACAAAGAGGAAAACAATTTGTTTTTGGGCTGGTTCAAGTTAATATAAGTTGCTATATGTTCAGTCCTCATTTTAGACTAAAGTTTCACTTACATTGTATAGTAGTATACAGAAATTAGTAACTAATTAATTTTCACCATTGTGCTTCTTTTACCCTTCTCCCCCATGGATACATGTATTGGGATACAGCACATTTCAGGCCCTGAATGGGTTAAAAACCAATTAAAATATTGTTCATCTTTTTTGTTTGTTTTCTGAACTCATTCGTTTATTGTTTTAGCAATTGCAAGAGCTTGAAGAACAAATGCTTCAGAAAGAGGTACCATCTTCTGTGTATTTTAGTTATGAAGATTCTGAATTGCTTGAAATCTATGAACACATTGGCAAAGCAACCACGAGTGACCAGGCTGGCTCAGCAGTGGAAGGTACAGTGTATCAATTCTTACAATTGGGTTGCCATATACTGTAGCCTAGCTGTAGCGACCACATGTGTCATGTTTAGTCTAATTTGTATAAGTGCATTTTAATTTTTTTGAGTGATTACTGGGTAATCTGCCGCTGGTGTAATTATCAAAAGTCATCCTATTACAGTGGAACCTCGTTAATACAACCACTGTCGGGCCAAAAAATGTGGTCGTAATAACGGGTGGTTGTATTGAGGGAGTATTACACTATGTAGAATGTATTCAGGCCAGAAAAAAGTGGTCGTAATACAGGGCTCTCTGGGATGAAACAAGAGGAGCCTGACAAAAAGAGCTCGCCAAAGTGGTAAGGGGCTCTTTTTAGAGCCCCTGGGAATTATACAGAAACTGGGTAGTGGATGGGTCTACTAACATAATTAATGACATTGAGATTATTTGAGAATGAGTTAGCACTGCAGTCCTTGCACAGTGGATAGTTTATACTTTAGAGAAGAATATAGTAACAGTTTTATTACAGTAAATAAAATTATGTTAAACATTTTAATTTCTAAACAAAAATAACATGAAAATGATGAAAAGTAAATTATCAATATTAAAAAAACAGGAAAAAGTTAGAGATATAGAGTATAGTATACAGTAATACCCAATTCTCAATTAGAGATATAGAGTATAGTATATAGTATACCCAATTCTCTCCTGGCATTACCACCTTATTATATATACAGAACTCGCGATCAAGCTCTCGGCAACGGCCTCCGTGGCTCAGTGGTCAGAGCATTGCACTAGAATCGCAAGGTCGTGGGTTCAATTCCTGCCGGAGGGCCTGTGTAGTTGCATTTTTCGCAACTGCTCCTGGTTTGGTCTTAACATGTATATATTCTACACTCGAATTTTCCTTCACCCTAAATCCTTAGAACATACTGTACAGTAGTAGTTCAGGGTCAGTGACAATGTGAATTGTGACATAGTGACTAAGAGATGTCTAATCTTTCCCCCACGACTTGAAGGTGGATAGTTTAACTTTGACCCCTTTTGAATTTAATGTCGCCCATATATTATTCAATCGATGCCATTTTTAGATTTTGAGAGCATGGTAACATCCTAGTTCCAGTACTAATACTCGGCCACAAACTGTCATGTCAGCAATTCTCGTTCTCACGCACGTTTTGGGAACGAGATTGCCAGCGATTAAAGAAAAAGTTTGCAAAATTGATTGATAAAATCCAAACTTTATAGTGTTTTGTTGTTCACTTCAAGTTCCCACAGTATATTCAATACTACTTGGTAGGTTTTTTTTGTAAGATATTCTATTTAAGGCGCTTGATTTTTCGAGCTCGCCAACCGTTTTGAGGCGCGTTTTCCAGGCGCGCGGGCGCTAGCGCGCCTTTCCTTGAGAGCCCTGTCGTAATAACAAACTGGTTGTGTTTATGGAGTGGTTGTATGGTGGGGTTCCACTGTGCTGCATTTCCATGATCCTATTTGATAGGGATGAGCCGATCAAGAAAAATCAAATTTACCGGTCCGATAAATTCCGATACGATTTATGATCTGATCAGCTGATTTATCGGTGGTTACCGATATTTGTCAACAGGAATTCCTGACACTTGATTTGCAGCAAAACAATAGCAAAACATAACGTATATTGTTTGGCAAATATAATGTGATCATTAACCATCAGTCATCAGCAAGACGGAGTTTAAGTTGAAATATGAAAAATGAGATACGATATTTGACAAAAGTTGAAAACAAAAAATGTTTCACCAAACAAGAAATATAACGCGTTAAACATGATGCACCTTATCAAATTAATTAAATTTGATAGTTTCTTTGTGGAATCATTATAACTTAGCATTTTTCTTAAAAAAGAAAATAAAATTCACAAGTATAAGATCCAGAATAGTATTTATCGGACCGCCGATATATGTCGTTGTAATCGGCCGATAACCAATCAGCCTGAAAGTTGCCGATTATCGGCTTCTACCAATTAATTTCCGATTATCGGCTCATCCCTACTATTTGAAAACCATGATAACCTTGGATATAATGTTCATGCTGTGATTGTGTGAGAGAGGTAGTCTTGGGGATGAGTTTTGACATAGTAATATAATTATTTCAGGGTGGGTAATCTGAAACCTTGTTCTCTGGTGGGGGAGCAGAGATAAGAACCTGGGTATGAGGTCGGGTACCTGGTAATCTGTTGGCAAACACTATTTTAGAGGCAAAATTTGATAGTGCTTCTTCTAATGAGAAACTTAGTACCAGATAATTTGATATTATAATATTATGAAAAAAAAATTGTTTAATATCAAATGTTACCAATATTATAGCACTCCTGGATGTGGCATCAACTAGTGGCTACCAAATTGTTGGTAATACTGGAGAGGCCAAACAAATCAAAGATCTTGTTTTAACAAATATTCAGGTACTTGTATACACTGCTTGTGCTTAGGATTTTTGGCAATTAATTATCTACAGTAATCAATTTTTTCCACAACCTAACTTAATTTTCACATGGCTTGGTTTCCTTTGTTCTTTTCAGGGAATATATTCAATAGCCCCTAGTAATAACAATGGCAAAACAATAGATTAATATTCCCCCCCAATATTCCCCTCTAATATTCCCTTCAATATGTCTTTTTTATTGTGACTCCTGTCAACCTCGTCCATGTGAAAATTAAAGGGTATTGGCAATAAAAATTAAGTTTGTCTCATTTGAAAGAACTCGCCAAATGGTATAAGAAGACCTTTTGAAATTTTTCTATATCTTTTTTGTGTTTTGAAATATTTTGACCAAAGACAGCGTGCTGTCCACCATCTTGTTGTAATATTGGGTCTAATTAACTAGGAAGTTGGTGACGTCACAAGCAGGGTAAACCTGATGAAACTATTCCGTGGGTGCCCAAATTTCCACGGAGGGCTTTTTAAATGTTGTGGGTCAATTTAAGATGGAAATAGCGCAACAAAAAATCGAGTTTCTAGTTCATAATGTCATAAGGTTGGTAAGATAAAATTTCACTTTACCCTGCTTATGTCGTCACATGCCTAATTTTGCATATCGAAAATAATTCCAAGATGGCGGACAGCACGCTGAGTTTGGTCGAAATATTTCCAAAACCAAAGCAGATACGGAAAAATTGTAAAAGGTGTTCTTATATGAGTTCTTTCAAATGAGATAAACTTAATTTTTATTGCCAATACCCTTTAAGTATGTTATTTTGAGGCCCCTCCGAGATATGTGTTTATTCATCTCAGGCTTCGCCCTCGGTGAATGAATCCCATATCCCCTCATGGCCTCAAAATAACCTACTGTATACCGGTATATATTTGGTTTGTTGTACATGTGTTTTCAGGGTAGACTGGTTGGTGAAGGGATTGATGAACAACTACCAACTATTGCTATTGTCACTCATTATGATTCCTTTGGCATAGCTCCAGTAAGTACTGTAGACAGGGGCGTAGCCAGGATTTTGAAAGGGGGGAGCTGAAATCAATATAAATTTTTAGGGGGGTCCGGGGCATGCCCCCCTGGGAAATTTTGAAATCGAGAGTCACTGGCTTTTGGAGGAAGATTTTACAGACTCTAAAGGTTAAAAAACGTCATATAAAATACTCAAGACATGCAAACGTCACATAGATACTCAAAATGCATACACTCAGTAGATTGAATACACTGTTTACAGTTTATTTCCTGACACAATTGATATTGCATCAGTTTTGTGGTTACAGTAGTGCATGTCTGTCGTTTTATATCAAAAAGGGGAGCCACGGCTCCCCCCTGGCTATAATTTTTTTTCTCGGAAAAATCATGTTTGTTAATTTTTAAAAGATTTCATTCTACAGAAATTTTTTTAAATCGGCCTATTGATTACTCATAGTTCAAGGAAAGTTTTAATGAAAAAAAAATTGGAGGTCACCAAAGTTTTTTCCGAATTAAATTAGTTTGAAGGGTAATTGGCAGCCATTTTGAAACGTCATTTTTACCATAGCAACAACTGTTGCTATATACTTGGTAGCAGTTTTTGATTGTCAATTTTTGATTGACCGCGTTTAACTATGCATAACATTTAGTTTTATTCTTTTTCCGAATTGTTTAATCATGTGCTTTGGATTCTCAAACTTGTATTTTCCATTTTTCAAAAAACTGTATGGAGCCACCTTAAATTAAGAAAAATCAAACAAACAACTTTATTTCACGTTCATATTAAGAGCAATAAGAGGATATCATGAAAAATAGTGACCCCCAAAAGTAGCAACTCTCCAAAAGTAGTGCCCCCCCCTAAAAAAGTAGTGCCCCCCTAAAAAAAGTAGTGGCCCCCAACAGCAGATAAAACAAAGTGAGGGGCCGTTTACATGAATCCGGATTGAGTTTCAATCTGGATTGAAAAGCAAAGTCAATCCGTGTTTACATGGGAATTGGGTTTCTGGATTGAAATCCGCCTGTCGCCTGAAATCAGTAAATATTAGAAAACACACATGCATTGTTTGTTCTAGTCCTCTCTGTCACGTTTTTCATTCCAGAATTAAACTCGCACCTCGTTTACATGATTCCGGAACGAAATTTCAATCTGGAATGAGATTTCAATCCGGAATGAGAAACGGATTGAACTCAATCCGGAATGAGCTAATCTCAATCCGGATTCATGTGAACAGATAAAGGAGTTCAATCCGGACTGAAAGTCAATCTGGATTCAATCCGGATTGAAAGTCAATCCAGATTGATGTAAACATAGTCAATCGAGATACATGGTCTGGAAACTCAACTAAAGTCTTTGGTCTATCTTTTTGTTCGCCTTTATGCATTTTTGTGCACGGTGTACGGTCACTGAACACATTGTATTTTAGTATAATGAACGAATTGTCCAATAGCAACATTTCAGTTCAATCACTCAGCCCTGTTAATATTAATAAACCTAAAACAAAGGATGTGCACCGTGTAAGGTACGGTTCAATATAAAATCACAGCTCATAGGCGCTTTGAAGTTTCCGAGTTTCCAGACCATATCTCGATTGACTATGATGTAAACGGCCCCTAAAGTCGCGTTCCTTTTGTGAATCCAGATTTTGATTTTAAGTGCTACTTTCAGGATTCTATGGTATATTGTTTATTATGATGTATTTTATTGTTAGGGTTTAACTACTGGAGCGGATTCAAATGCAAGTGGTGTTGTAGTACTACTGGAGTTAGCCAGAATATTTTCAAGGTGGGCATTAACATAAGCTAGACAGAGTAAAACATTAAACTAATCTTATTTACACTGGATATCTCTATCAGTTAAAAGCTAACTGTAAGGGCCATCCCTCATTGGTCCAGTGTTACTACAGGAGGAAACCGGAGTACCCGGAGGAAACCTGCGATGTTTGGTAGAGGCAAACTGGAAGCACTCTTCTCACATGCGGCCAAGGTGAAATTTTAATCAGATAACTGCTGAGAGCAGGAATTGAACCCGCGTCGCAGAGGAGAAAGGCACGTGCGCTAACCACTGTGCCACCAACACCCCTTATTGTAAAAAATTACAATAAGGGGTCTATTTTGACTAGCTCAGACAGGGCTTAATCAATGACAGACAATGGCTTAATCACTTGTTAACCTATTGTTGCCTAGGATGACTGACAGCTCTCCCTGAATAAAAAGCCCTGTTTACATGGCCAAAATTTAAGCACGCTTACGTTAAGCGTGCTTAAAATGCGCCACCTTGGTGCGTTTGCACGGTCATTTAATAATCCCTTACTAAAACACGTACACCATTATTCAACATGGCGAACGAGCTATATTTTTGGATTTGGAAGCTTCGTATGGGTAGCGCGTGCGTCAAAGAACAACGGAAGACATGGGTACACGAGAAAGAGTAATAGCTAAAAGAAAGAAACAAACAAACAAAGGAACAAAGAATAGGGAGATGGAAGCTTCTACAGCAGGGCAAAAAAAAGCATTTATCGTATTAATAACACCGTATTAATAGCAAGCGTTTTTCAATCCCGTTGCGTTTACACGGCCAAGTTAAGCGCGATTAACTGATCGTGCTCAGTTTAATCCACCTCCTTGAGGTGGTGCAAACTAATCGCGATTAATTTACGCCGATCTGTTTACACGGACATTTTAAGCTCGCTTAAAGTCAGATGTGGCTCAGATCCCGCTTAAATTCTGGCCGTATAAACAGGGCTAAATTGTCTGGTGTTGGACTAAAAACAAAGGGGTCTATTCCACTGATCTCTTTATAAACTCTATTCTGACTAGCTCAATCATGAATAGGTTAATCACTTGTTAACCCATTGCTGCTTAGGATGGCTGAGGATTCTCTCTTTGATGAGTAAAATTGTCTGGTGTTAGAGTAAAAATAATAAAGGTTTTTATTTTGACTAGCTCAGGAGGAATGATAGACTTTCTCAAAGTCCTTCTCAAACATTTTTGACCTTTCGGTTCTTCGTTGAAAAGGACTTTTCCCACCTGCAGCGCGCCAAAATTCACCGGTGAATTTTTCGACCGGTGACGTAATTCGGGAAGTAATTATATTCAGGCTAAATTGCTATGCAAGTGCTATCTTTGGAAGTTGGAGTTAAACAGACCTTGAAAACGTTTTAGTAGGGGTAGAACCACTTTCCATTGCATGTACGAGAACCCGAAACACGTCAAAACAGGGCGATGTACATTTCAGCGATTTCCTACCAGAATATTTAATTAGATTCAGAAACCTGCAAGCGAAACAAGTCCGCCTCTTTCCTCCCGCTTTTCCGCTCTCCCGCAAAAACTAGCGCTAAGAGGCGGACCTGTAGCAAGTTTAGAGGAATGGGTGAGAAAAGTGTCCCATTTTGGTGCTATTGAGAATTTACTACTATTTATATGAAAAGATGCATTGTTCATTTGATTTTTTGTGTGTCTGTTTTTTGGTAAACTTATTTACACATTTTGTTTTGTTTTTTGGTTAGATTATACACCGATGAGAGAACCAAGGGGAAGTATCCTTTTGCACTATTAAATAGAACAAGTACCAACGTAGGCATAGGAGATGGAGGATCAGGGGGAAGTTTAATTTTCAGGTTTATTTTTGATTTCATAATAAGCCTGAATCGTCTTCTTTTTTTTTAAAGCCTCTCCTTCAATTACTGCTTTAATGAATTTAGTTTGACATTTAAATGGTTTAAATCAGGGATGCTGAGAGAAATTTTGGGGCCCTGGGCAAATTATTGATTTGGGGCCATTGCTGATGTCACATGGGTTGATTTGGGGGCTCTGCCTGATGACGTCACATGTCATAATCAATTGGTCCCCTGGGTTGGCTAAAAATGAAGGTCGTGTTACTGACCTTTACGGTTTCTGCAGTACAGTAAAAACCAGCGTATAAGAACCACCATTTTCCGAGTTAGCTTAAAACGGTTCTTGTAGAAGTGGTATTTACTGGGTTTTAGGTTATTTATGTTCTTAAATAGGTTCTTATATTTTTCGAGCAAAGGGTGCTTACTGTTCAGGTCCAACAACAAGCTCAAAATGGGTGTGGTCCCTTGTCTTTGTATAATAGACACTTTAATTATAACTAATATGACCACATAATCAAAAAGAAACCTGCTCTGATTTATCTTCAGGTCCTTTATGTAACAATTAAACTGCAACAAAATTAGAATACTTATAAAACAATGGAACCGCCTGACAGAAAATAATTTAAAAATAATTTAACATAATGTCACTACCAAAAATACAAAATGTGCAAAATTTCTTGTTTTTATTTTCAGTTATTTCAACTGAAGTTTTTCAAATAAGAACCTGTCACAATTTTTAGGCTAAAAAGGTTCTTATAAAATGGGGGTAGACTAAAAGGTAAATTTTAGCCTAAAGGTTCTTAATTCACAGGTTCTTAATACGCGGGTTTTTACTGTATGTTTTCTTATACGTCAAAAACTCAAATCTCAAAAATTTGAGGGGGCCCTTCTCAAGTTAGTGGCCCAGGGCAACTTGTCCCCCTATCCCCCCCCCCCCCCCCCCCCCCCCTCTCATCAGCCCTGATTTCAATTAAAGGTTAGTTATTTATCTTTAAACAAATGCTATAGACATAATATTGTGTTTTTGTTGTCTGGTGGTGGGAAATTTAATTATCTGGGAACGAGAAGATGGCTTGAAGACCAACTGGAAAATGCAGGTATGTATATCAACGCAAATCATAAAACAATTTTGTTGTGGTGACAAATTTAAATCAAGCTTTGGGAAACATATAGGGCCGATTGCAGAAACGCCGTTCAACCGAAGGCGCGCGAGCAATGGTGGGAGTGGGCCGAGGATGATCGGAGGTGTGCGGTGGACGATGTACATTGCAATGTACATAGTTACTGCTTGATATATTCCTCATTTGGGGGAAGTTTGTTTGATCTGTGTTGAGTAGATGAAATCATAAGGCATCTCATTTGCATGTTACAAAGACCTGAATATCTCCGAAGCATGATGAGGTATTGATGTAATAAGAACGCTTTATTATATGACTGGGCTTGATTTCTTGATAAAAGAGAACTGGGTATCTTTATTCAAATATTCTGAACAATAAAATGTGTTGGAACATTACGGCTGGTTTTCTTTAAAGCTGTTTATCTAAAAACACGACAAATAAAAGCCGAACTGGTGTAAACAAGAAGGCAAAGAAGCGACACGAAAAAGTTAACAGGTAAGGTAAACAGCATACTCCGAAGACGAAAACAACGCTTGAAACTTAAAAATGAAATGAACCAATAGCCATATAATAATTCCTTATTAACCTCGTTTGCTCGGTCTGTACTGGAAAGTATTTGCCTTCGGTTTTATCGCGCAAACCTCGCTCCTTACGAAAACCTCAGGCAAATACTTTCCCGAACAGACCTCGCACTTGGTTAATAAGTCTTTAATACGTTTTCATACGGAAAGTACTTCGAGATAAAATCAAAATTGAATAGAAGATTTTCCATCTACTGCCCCTTCAAACACTGTCTAACTGACCAAGTCACCGTTTCTGTAATTGGCCCATACAGTCTATAGTGTCTTCATAGAGGCATCATAAACAGTAACTTTTTAAAATGCCTATCTCACCTGTGGGGATTTTACATATTCGTAATCTTTGGGTTCCCCAGAGCAAAATTGTAATATATCTTGTCGGCCAAAAATTTCATCTTCATGGAGTTTTTCGCTGTCAAAGTTACCGGATGTGATGTCACAAGAGACATTTTTGTGGCAAGTGACAAAAGAAAACTAGTTTGGAATGCCTCTTGTGACAACACATCCGGTAACTTTGACAGCGAAAAACTCCACGAAGATGAAATTTTCGGCTGACAAGATATATTATAATTTTGCTCAGGAGAACCCAAAGATTACGAATATGTAAAATCCCTACAGGTGAGATAGGTACCAGGCTTCGAAATAAATTTGAAACGTATACCGGTCACTATGACCGGCGGCTCAATAAATTTGCCGGTCACAGCGGAATTTTTACCGGTCATTTTTAGTTATACTTATTTGCGCTCGTCGTTCGCGTGACTCGTGAGTTTAGAAACAATAATATACAACGGGCCAACGGCGTAACCGTTTTCGAGTTTTTAGGTAACGACGGTGAGACAAACAAACACGCACACACAGACAGATAAAGGTATTATAATATAGATTATGAATTATATTTGTATATGAACATTGTTTAAGCACGCTTTAGGCACAACGCCACAACGCCAGCATATCGTATTACAATTTGACACATTCGCTCTCACTTGGATTCAGAAATTCCCCGGTCATGCATGTCCGCCAAGCGATGGTATTTGCCGGTCAAACTGTAAAATTTTACCGGTCAGTGACCGGTGACCGGCACTTTTCGAAGCCTGATAGGCACTTTAAAGCTATAAGTCAGAATAATGTCACACTACAATACAGTACGTCTTCCTCCTCACTTAGCCTGCGAATACAGACCACCCTCATCGGCCGCTTTTTTTAATCACGCCCGAAAAAGCGGCCTATGAGGGTGGTCTGTATTCGCAGGCTACTCCTCACTTAGCCGCGCTAGAAATTTATTTGGTGTGTTTACTTCATGTGGAACAGAATTTTGGAATCTGAAAAATGGCGAATAGTGTTTATTGAAAATAAAAATCCAAGGCAAGAACATTTTGAGAATCTTCAAACAATTACTTCACAGTCATTCTCTTCGAATTTCATTTATCTTTACAGACAGCAGTGTTCTGAACGAGGTAGACTACGTGCTTTGTCTTGATAGCATTGGCGGTTCTGAGGAGTTGTTCATGCACGTATCTAAACCTCCCAAAGAAAACACACCTGGTTATAGACTGGTTGAAGCGTTTAAGGAGGTCAGTTTCTTGTATTAGTTGTTTAACACGACTTTCATGTTGATCACTGCATGCTTTATCTATTACTTCAAAAACTCATTAATAATTCATGTGGGAAACACAAAGGAAATCAGTATTATGTCCGTGGTTTTATATCTGATAAAAATTGAGTGCGTGCGAGAGTGAGTGTGAGTGGGTGAGTGAGTGAGTGAGTGAGTGAGTGAGTGAGTGAGTGAGTGAGTGAGTGAGTGAGTGAGTGAGTGAGTGAGTGAGTGAGTGAGTGAGTGAGTGAGTGAGTGAGTGAGTGAGTGAGTGAGTGAGTGAGTGAGTGAGTGAGTGAGTGAGTGAGTGAGTAGGTGAGTAGGTGAGTGGGTGAGTGGGTGGGTGGGTGGGTGGGTGAGTGGGTGAGTGGGTGGGTGGGTCTGGGTGGGTCGGTGGATGTTTGGGGGTGGGTGGGTGTGTGTGTGTGTGTGTGAGTGAGTGAGTGAGTGAGTGAGTGAGTGAGTGAGTGAGTGAGTGAGTGAGTGAGTGAGTGAGTGAGTGAGTGAGTGAGTGAGTGAGTGAGTGAGTGAGTGAGTGAGTGAGTGAGAGTGAGTGAGTGAGAGAGTGAGAGTGAGTGAGTGAGAGTGAGTGAGTGAGTGGGTGGGTGGGTGGGTGGGTGGGTGTTTGGGTGGGTGGTTTTGGGGTTTGGGTGGGTGAGTGAGCGAGCGCGTGAGTGAGTGAGTGAGTGAGTGAGTGAGTGAGTGAGTGAGTGAGTGAGTGAGTGAGTGAGTGAGTGAGTGAGTGAGTGAGTGAGTGAGTGAGTGAGTGAGTGAGTGAGTGAGTGAGTGAGTGAGTGAGTGAGTGAGTGCGTGCGTGCGTGCGTGCGTGCGTGCGTGCGTGCGTGCGTGCGTGCGTGCGGGGGTGGGTTGGTGAGTGGTGGTTTTATTGTTATTATTTACTGTTTTCCCTTTCGTTCTCAATTATTCTCAGATTAGATTATTTTAGTATCTTATCTGAGTACAGAAAAGAAAGGAAATCAAATGCCTAAACATACTGTCACTCTATGGCTTCATTTTAGCGCCACGAGTGAAATAATTTTAGGCAATATTATTGGATTCAATTATTCGTTTTAGTAGTGAGCACAGATTGTAACAACAGAAACTGAGTGATAATCTGACTGGTTTATGAGTAGTCTTTATAAACCGGTAAAGACCCATTACGAAAAAAATAGGCACGCTTGGGTGTACATGTATCTAACTGCATCGGACTGACTCGGGATGTGTCTGAAAAACCTTCTGAAATTTGATTGGTCCCGAAGAATATTCTATTGTTACTTAACTAACATCGGAAAACCTTGCATGCCGACATAGTATCTACTCGCATGCGCAGTAGATACATCTACTCGCATGCGCATTAGATACAAAAATTGAAAACGAAATAAGAAAATTAAGCAAGTCAAGCTGAAATGGTGTTCCGATATCGTAGAAATGAATTTACCCCGAGGGAAATTTTAATACGACAGTGTTTACGGTGACTGAAAAAAAGTGTTTTGTTTACAGTTTTTGTTGATAGTTGGTTACTTCGTTCTTGGCTGCTTGTACTCGCGGCGTTGAACTGTCTGACTGTTCAACTGATAAAAATCGAAATATAGTAAGGTTAGATATACTGCCGAAACAGAGAACGTAGGAGTCTAACGTTTCGAGCGAAGGTCCTTCGTCATAACTTGTTCTAAGGATTTTGGGTGAAGGAAGTCTTTTTCACAACTGGTCCCGGTTTGGTCTTAAAATGTATATATTCTACACTCGAATTTTCCTTCACCCCAAATCCTTAGAACCAGTTATGTAATCGAGTGAAATGCCCAATATCACTTATAATTTACCCAATTCTCTCCTGGCATTGCCACCTTATTATGTATACAGAACTCGCGATAAAGCTCTCGGCAACGCCCTCCGTGGCTCAGTGGTGAGAGCATTGCACTAGAATCGCAAGGTCGTGGGTTCAATTCCTGCCCTTCGTCATAGCCTGGTTTGGACGTCTGCGGTGCTGGCTACTTCGTCAGAGAGAAACATGGGTTTACACTCAACGTTTCTCTCTGACGAAGGGCCTTCGCTCGAAATGTTGGACTCCTACGTTCTCTGTTTCGGCAGTATATCTAACCTTACTACATTTTTATTGTTGTTTCAACACTTGCCTACGCAGCACACTACTTTTATTTCACTATTTGGAATAAAAAAATCTAAGTCATATATAAAAACCTGATTAACCTCGCTTGGTCGGTCTTTAGGGGAAATATTCTCTTGATCTTGATCACAGCAAGAAAAAACTAACAAAACTTGACCAACCTCAAGCCGAAAGACCAATGCTTCTAATTATTGTTGTTTAGGTTGGTGGTGAATTCCCAGAAGTCAATTTTACTGTAGTACATAAAAAAGTTAACTTAGCTGAAGAGCTTGTCGCGTGGGAACACGAAAGATTCTCGTTGCGTCGTTTACCCGCGGGAACTCTCTCGCATTTTAGTCAGCCGAAAGAAGCTGGGAGAACATCCATCTTTGAGTCAAAGTAAGGCATTGCGTAATTAAGTGATGTTTGTTTGTATTAGAAGTGTAGAGGTGGTTGTTAGGAGTGGTGATAGTCGTAGTTGGGGGGGGAGGGGTAGTGGTTGTTTCAAAGTGGTAATAGAAGTTAGTTTCACGGGTGACGTGTGCTGTTAGGGCGCTGCCTCTCACCGCTGTAGTTAAGCCCAGTTGGACGGGGTTAGTACTTGGATGGGTGACCGTCTGGGAATAAGCCCGTTCTCGAACTTGAATTTCATGTGAGTAGGGTTTAGTTGGTCTCTCATGTGGTTCGAGGGTTTTTCGCAGGTCCTGCGGTTTTCCTCCCTCCGTAAAATCAACACTTAGGTCTTAGCTTATGTCGTGTACTTTAACATGAGCCTCTGGCTCGGATGATTGGGGACCACATCCTGTGTTTACGACGTTAAATAAAAATCATTATTCAGAAATTGCAGCTTGATGTTAGTAATAATTGTCAGTTGTTTGCTGTACAAGCTGTGTTACTTAGTAACAAATGACAATTATTACTAACATCAAGCTGCAATTTCTGAAACTAACTAACAGTGTTTAACTGGAAACTTACTGTTACAACGCGACTTGTGGACCTTTTCTGAGTATTACTAACTAACACAGCTTGTACAGCAAACAACTGACAATTATTGGTAATAGAAGGTTTTGTAGTTGGGAGGTGGGATGATAGTTGAGAGGTGGTGGTGGTTGTGGATGGGGGCTGGTGATGTTGGGAAGTGGTGGTGGTAGGTGAGAGGTGGTGATAGTTGGGTGGTAGGTAGTGGTTGGGGCTTAGTGATAGTTAGGAAGTGGTAATAGAAGGCGTGGTAGTTGGGAAGTAGTGGCCATAGTTGGGAGTTCGTGATATTTGGAAGGTGGTGGTGATAGTTGGGAAGTGGTGGTGAATGGTGGGTAGTTGGGTGGGAGGTGGTGGTGATGGTTATTGAGAGGTGGTGGCAGGTGAGAGTTGGTGGTATATGCATGCTGTTAAGTACTGTATTTATTTCAAGCCCTTCTTCTATGAATCGCTCTCAATTTGGTCATTCTCCATACCACATTTGAGCCGAGAAGAGGAAGGAAATTAAATGCCTGAGATAAAGTCATTTCTTGCTGTCACAAGTTGCTAGTAGTGAAAGAGACTCAGGCTACATTTACTCATTTACATGCTAGTGGTAATAATGTTTGTAGTGGTGGTGTTAGTTGTGTTGGTAGTTGTAATAGTGGTAATAATGAGACATGCATGTGTTCCATGCATTGTACATGTACAGTGTGCAGCATTACTTACAAACTACAATATAATATAATATAATATGATTACTATATATTATAATAGTTCTCTTTTTTTGTCAGGCCTGTTAACACAAACACGTTAGAAAAACATGTCCAATTCATAGCCGAAGCAATTGCTAGACATGTCTACAATACTTCCACTAAGGTACCTAACAGCATTTAGTTCAAAGATGTTTGAAGCGAAACCAGGATTATTCATATTATAAGGATTTTGGGTGAAGGAAAATTCGAGTGTAGAATATATACACTTTAAGACCAAACCGGGACCAGTTGCGAAAATGCAACTACACAGGCCTTCCGGCAGGAATTGAACCCACGACCTTGCAATTCTAGTGCAATGCTCTGACCACTGAGCCACTGAGGCGTTCCTTAGAAAATCCTTAGAACATGCTATGTAATCGAGTGAAATGCCCAATATCATTATTCATATTAGGTTTTTAGACGTTCTCTGGTTTAAAATATTTATTTAAGTTACAAGCTTTCGACTGCCAGTCTGCAGTCTTCGACGGGTGAATTACATTAATTGTAATTCACCCGTCGAAGACTGCAGACTGGCAGTCGAAAGCTTGTAACTTAAATAAATATTTTAAACCAGAGAACGTCCAAAAAGCATTTAGTTTATTCTTGCATAAATTATCTTTGATGTGGGGTCATGTGCTGCGGTTAATATATAGGTTAGTTACCTTGCATATTAAATGACCTACTATATCAATTAAAACTACGTCTAGAATACTATTTTTTGGTAAATAACGACAAATATCGTCTGTATCATGAATAAACTAAATCAGTTAATTACCTCGAAATCTGTAACTAAGCTAAAGTTAGTTACCTCCTTCTCACACTTTGTTCAATCTTCTATATAAGATTTTGGAACTGTGGGTCAACAATGAGACACTAACTGTGTTTTTTCTCTTTAATTTTTAAAGGCATTTCGAAGTAATCTTGAAATATTCGATGGACGAATGGTAAGAATAAAGAGATGAAGATACTGGTAATTTTTTGCTGGTGTCGTGAATTTGGAACTCAGAGCAAGCAGTTTCCGCGAAGATGAAATTGTTTGAGCTTTCAAAGTGCCCAAGTGTATGAAGGGGAGATTAAGTCTGTCTATATTACAGTCGTTTGCACCTAAGTGTAAACTTAAAACACAAATGTTAAAGTTTGATGGTAGTTGCAGGTGGTCGGTCGTATGGTGGTGGTGGTGGTGGTGGTGATGAGTAGTGGTGGGTAGTGATGGTGGTTGTGGTGGGGTAATGGTGTGTAGTGATGGGTGATGATGGGTAGTGGTGGTGGTGGTGGTAGTGATGGTGGGTAGTGGTGGGTGATGATAGTAGTGATGGTGGGTAGTGGTGGGTGATGGTGGGTAGTGGTGGGTGATGATGGTAGTGATGGTGGGTAGTGGTGGGTGATGATAGTAGTGATGGTGGGTTAGTGGTGGGTAATGGTGGGTAGTGGTGGGTGATGATGGTAGTGATGGTGAGTAGTGGTGGGTGATGATAGTAGTGATGGTGGGTTAGTGGTGGGTGATGGTGGGTAGTGGTTGGTGATGATGGTAGTTATGGTGGGTAGTGGTGGGTGATGATAGTAGTGATGGTGGGTTAGTGGTGGGTGATGATGGTAGTGATGGTGGGTAGTGGTGGTGGGTAGTGGTGGGTGATGATAGTTGGGGTTTTTTTATTTATTTTTGATACGATGAGTGGTGGTAGTTGCACACTGCACAGGTCGTTGTGTAGTTGAACCATGATTGCAGTATATTTATCTCATTAGTTAGTTAATTTATCTTATGCATATGTTGGTGGTAGAGTTGGATAAAATATCATACGTATTTATTTGAAGCCCTTCTTCTATGAATCGCTCTCAATTTGGTTTTTCTCCATACCACATTTGAGCCGAGAAGAGGAAGGAGAGTGAATGCCTGAGATAAAGTCATTTCTAGCTGTCACAGGTTGCTGGAAGTGAAAGAGACTCACGCTACAGTTACAATATGGTTTTTATTTTATATACAATATTTAGAAGAAGAAAATATTTCCCAACCAGAAAAGAACACTTAAAATGACAGAGTAGCATCTTTTGCAGTTTTTCGTTTCCTCGCTTCGTTCTTGAGATATTTCAGTTTGTATAATATGCAAATTAAACATTTTGACGTCACATGTGCCGAAAGAAATATCGAAGATGTATATCTTTGCTTTATTATACAACTACATTAAAAACTGTCCAAATAACGCTAAAAATGAGTACAAAAATACAGCGATATTTGGATAGTTAGTTATTTGGATAGTTAGTTATTTGGATAGTAGAGAACCGGTTTGACAGATTTTGTTAGCCAATCAAATTTATCACTCGGGAACTACTTCATGTATGCTTATTTTGTCCTGGTGCAAGTCACGCTACTTCTCTGCCCTTTTTAGAGTTTTCTTTTTCCATAACATTTTGTTGGTCAGAGCAGTTGTATAATAAATCTCTTATAAGATGTTTTGGTGTGTAGTATCGCTGTATATTTTTACTCGTTGTTTGTATTTACGGCACAACTCGTAAAAATATACAGGGATACTACACACCAAAACATCTAATAAGATAGAAATATTATCAAACATAATCACTTGAAAATACATGTTTCGTGTTGTGGGAGAAACACATCTACATGCTTCCTTTGAATTAATTAGGTTTGACAATAGCAACAATAAATATTATGTATATGTGACGTCAAAATATTTAATTTTTGTATCGAACAAGGGTACGAAAAACTGCAAAAGATCTTACTTTGTCATTTTAAAATGCTTATATCACCTGTGGGGTTTTGACGTATTTGAATAGAGAAAAAAAAGTTAGTTATTTTACCGTTTTTGATTTACTTTAATAGTTTATGAAAAAATGCCAATTTCGGCTTTTCGCCCAAAATTTCCGTCGTTCATTTTTAAGCACGGGGGCCTGGGACTCAGGAACCCAAGCCGACTGTCTTCTTAGTTGGAACTCTCGTGCGTACTGGAAAACGGGTGTGAGCTTGACATTTCGATTTTTCAGTCAAATACATGTGTTTTTGTGAATCAATAAGCCGCAACGTAGTTGTTTTGGATTGACTCGTTCCTGAGTCCCAGGCCCACAAGGTGTTAAAATGAACGACGGAAATTTTTGAGAATTGGCATGTTCAGAAGCCAATATGTCAGGAACTATTTGACTAAATCAAAAACGGCAAAATAACTTATTAACTGATTTTTTTCTGCTCTATTAAAATACGTTAAAACCCCATAAGTGATCTAAGCACTTTAATTGTTCTTTCAAATAAGACAGACTTAATTTTTGATTCATAAACACTTTAAAAACTTAGGGCCTGTTTATATGATCCCGGTGTACCGGGACGGGATGGCAGCCGGGATGATTTTGATGTATTGAAATAAGTCACGGTCTTTGATTATGTGCATCGGAAAGCTTTCGCCTACATTTTTCAAGGCCTAGATTACTAAATAACTTCAACAAAAGCCATTTTTAATTGCCACAATCATTCACTTTTAACTTTAGGATCAGATCAACAAAATCTGAGTTTCTTCAGGCATCGCGTGGTTTTTCTGTTTTACGTGTTGACTTATTTCAATACATCAAACTCATCCCGGCTGCCATCCCGTCCCGGTACACCGGGATCATATAAACAGACCCTTACAAGAAAAGCAGACGCATTTTTTGAGTTTTGACTTATGTCAAGTAATTTATGACAACATTTCCCCCTCTTAATTTCTCTCAGAGCTTGCATATGGAATTTGTGAAGACCTGGTTGACGCATTTGACTTCCAACCCAAGAGCCGTACAGTTCATCACTAAAAATCATCCACTGCTGAAAGCATTTGAACAAGTAAGTATTGGCAATACCTGCATGTTTTGTTTTGTTTTTTCATATTGCAAGATTTATTTTGTCTTATCCCTTGTTTTTGTTTAATTTACCTAATCTATTTGTGCATTTTACTACCTTCTGTTGCAAACCCAAATTTTTCCGATATGAGCTAAAGATTGTGTGGGACACTCGGTTACACGCTGTACTTATTTTTTAGCACCTTTTCAAGTATGTGAAGGAAGTGAAGAGGATTACTATTAAAGCTGAAAAAAGGTAGGTTGGAAAAAATAACGTATGTACTTTTTTGGTGCTGTGTTGTGCAGGTGGTGGTGTTGTGGTCGTG
This sequence comes from Corallium rubrum, assembly GCA_964035015.1. Taxonomy (NCBI): domain Eukaryota; kingdom Metazoa; phylum Cnidaria; class Anthozoa; order Scleralcyonacea; family Coralliidae; genus Corallium; species Corallium rubrum. The sequence continues at coordinate 6,751,744 of OZ036000.1, forward strand.
GGTATTGTGATGAGTGCTGGTAGTTGCAGGTGGTAGTATACAATGTAGTTGTGGGTGGTTTTGTGATGGGTGGTAGGTGGTAGTTGCAGGTGGTAGTATACAATGTAGTTGTGGGTGGTTTTGTGATGGGTGGTAGGTGGTAGTTGCAGGTGGTAGTATACAATGTAGTTGTGGGTGGTTTTGTGATGGGTGGTAGGTGGTAGTTGCAGGTGGTAGTATACAATGTAGTTGTGGGTGGTTTTGTGATGGGTGGTAGGTGGTAGTTGCAGGTGGTAGTATACAATGTAGTTGTGGTGGTGTGGTGGGTGATTGGGTGGTGGTAGTTGCAGGTGGTAGTATACAATGTAGTTGTGGGTGTGGGTGATGTTGTTATGAGTGGTGGTGTTAGTTGCAGGTGGTAGTATAGTTGTGGGTGGTGTTGTGATAAGTAGTGGTAGTGTTGAGTGTAGTGAGTGGTGGTGGTGGTTGCATGTGAAGGTAGTTGCAGGGGGTGGTGTTGTGGTGGGTGGTGATGGTGGTGGTGATGGTAGTGGTGGATATTGGTTGTGGCAGGTGGTAGTAGTTGGGGGTGGTGTTGTGGTGAGTGTTGATGGTGGTGGTGATGGTAGTGGTGATGGTAGTGGTGGATATTGGTTGTGGCAAGTGGTAGTAGTTGTGAGTGGTGTTGTGATAGGTAGTGGTGATGGTAGTGTTGATGATGGGTGGTGGGGGGGGGGGGGGGGGGAAGAGTGGTAGTTGCACAAGTGGTTGTATAGCTGAATGATAGTTACAGTATATTTATCTTATGCAAATGTTGGTTGTGTTGGAAAAAATAGCATAAGTACTAATTTTAAACCCTTCTTCTATGAATCGCTCTCAAATTGGTCATTTTCTATACCACATTTGAGCCGAGAAGAGGAAGGAGAGTGAATGCCTGAGATAAAGTCATTTCTAGCTGTCACAGATTGCTGTTAGTGAAAGAGACTCAGGCTACAGTTACAATTTGGTTTTATTTTGTAAACAACATTAGAAAAAAACGTATATCTGTTCCAGAAAGCATGCAGTTTATGTACGGTAAAAATAAATTTTAAAATAATATTTTTTTCAGGGATCCAGATTTTGTATTTTACGATGCGCTTGAAACTACCATGTTTGCGTACAGGTATGTAAATGTTCGCATTAGTCAATTTGGTTAGAGTGTTTCGTAGTGTTGGCGGCTCAGTGGTTAGCGCCAATGGTTTATATATATGCCAAAAGAGTGATATAAAATTCATGTTTTGTCGTTGTGTATTCTTGTCTTTTAGGGTTAAACCCGCCATTTTTGATCTTTTCCTTGCCGCTGGCATTGCATGTTATATTGGTCTGTTTTATCTCGCTATTATGGTAAGTCACTGTTATTGGTTTATTCTGTTGTACGTTTTAGTGCAAAGTTTTGCAGAATATTTGTAATATTGTGATGAGTGGCGCAAATTCACACGACACATATAGAGAGTATTATTTATTCCGGGGGACGGAACTTGCAAGGTTTAAGGTGGTTCCCTGATGAAAATATTGTCGGTAATGTTTCTGCATAATCCTAAAGATATTATGGTACTTGATAATTGTGCAAAGTTTCATATCGAAATTCCCCAAAACAGAGTCGTATTTTACGTGCGAAGTTTGTATTTTGGAACGCCGCCATTAATTGTCCGTGTTTGAGAAGAATGAGTTGAGGAGAACTTATGATGTCATAGACTCAATAAAAACAAAAGATCATTGTTGTTGTCAACAAAAGGGTCATTATATTGTTGTTATTGAGTCTATGGCGTCATAAGCTTCCTCGACTCATTCTTCTCAAGACTCAAGCTCGGCCACTTTAAGGTAAAGGTCTTTAATTGGAATACATCAAGCGTGTATCTTTACAATCGAATTACTCCTAAGCATTTTTCAATGTGGCCGTGTCGAGGCATAACAAACGCGCTTCAAGCAGCCGCCATACGACACAGTTCAGACCACGGATCCCAGCTATGCCCTAGGTGTTGATTTTACGGAGGGAGGAAAACTGGAGAACCCGGCGAAAAACCCTCGGAGCACAGGAGAGACCAACTAATGGCGGCGCTCCAAAATACATACTTCACACGTAAAATATCACCTTTTCTTCAACGAATTTTGAAATGAAACTTTGCACGATTACCAACTACCATAACATCTTTAGGATTATGAAAAAACATTGTCAACAATATTTTCATCAGAGAACCACTTTAACGACATACATACTTGTCGTACTTGAAACATTAATACCCGTGAAAATGTGAAACACTATAGTATTATTAGTCTTTCATATACCACAAATAATTATGTAACCGGCTGGTGGTTATATACATACCGTTTTCCAGTATGCAGTTCACCACTCAACTTTTTTATTACCAGTTTTTAGTTCATAATTTTTATTTCGTGCGTCAAAGATTTGCAGTTGCGCATAGCTTATGTCATGCACTTTTAACATGAGCCTCTGGCTCGGATGATTGGGCGACCACATCCTGTGCTTACGACGTTAAATAAATCAATACTCATTCCTCATTGCTTCCAGAATTCTGTGTATTTTAACTTTTGTTTACGAAAGACGGATGTGCTGGAATCTCGTTTATTTCTTAGAACTTTCCACTGCTCGTTGATGTGCTTCCCAGACCGACTGGAGTATTGAAGAGCAAGTACACGTAATGGCGGACAAGATGAGAAAAGACAATGAACTATCTAATTGGAGGACGAGAATAAACAAAAGAATCGCAAGACATTTTAGGTATCACAACAGAACTGGACAATAAACTAAAAATGTCAAGTAATTAATTTATATTGCCACGGGCTACAAGATTCACCTAACTCTGTAAATCTGATAGGCCTTTGATATAAGTGCCGTCAATTGAATACGAGCCTCGTTGTGATGGTTTTAATTCAAAGGAGTTTCTACCCAACAACGAAGCTTAAAGTGTATATGAAATGAAAATTAAGTTTGTCTAATTTGGAAGAACTCTTGATATTGTAAAGTAACATCTTCTACAGTTTTTCCATATCTTGCTTCGTTCTTGAGATCTTACTATTTGTTTGATATGTAAATGATCACACTGCATACGTCACATTGTATAATGAGTTACTGTGAAATCGTGCATATCATTGATATTAATCTGTTAAATCGCTTGAACCTGTGTTTGTTTAAAGTCATGAGACAAATACACCTACATGCCCAGTTTCGTGTGACTTCGTTCGATAACTTCAACAATATTCCTAATTTTCCAACAACTCATTGTACAATGTGACGTATGCAGTGTGCTCATTTACATATCAAACAAATAGTAATATCTCAAGAATGAAGTAAGATATGGAAAAACTGTAGAAGATGTTGCTTTACAATATCAAGAGTTCTTTCAAATTAGACAAACTTAATTTTCATTTCATATACACTTGTGGGGTTTTAACGTATTTGAATAGAGCAAAAAAAGTTAGTTAATAAGTTATTTTGCCGTTTTTGATTTACTTTAAGAGTTTCTGAGATATAAGCCTTTAAACATGCCAATTTCGGCTTTTCATTTTATTAACACCTTGGGGCCTGGGACTCAGGAACGAGTCAATCCAAAACAACTACGTTTCGGCTTATTGATTCACAAAAACACATATATTTGACTGAAAAATCGAAATGTCGAGCACACACCCGTTTTCCAGTACGCACGAGAGTTCCAACTAAGAAGACTGTCGGCCTAGGTTCCTGAGTCCTAGGCCCCAAGGTGTTAAAATGAACGACGGAAATTTTTGAGAATTGGCATGTTCAGAAGCCAATATATCAGGAACTATTTGACTAAATCAAGAACGGCAAAAAAAGTTATTAACTGGTTTTTTTCTGCCCTATTTAAATACGTTAAAACCCCACAAGTGATATAAGCAGTTTAAACACACATAAAAGAAGAATAAGATTGGCGGTGATATGAATAGGGTCTATTGTCAATGGTAATTATCATCTTTTTTATTATTACAATCATTTTAATGGTAATTTTTTTTCAAGCTGATGTCGTTGGCTGATTTTTGACTTTAGTTGAATATATTGTCGACCAACTGTGTTCGTTTCTCTTAATTGTGGTAAAACACAAGTAATTTCCGTTAGATGTGAACGAAAATGTTTTATCGTCCAATTTACAGTGATGATGGGATTACTAACGTAATATTTAGGAAGAGAAAAACACGACTCAGGTCCGTACGAGAAAGACACGACACGAGGTCGACACGACTTCACTCGAGAAAGTCACGACTCCACTCGAGAAAGATACGACTCTACTCAAGAAAGATACGATTCCACTCGAGGACGATACGACTCCACTCGAGGAAGATACGACTCCACTCGAGGATGATACGACTCCACTCGAGGAAGATACGACTGCACTCGAGGATGACACGATTCCACTCGAGGAAGATACGACTCCACTCGAGAAAGATATGATTCCATTCGAGAAAGATACGATTCCACTCGAGGAAGACACGAGTCCATTCGAGGATGATACGACTCCATTCGAGGAAGATACGACTCCATTCGAGGTAGACACGACTCCACTCGAGGAAGATACGACTCCACTCGAGGAAGACACGACTCCATTCGAGGAAGACACGACTTCACTCGAGGAAGTTACGACTCCACTCGAGACTCAAGAAGATACGACTTGGCTCGAGCAAGAGACGACTCTCGAGTCGTAGCTTCTTAAATTTCCAAGTGAATGAAGTTATTGAGAAGCAAAATTAAATTTCTGTGGATTCAGCTATATAGCGTTATCAAATAGGCTCAGAACACCGGTTTTAGAGAAACACTGGAGCTAACTCTCTTGAATAAAGATAAGGTCGTCAATTAGTAACGATCATTAGCTAATTTACCACTTCATTGCTTTTCTAACAAAGAAAGTGAAAAATTACCTTGGCAACGAGCCGATGTTTGCTTCAGCCTTAATATCCTTGTTTTTGAAAGTGGATTCGAAGCTTATGCTTGTTCTTAGGGCTTACTGCGATGCTCTAAAGTAAATAACGGGACTTACTTATTACTTCTTGGAATCGAGAACAGGAGAGAAAGGATTGGGATATACTTGGAGAAATCTCATTTGACAAAAGTGAATGGGTTTGGATGGATTCCACTGTGTTGAATAGAGAGAGTCAGATCGGTCTGAAATGCAGTAATAACGATGGCAAGCGAAGCGTCAGACTACCACCATTACTGTGCATGACTTTAAACAGTCCGGTACCGAAATCCGAGTATGGGGCCAGTTTCTCTTCCAAGCAACGTCTCGTTCACCCTGGCATGAAATTAGCGCCTAGTTTTATGTTCCGAAGCTCTCGCGATCTGGTTGGTCGACGTGCTCGCGCGACTCGCCTACCCGGTTTCGTGCCGACGTCGAACTCTGGAGCTGCGAGCAATTATAATTTTGTACACTCTGGCGCTTTCTACGGCTTTCTCGGAACTAAAAAGCAGTACTTTACTCTTGGGCATGACTGGGTATCCGAAAAACCAGTGCGAAAGAACAATCCATTTTCTTAATATTTAGAACACCATAACGAGACTTGAAAAAGCTCATCTGTATGTTAAAAGTTTTTTTTTTGTCAAGTCGGTGTGTGTAATTTGCCGAAATTCAATTTGAATTTGAAAAATATAATTCCAGACTTGGAAAACGCTTGAAAGTGTAATGTAATGTAATGTAATGTAATGCAATGCAATGCAATGCAATGCAATGCAATGCAATGCAATGCAATGCGGTGCGGTGCGGTGCGGTGCGGTGCGGTGCGGTGCGGTGCGGTGCGGTGCGGTGCAGTGCAGTGCGGTGCAGTGCAGTGCAGTGCAGTGCAGTGTAGTGTAGTGTAGTGTAGTGTAGTGTAGTGTAGTGTAGTGTAGTGTAATGTAGTGTGTAATGTGTAATGTGTAAAATGTAATGTGTAATATAAAGTAAAAACCAGCCTTTAGCGCCATATTAATATATTTGGTGATGTGTCTGCGCACTGTTTATTTCTGTTGAGAATGTATGTTTTGTATGTATGTTCGTTCGGTTTTTATGTTATTGATTCGGGAAAAAGTGCTGGACACCGTGAAAATCGTGTTCAGATTGGTTTTTCGTTCGGGCGGTTCGGGCGATGTTCAAACTAGTGCCCGGGCACTTAGCCTGCGTGTAGACGCTCCGTCCCAGATCCCAAATAACAGGGATACCGTGCACTCAGTCTGAACGCTGCCTATGACAACATATGCTAAATACGTGTTACGATTGAAAATCTAATGTTTGTGCAATTAAATATTAATTGTCTGAAGTATTGTAGTTTGGCTTAAGTGTTTTCATACCATACTATGCTTTAATCTGCCGTGAATGAATACTTCGCCGTCCATTAAACGCTGTTTTGGGTTTAAAAAAATGATTTAAAGTCGAAAAACTACATACAGAAGTTTGTAATTTTAAAATTTAATCGACCACATGCTACGAAATTCGCCAAGGTCATGAGAAACCGTCTCTTATTTCTGTCGCTGTTGGCAACCGCGCAAACAAATCGCTCGATTCAAAAATTGCAAATAAAACTTTGTCATTGTTCGAGAAGGCGTCTATTGAATACGAAATCGGACACCGAGGTAAATGTGGTAAGACATCGTTTGAGACACATCGGCTCGAATTTTTGAAAGAATGAGTTTCGACTTTCGACTGTGATTGATCTACGGCTTCGCTTTTGGATTCCTGGTGTTGGAAACTGGAATTTTAAGATCGTGATAGACTTCAATATTTAAACATCCCAAGGTTTTGAGTTAGCTCAGAAGCAGTCGAACAAACAATCAGAACAACAAGAGCTTAATAATAAATATATAAGTTGAAGCTTCTATAAGCTAACCGAGGAATCAAGAATTGTACATGTGACGCCGAAAGAATTCTGAAGTGGCATTACGGACTTGTGTCAGCGTGGCATATTTGGAAACTCTCCTCAGAAGCGGCGTTTTTTAGTGAAGTTTATTGTGTTTGGTGATCACCATAAAAAGACGATGCCATCCCTATATTTTGGGCACCCTGTCTTATCTGAGAAGCTCTTACGAAATCGCTATCAAACGGAATATCTACAAAAGTTCTGTAACGATTCGAAATCTGTGTTGTACGGTCATCGGCAGGTACCGGAACACGTCTGGCTGGAAAAACGTCCCGTCGGCTCACCGTCGTACCGAGTCGAAGGCGTCCCGACACCTACGTATCTTCGCCCTCCATTCGCTTCAAGACTGAGCTATTACGACAGAATGTGCAAGAAAGAAGACCAGGAGCCGACCACCGAAACAGAGTGGGAGAAATCGTACGAAGGTCTGGAGCGAGGGATCAGCCCGAACCCTCCCCCCAGATGCAAGACTGCCCGACCAAAACAGTCAACCAATCAGATTACTTATAATTCGAGACCTGTGAGCGAAAATGGATCTACGACTGGTTTCCAAGCCATTAGCAAGATGACCATGAAAAAGTACCATGAAAGAAGTTACGAGAATATGATTGGTCCGCGAGTTTTCTTTCGTCCCACAATCCCTCCGCGGCGACATGATTACGTGATACATCCAGCGTTTCACTCCGAGGCGAAGAAGAAAGGGAGGGCACAGGTAACGAAGAAGCACACGAGAGAATCGATCGGACGAAGATAATATCTCGTTTGGAAGACATTGTCTGTAAAAATTGCTTAAATAGTAGTTATATATTTGTTCAAGTATTCCATCTCACAAAGTGCTGAAATGCAAGGAATATTATATAAATGATATTGTTGGATTAAAGCGACATTCCCCTCTTTAGTTTCCTGTTGTGTCTGCAAGCTCCCCCCTTTTAAATTTAGAACCGGTAAGATAACAACAACACGTTTTACGGCCATTTTCCCCACTTTATTTTTCACATGCCTTGGTTTCCTTTGTTCTTTTAGGGGAATCTATTCAATAGCCCCTGGCAATTAAAACAATAGATTAATATTCCCCTCTAATATTCTCCTCTAAGGCTCTAATATTCCCATCTAAAGCCTGGTTTTCCATTCAGTACTTTTTATCACGCAATCGACATTTTGTGATCGTTTTCTTTTGTCTTGTGGGCTCTCGACTGGATCCGTTCCACCCGAGGGCTCATGAGACAAAGAAAGCGATCGCAAAAAGTCGCTCGCTCGACAAAAAAAGTTGAATGGAAATCCGCCTTAAGGCTCTAATATTCCCCTCTACCATTCCTCGCTATAATATTCTCCTCTAATCTTCCCATCTAATATCCCCTGCACCACTCCTTATCTTATGAAATCCTGTCAACCTCGCCATGTGAATATCCCTCGGGGATATGTGTTTATTCACCTCGGGTTTCGCCCTCGGTGAATAAATCACATCGCCTCGTGGCCTCAAAATAACCTATACTTATACGCAGAGGTTAGCCAGCGGCTCCCCGCAGCAGTTTCCTCCACTTCTCTCTTGCGCATCCTCCCTTTCAACACGATCTCTTACCAAAATTAAGTGTATATCTTAATTGTAAAATAGGGCTCGAATTAAGACATGACCTTAATTTATCTGTCCCACAAGCGGGATGTTAAACTTGAACACATAAAGCTAAAAATCCTAGAGGGGTGTTGCGGTCGGGGTTTGAGAGGTGGTTTTGGTTAGGTTTAGGGCTACCGGGGGGTTGTGGTTAGGGGTTGGGGTATGGGGGATGAGTTTTCATTTAAAATTAAGGATTATCCTTAATTCTTGGCAAGGGAGGTCGACCTGTCCCTTTTTAGACCTGAATCAACCTCGTACCCAGGCTTTTCGCTCCCGCCCTCGCGAACGCGTCGAGTTCCAATCTCGTGTCGAGTTCAAAAAAAAAATACAAATACAAATAAACTTTATTTAAAGAGGGTAACACCAATTACAAATAATGTATTCTCCCTAGTGGCCCTCTAATTCTAATTATAACTATCGATATAGAACAAAATCAAATAAATTTAAATAAAAATAGAGTAAAAAGCAATTATTAAAAATAAATCATAATAATTACTTAACGAGGGCCGGGAGCGAAAAGCCTGGGTACGAGGTTGATTGGGTATGAATCAGGGTGATTAGAGCTCTTAGGTTGTAAAACAGTGACAACCAAATGGCAACCAATGAAATGGACAACCAAAATGGCAACTGAGTGGCAAGCAAACGGCAGCCAAGGCCATTGCTTGTCATTACAAAAGAAAATAGCTCATTAGAAACCCTCGATTTGTCTGAGTTTTGGTCCATAAATAGTAACTGCGTGCTTCGCTACTTGAACGAGATTCGCAAAATTGCAAATATTTTCAGGCTTAGCCACTTCTCTTTTTCTTGCGCATCCTCCCTTTTTAGACCACACTCTCATGTCGCTCTCGATCACAACCTGACTCCATATATGTCGTCCTAGACTTTCTCAAAGTCCTTTTCAAACATTCTTGACCTTTCGACATTTTTGACCTTTCGGTTCCTCGTTGAAAAGGACTTCCCACCTGCTGCGCGCCAAAATTCGCCGGTGAATTTTTCGACCGGTAACGTAATTCGAGAAGTAATTATATTCAGGCTAAATTGCTATGCAAGTGCTATCTTTGGAAGTTGGAGTTAAAGAGATTCTTGAAAACGTTTTAGTAGGGGTAGAACCACTTTCCATTGCATGTACGACAACCCGAAACACGTCAAAACAGGGCGGTGTACATTTCAGCGATTTCCCACCAGAATATATAATTAGATTCAAAAACCTGCGAGCGAAACAAGTCCGCCTCTTTCCTCCCGCTTTTCCGCTCTCCAGCCTTTCCGCTCGCCCGCAAAAACTAGCGCTAAGAGGCGGACTTGGAGCACGTCTAAGGCGATACAAAGACAATTGTACCCAGACCTCGTACCCAGGCTTTTCGCTCCCGCCTTCGCGAACTCGACGAGTTGTGTGAAAAACAGTGACAATCAAATGGCAACCAATGAAATGGACAACCAAATGACAACCAAGTGGCAAGCAATTGAAAACGGCAGCCAAGGTCATTGCTTGCCATTACAAAAGAAAATGGCTCATTGGGAACCCTCGATTTGTCTTGTGTTTTGGTCTATAAATAGCAGGGACTTGTCCAACCGTACACTCGACCGTACATACGAACTATAACTTGTCAACGAAATTTGTAAACGCCCTGATAAATAGTAACTGCGCGCTTTCGCTATTTGCAATTTCGCCAATCTCGTTCCAGTAGTCCTTCAAGTTCCCGCATGTTGAGGCGAACCCGCCTTTCAGCCGAATATTTCCCGATTATAAGAACGGTTGCGCGAAAAAAATCCGCGAAAAGCTCAAGCAGTTTCGTCATCGAAAAAGGATGTTATAAATATATAAAGCGAACTGGGTATGATGATATAGATAAACTATCCAAGAAATGACGGTAAAAAAATAAACATAAAGAAAATAGATGTGCCTTTAGGCGTCAACAGTGAGTAATTCAAGTTTCTTCTGTTTTTCTGGACTGTCATATCGTATTTACTGATTGAAAATGGAGGCCAAACGATGCTTCAACTGTCGTCATGTTAGTTTTAGACCAGAAGATTTTGCCCTTCATTCGAACCAACGGCAGCCTCTGGACGAGTATATATCATATAATGGTCTTAAAGCGTTGTTTGGTGGACAGAGGCCAACGATTTGTGCGGACTGTGTATATGACAGACTCCAGAACTGTCAACGTTGTTTGAGGAAGGCACCGCTCAGTCTCTACAACATCGAAGAATGGTTCAAAAGCGGCCACGAACGAGTGTGTCAAGAGTGCGTAGCTATCCAGACAACCCAATTGGCGTTCAGAAACGGTCTTATGCTACAAGATACTTTAAATCAGTGTTTCGAATGCTCGGCCTTCAAGTCTATTTACTCGTTTCTTTCGCTCTATCATGTGACACAATTTGACGTTGTGTGTAGAGAATGCCATATCCACAAAGATATAGCTCGATACCGCGTCGATCTCAAGGCGAGGTATACACAAAACTTGAGCCTAGCACCGGCTTTGACTCAAGTTCAGGTCGATTTAAAAACAGTTCACGTCGTAGGGAAGCCATTATTGTCGTATGCGAGTGTTCTAAGGGAAGGATCAAAGCCTGTTGATGACGAAAGACGAAACGGTGAAACAGCTGTGGATGTTTTGGCCATGCAATACCCACTTCAGGAAGCTCCTTCTTTTTTCCAAACAACTATGGATGGTGAGTCTTAAATTACACTACATATACAGATATTTAATTTTCTGAGGTTAATTTTGATTAAGGTTTAAAATTGCGGTGAACTTTTGATGCGAATTTTTAATTAATTTGGTTTTGACGTTCTATTGAGTATACAGTACCACCTGCCATGAAATTATAATTTGTCTTTTTTGATTTATTTTAAAGTTTTAACACAATTGAGTGTCTTTTATTGAGGGGAAAAAGCTTATTTTATTTTAGTTTTATATGAATACCCATGCTTCTAGTGCAATATTTGATCAGTAAGATCGGTATTTTAGTGTTATGTAAATTAGGTTGGCCTGGTCAATAGGAAACGTTTGAATACCTTCCTATGGTGAGCTCAAGCTGGTTTTCCACTAGATGACTTTTTTCCACCCGAAGTGACTTTCTTTTGTTCGATTTTCAATAGATTTCTGATTAGTTCCAGCTCAGAGCTCATGAGACAAAAGAAAAAGTCACTTCACACGAAAAAAGTCACCTAGTGGAAAACCAGCTTTAGGTCAATTAAAAAAATATTTCTGTTTTTCATCACTTTTTTTGAAAAAATTGGGGTGGGCAGGTGGATTTTTTATTTTTTATTTTTATTAGTACAGTAGTGTATTTTCTTACAGAAAATGGGTTAAAAGTTGAGATGTTTAATTCTATTTCATATGCTTTGCCTGCATAGCTAACGATTACTATCCAAAGCACGTTTACAGTTGATTTCACATTACTTTACCGCCGTGTGTTGTGAAGTTTGTTGGGAAGTTCCGAAGTTCGTTCAGAAGTTCGAATTACATTGCCAAGGTCGAAAAATTATCCAATCATAATGAGTTTTGATCGACAGCTCGCAAGTTGATTGGATAATTTTTCAACCTTGGCAACATAATTCCGAACTTCCGAACGAACTTCGGAACTTCCCAACGAACTTCGCAATACATGGCGATAAAGTAATGTGAAATCAACTGTAAAGCTAATTTTAACTTTCAAAGCTTTGCATGATTTATCTGCTTGTCCAGTTTCTTCAGAAGGCTACTGTACTTTGCTCATGTGCGACGGTACAAACAAAAGCAAAAACACGATTTACCACTCTTTTCTAATAATAGCACATTACGGCGCCAAATTTTTGATTTCTAACAGATAACTTTTTAAATTCAAAAATAGAAAAAAATCATCAAAAAATCAAAACAATTAAAAAAAAAAAAATCTCAAGAAATCTCAAGAAAATCTAAAAAATCCACCCAAAACATTTTTTGGTTACAGGCAGTGTAAACAGTAGAGTGCTGGATAGGCTGTGTTTTAAATAGAGCAAAGTAAGAAGGTGATAAACTGCTGAAATTAGTTTTAATAATGAAATACTCATACTTTGATCAGAGCCCTTCTGACATTTCACCTTGATGAAGGACTCTGCTCAAAACTCTGTATTTCATTATCAAAACTATTCTCAGTAGTCACCTTTTCACTTCACTGTCACTATACTGACTAACCTGGCTTTGTGTAGAGCATGCCAACATTACTCGTATGCAACTCCTCTTCAATTGACAGTAGTGAAAAAGGTGGTGGCAGCAATCATGCTTTGTGACCTCAAACCAACTCAAATAACAACTAAACATTGTTTATCATGCTAAATGGATTAAGTAAGCAAGAACTTCATGCCTACCAAAGTTGATCGTGTTAAAACCATATCTTATAATAATTCTGTAAGAAACAATATTTACTGCTTGCAAATGATTGTGGTTAAATGTACAAGTCACCATCTTTTTCGGTATGGTCAATTCATGATATATTACAACATTTTTCAACCCTATCACTGAGTGTGTTTTTTCCTTCTGCTGTTTCACAGTGAACATCTGCAGAATGGTGTTAAATGCATTCAAACAGTCCCTTCGTGAACTGGAGGGTAAGACGAAGCTTGAGTTACAGATTCTTCATCAGAACACCAGTATTTGGGAACTAGTACTGAGGAGTAAATTGGTTCAAGTGTCTCAAAAATTCTCCACTCAGGCCACCAACCGTACATCGTTCTGTGAAGCTGAGATTCGCTCTGCCTACCTTGGTACATACTGCTGTTCTCACGCTAGCTTGGTTCGGGCTGCTGTCACATCAGGCTGTTTTCCACCCTTGGCTGAATTTGTTAAAAAGGCCAATGAAGCAAAGAGGTAGAAACTGCTTAGTTTTATACTGTTAGTTGACAGTTACTGCACTGTACTGTACTGTATTGTACTGTACAGTACAGTCTGGTAGTTTTATCTATCAATTTTTTGTATGAATTCATTAATCAGACATTAAGTGACTTGTTATGTAGTTGGGATTTTGTTAACCCATTGCTGCCCTAACCAGTGAAAAACAACCCCTTTGTTTTACTCTTTCTAATGCCAGATGATTTTACTCGTCAAGGGAAGACCCAGCCCTTTAGATTTAGGCCGGCGAACGGTGAATTTCACTGGTGGTGAGTGGATTTTGTAGCAAATTCACTGTGTCTCCATCGTATTTCACTGTTGCTGGATAAATAAATAATCCATGAATGATTTTAAATTGTTTTATAATGTTCGAAGTAAACTTGCTCTTCGTCATTAGCAGCTAAATCTAGAACATTGGCCGCCATATTGAATTCTACGGCGCGATGGAGTCTGGGATCTACCATTTATTACCAGACTCCAGCACAGTAGAATTCAATATGGCAGCCAGATGCAGACAACCCGGATTCTCCGGGTTATCAATTTCATTCTCCAGACCCTTCAAACCTGAAACACTGGGGAAGACCTCCTGACATAGGGGGAGTTAAAGGGTTATTAATAACCCATTCTCAAGTAGAATTGTCTGTGTTTAGACAGAGTAAAATATTAAAGGCCTTTTAATTTTTGACCAGCTCAGACAGAAGTGGGTTACCATCTTACTCTTGTATCTAAATATCTAGTGATGTGTTTTTTTTGTCAAGCTCATTACATGTTTGTTGTATTGGTGCTGGACCTGGCAGTGAAGTGTTAGGGTTACATGAAGTTCTCCCAAAAGATACTCACTGGTACTTGATGGACAACTGTGAACAGTGGGCTCATACAGCACAGTTGTTACTTAGGAATATACCAGATGTCAAGTTTAACTATGGTTTATTTGATATCACCTCAAGATTTCAACATTCTGATACTATGATGTCACCTGCTCATGTTTTTAAGAAGGTAACTGGCATTGTTATTTTACACTCAAAATAGAAAAAATCTTTCTACTTCTGTATTTCTGTAGTTACTATACCATAGCATAGTTAGTGGAGGAGGGTGGTTTGGAAGCTACATTGTGATTCAAGATTATGCAATGGTCATGTTGATGAACACAATAGTTCACGTTCTAAGGAAATTCTATGGACACGTGATGACGAAGGACTACACAACGAACAAAGGACTTACAACACGTGACGACGAAGGACTACACTAATTAAACCCGAACGTTGGTATTGGATGACTGCGTCATCATACAGAAAACACAATACGTTCAGTGACCGTGAAATTAGACAAATTGAACAAAAGCATGGAATGATGACTTTTGCCGAGTTTCCAAACCATCGCCCCTCCACTTATGACCATAGTTAGTGGAGGGGGATGGTTTGGAAGCTCCATTGTCTATCAAGATTATGCAATGGTCATGTTATTGTGTTCTTGTTTGAGGAAGGCAATTGGTTGGAGAAAGGAAATTATATGGACACGTGACGAGTGACGACGAAGGACTACACAATGAACAAAGGACTTAGAACACGTAACGACGAAGGACTGCACTAATTAAACCTGAACGTTGCTATTGCATGACTGCTTCATTGACAGAAAATATAATACATTCAGTGACTGTAAAATTAGACAAATTGAACAAAACCAAAGAACAACGAAACCCTAGCTGTGCAGTTTCGAGAAATTTAATAAATTTTGACATTTTTTATTATTGTATTATCCCACCAGTATCTAAATTAACAAATAAAACATAAAGCTCCGTGCATATGTACTCTTATAAAGGCACGTTTGACGTCATTTGAACACGAAAGAAGTTGAGTAGAGGCACGAGGCGATAGCCGAGTGCATTTACACTTCTTTTGTGTTCAAATGATGTCAAACATACCTTTATAAGAGTGCATATACAGGAGCGGTATGTTTTGTTTTATAAAATAAGAAGAAAAATCAAGCTAAAAGTGAGGTAACTACTTTTTTTTTGGCACTACTAAAAGGTAGTTTTGGAACTAGCCTTGAAGCTCAGCACTAAAACAAGTTTCTGAAACAAGTTTCGTAAACACATTTTTTATTATTTTTTCAAAAGATAGAACAGTGCTCTAATCATGGAAACTTGGTTTCTGAAATTTATTTTTGGAAACTTTCCAACATACACTGTGTTTTGGTAACTTGTTTCTGAAATTTTCTCTACAGTGTGTATCAAAACAACCTGAACCCTTAGAATACAACCTATTGTAGTAGTTTGAAAGCCCTAAAAGCGCTGCGTTATAAATTAATCAGCACATAAGTTAAACAGGAAGAGAAAAAGCTTCTAAATACTTTCACCATGCATACACTTCAAGTTATCTTAATTTCCCAGGTGTATAAGACCGTGTGTTTTACGCATCTGTGGGTTCAGCGAAGCGCTTTTAGGGCTTTCAAACTACTACAATAGGTTGTTTTCTTAAGGTTCAGTTTTTTTTATACACACTGTAGTGTATGCTGGGTAAGGTTGATGTGTGAAAGCGCATTTAATAGCACCACCACAATGAATGGTCCCTAATTAAATACAAGTTTGTGATTTTTTATGTGATTTTTTTCTAGGCCACCTTATATGCATTTGTCAAGTTTGTCTCTGCTATCCATTTCTTGAAAAAATCCACAACTCGTTTCCGAGAACTCCTACGGTTAACTCCACCTGGTTCTGTATTTCTGTTTGTTGACAATGCCCACCACCGTGTCACAAAGTTCATCGAGAACCTTGTCTTCCCAGATGGCATTTACGAGGAGTGCAAGTCTTGCCGGGAAAATGCCTACTACACACTGTATACATGCTACGCTGAACTTCACCCGACTGAAGGAATCATGAAATCGCCCTACATAGCTGAACTTGTTAGTCTAGTTAAATACTGGCTTGACCGGTCACCACTGTTGGACTTCCACGTCAATGTCTTTCTTCTTGTGAAGAAGGCAAATAAACCAGATGGTGGAGAACTGCAGCCAACTTCAGGAAAATCCTAGCACTAAATAAGTTTGAAATATCCGAAGACTACTCCAAAACAATTATATAGGCTAACTTTTTGCCACACTCGTCACAATGTGGTGTCATCAATCTTTATAATTCATCTAACTCGCCCCTTGAAGTTGGGCAATAAATCTTGATAAGTTATAAGTCTTATTTAGCAATGTAAATACGTTGTGTCATAAGTACAAATCCTGAAAAAAAAATAACAAAGCCACTTAAATGTACAAAAATAGTATTTATCAGAAATTTATTTATTGAAATTTCCTTGTTGTAAGAAATAAAAGGATTCTTGTAAATAGTACAGTTAACTGTTTTATTTAGAGGGAAGTGGAAAACTTGAGTATGAAAAATGTCGCCAGCAGTAATTAGTAATGACTTTAAATAATATGAAAACAATTGTATTGGTACATGGTTCATATACTATTATATAGCAGCTCATAACTTATATTAATTAATAATGTTCATTAATTACTGTATTATCCACAGCACAAATAAAATTAGCAGGATTTCCTCTCGAGATGAAGTTTACTGGTTTTCACAAAGGAAAGTTAGAAATGACGTGTTTATAGCTGGCTGGCCCGCGCAGATTTTGGATAATGAACTTCGTCCACAGACCTCACTGTTTCCAGCATGGTCAATCGAGATATGGTCTGGAAATTCAGCTAAAGTCTTTGGTTTATCTTTTTGTTCGCCTTTATGCATTTTTGTGCACGGTGCACGGTCACTGAACACATTGTATTTTAGTATAATGAACGAATTGTCCAATAACAACGTTTCAGTTCAATCACTCAACCGTGCTATTTAAATATTAATAAACCTAAAACAAAGGATGTGCACGGTGTAAGGTACGGTTCAACATAAAATCACAGCTCATTATAGGCGCTTTGAAGTTTGCCGAGTTTCCAGACCATATCTCGATTGACTATGGTGTACGGTCACTGAACACATTGTATTTTAGTATAATGAACGAATTGTCCAATAGCAACGTTTCAGTTCAATCACTCAACCGTGCTATTTAAATATTAATAAACCTAAAACAAAGGTTGTGCACGGTGTGAGGTACAGTTCAACATAAAATCACAGCTCATAGGCGCTTTGAAGTTTGCCAAGTTTCCAGACCATATATCTCGATTGACTATGTTTCCAGGCTGAGAATAGAAAGTAGAAACGGTTGCGGAGAAGGTGGGATAATATGAAATACAGGTAGTGATTATTTGAACAAACTGCAAGGACAAAATAGAAGTCAGTATGCAACAAGACTAACTTTAGCACGCCCCAAAAACCTTTATCGATAATTAGAATATGTCGCATTCACTCAGCCAATCAGAATCCAGTATTATGAATTGACTAAGCTCTAAACCAATCACGTTTCTCTCTGACGAAGGGTCCTCAAACCTTACTAGTGTAACGAGAGTGAAAAAGAGCGGGAAACTCAAAATGATTGGAAGAAGGGGGCGCTTATTTTGAAAAACGCACGCACTGTACGTGCATGGGAGCGCTTATTTCGAAGGATTTAGTGTGAATATTACGTTGTATTAAAGTGAAAATTATGAAACGAAAATTAATTCTTATTTGAAAGAACACTTAAAATGATAGCGTGACATCTTTTGAAGTTTTTCGTTTCCTTGCTTCGTTCTTGAGATATTGAGATATTTCAGTTTGTTTGATATGCAAATTAAACATTGAAAAAAGTTGTATCTTTGCTATTATCAAACCAAAATAATTCGAGGGAACCATGTGCGTGTTTTTCGCGCAGAACACTATTTGACAATAACGTTTTCGATAACTCATGCACGTGTGACGTCGCAACCTGCGACAAGTTACATCAAACTTAAATATCTCGAGAACGAAGTAAGGAAACGAAAAACTGCAAAATATGTTACTCTATCATTTAATTAAAGCTTTCTTTCAAATAAGACAAGCTTAGTTTTCGTTTCAAGGCACTTTAAAAGCCAACAACGTTTTTTCAACATGCAAAATAAAGGTATTAAATGTAAAATATGGCTTCATTGTCAATTTTCATACTTCTTCAAAACAAATTAATATTCGAATCTTGCTCAGACTAGATACATTATCTCTGATCTGGCTATTTGTCACACGATTATTTGCAACACTTGACCGACCGTTCACGTCAGCAATGCCTATTTTAGCAACTCTTGTCTATTCTCGGAACGATTTTCAACAGGCTTATTACAGTAAATTAATTAACACTATGTAAGGAGATGTGCCTGCTCAAGTCTTCCGGTCTGTTCCTTGATTTTAAACAGTGTAGAGTAGAGTGCCAAGAAAGAGTGACTGTTTTCTCAGATTATACTGTAGTTTACTGATGTAGTGAGTGACAGGTTTACAAATGAAAATGAACCGAGGCAATGGGCCGTGCGATATTAATCAATGGTCAATAGTTGGTATTCTGCTGTGAAATCTTCATCATTTATTTATCCCTATAAATCAGTAACTCGTTTTTTTGTTAATGTTAGTACACAACAAATTTAGGCCGAAGATGCTACGAAACGTAAATGTTTGAACTTGGAAAATGAAAATTGTTTTCCTGTATGTTTACTTTTGACTTCCGTCTTACTTCCGTTTTGTACCATATATGGCATTTGAAAACAATAGGGTGCCATATTTGGGTTCTCCCAGGTCGCACTAAAGCGTCTTTGGGTTTTCACATGTGTTTTCAATTCAATATCATTAAAAAACTCGTAAACACCAAGAATGGCAAGAAGCGACAAAAGGTTTCAGAGTGCTGTACGCTATTTTGGACACCGAGTCGACGGCTATTAATTTCGTGTCGAGAGAAGGAAGATGGCGCTTTTATAAAACAAGTAAGCGACAACAGGATAAAGCCGGGTTGAACTTTTATACGCTGTGTGATTTTTACCGGACTCTGTTGTGACATACGATGTCTTGTTTTGGGAGCGAGGACAAAGCAGTAATCTGTCCTGTAGTGCTGTTGGATGAAACCGAAATAGTCGTGGAAATAAAGGTTAGTTAATACTAAGAATCGTTTGGTTTAATTACGTTATAATCCTAAGGGCGTGATGAAAAACTTCAACAATTAACAGTATGGTGCGAGGGACTTCGTTTACATGTATATATTTCACACACGCTTGTTTGTATTCAAGAAGATTCAAGAAGTTTAATGAAACTCAAACAGTTTATGATGTTGTATATTCGGTGGAAATGACCTATCGTTAGCATTTACGGTAGTTCAAGAGGGATTCAAAAGCATCATGTTAAACTGTAAGCAATTTGTTGTAGATTGTTACAATTTATAATACGAAATCACACCGTTTTGACCCCTAAAATGGTGCTAAGTGATAGTCTTGTTTTACGGGACATAAACAACATCCTCCGCTAAATAAACTGGGTGGATACTTTAGGTTATTTAATACTACCAAATCCCTTCAACTATTGAACTCTGTACTATTGCATTTATCAAAACATTAAGCCCTTTTGGAATTCTCAAAAAGTCAGCGAAGTGGCTTCAGAACTTGTAGATTTCTGAATTCTGATAATAATTTGTCACATTTGGGAATAATAAATGGAGGGAAAAAACGCGAGACCACAGGTTTACAAATTATTAAATTATATGTCCGCATTCTCAATTGGCTTTTTGACGTCCAAGAAATATGGCAACTTCTCAAGAACAACCGATACTAATAATTGAATTTTCAAGGACTTTGGCGATATAAAACGAAATATCTTTGCGAATTATTAGAAAAAGATTCGTAAAGCAATTTTTTGGATTAATTATTTTGGCAAATACCCGTAGGATTTCACCGTCTGTGTGTGTGTCAACCAAAAAATGCAAGTTTCCTAAGCCGACAGTATTGACAATTATTCGGATGGGTTAATTTTAGGCAGTTTTGCGGCTAGGGTGCCTTTGGTTTATACTCCATCGGAAATACGAAACATGGACTGTTTTTAGCGTGTGTTTTCAAATAAAGGAAGCCATTTAGTGGAGCGTGTACAAATAGTTGCGTTTGTTTTTGGGGTTTCTTTGGTTTTAACGACGGGGCAAATATAATTGCCTTCAGCTGTTGCTATAGAAGTGAGTCAACACACAAGAGTCATGAACACTTGAGGCCTTAGTATTGTTCTTAAGCCAACTTCCTTTCAGGAAATCAAATGCTTCAAATCCTTTGTTGATTTTGACAAGGCAGTTTTTATTGACAAATGCTTTGTTCTTATTGGTCGGCTGCATTGATCCACTACAAAAGAAATTCAAGAAGTGAAGGACTTATAAATATATGTAATGCTGACATAACCTTGTCCTACAAGGCTACAACATTGGGTGATGGTTGGTTTTAGGAAAACGGCTTCTCGTTTTTCCTGTGATGATAAAGAATTAGGTGGTTTCTGATTTTCTAAAGATAGCTTATCTTTTCTGAGTTATCTTAATGACCAGTTGCATAATTGAACAGTTATTTTGACCACACAATCAACTATTAAAATCCAGCTCTTCCTAATTATGTGGTTACTGAATGAGATATTAATTTGTTTGTTTCAGTTTTCTGCCTCTGGGTTCTTTGTTTTTCTTGCTACAGAATCAATGTTAGGAGTGGTACCAAGTGGTTACATGTTGCTACATGTTCGAGCTTGGTGTAATTGTAATAAGACATTTGTGTTCAAATGTAATACATTTGTAATATAATACTTAATACTCAAAAAATGTTTTGGAGCTCCAGATAGGGGTTAAGATCTGTGGGTTGAACCTGCAATCTTCTGATGACCATCTGTAGGATCAATATTGTTTTAAAAATGAGGAATTTCAAGCTTTTGTTATATGATAACTTAGCCTTTCATGTACCAGCCCTGAAAGTTACCAAGCACTTGCCGTGTGCCACTGGCTGTGGGTACATATGCAATTGTAAAATAGGTTACATCTTAAGGACACTGGGATGGGTGAGTTACTAATGTGTTTATATCAGGCTGTGCAAACACAGTTGTGATTTCACAGCACAGTGATCTTCATAAAAAAGTGGACACCCAACCTTCTGTTTACATTAACCTGATGTATTGAGTGAGTTTGTGAGAATTTAAAAGTATTTACATACTACAGTATACCCTCACTTATGGCTTTGCATAAACGTTTCAATTCTCCCAAAGTTTTTGTTTTTTTAAGTACAGTATATATTTATTAAGAAATAGAAAATGGTTAGAGTGTAGTTGGGAGAATTCAAAAGTTAATAATACGGAGTTTAAAGCTTTAACATTTATAATTATGATACTTTTAAATTCTCCCAAATGCGTGAGTGTTTGTATCAGGTTACACTGTATATACTCAGGCTATCCATTTTCTATTTCTTTTATGATATAAGACAAAGAAATATGCCATGTCATCACAACAGTGTTTGTATAGCCTGATATAAGTATGGCAAATGTCCATATGACACAGCATGCATACACTCTATAAGGGGTTAAGGCAGGGGTTGTGCTAGGAGGTGGACAGCAAAGACTTTTCTTTTTCTCTGAATTTGCTAGGTATTTCCAACAGTTCTTCTAAGAATAGCAAGGTTAGATCTACTGCCAAAACAGAGAACGTAGGAGTCTAATGTTTCGAGTGGAGGCCCTTTATCATAGCCTCAGAGAGAAACTGTGGGTTTACACTCTTCATGTTTCTCTCTGATGAAGCAGGCCTTTGCTCAAAATGTTACACTCCTACATTCTCTGTTTCAGCAGTATATCTAACCTTACTATATTTTGATTGTTGTTTCAACACTGCCTACACGCTACTTTTATTTCAGTATTTGAATTCATCTAAGAGCTTTCCAACATTGCCATTTACTGTACCATAGTAAATGTGTTTTTCAAAGCATTTGCCATCCTTTTATGAACAGGCCACTGGGTTTGAATTAATAGTGTGCAATTGCCACAACCTTGTTTCCAGGGCCTTTTTGAAATTGGGAGGGTACACCCAGAAATACTGGGTGTAAAAATTAGCAATTTAGTTTTGCATGCAAAATCATTCTGAGTAATGGCAGTCCATGGAGAAGTTAATTGTATTAATTGATGGTCCCATTGGTCCTGTTGAAGCTATTTGATCATAACTGGCACAAAACTATGCATAACTATGTTTCACAAGGAACGTTTAAGAAAAGCAATCAACCAATGAAAATACAAAGTCCACCAACCCATGCCAGGGCCAGTTTTCTCGCTCTGCCAATTTTGAAAAGGTCCTGGGAATGAGGTTGCAATGGCACAATAATTTAGTCAAAATATTTTTTAAAACAATTATGCAATAAATCTTAAGACAGATGACTTTGTCATCTGAAACTATTTAATTTGAACAAAAAAATTACACACTCACTCAGTACTCTCTTTTTTTCTTAGCTTTGTTTTAAAAATAAATTAAATGCTATTTTAATAAACCCTGGCCCAACTGAAAAGACTTATAGTACAGTAGTTACTCAGCTGAGCTTTGAATGACCTTTGTCAAATTATTATCACACCCTCTTGGATTTTATTCTCACAATCACATAGTTAAGAGGTTCGTTGCATCTGACTATGATTATGCACTTGTGTTTTATGTAAGTTTTTATTATGTTTTCCCTAGTTTTTTTAATGGAAACAAATAGGAGTATTGACACAGTAGCTTAACTGACATCCATTATCCATTCCTTTCATCACTTGGATACCGAGGTGTCTATAATAGCCCTTATGCGATTTAAAGGACTATTCACACCTGCCTAAAAAGATTGCAATAATAATATTTCAATGCCTTTCTTGACGTTCCAAAAGTATTCTATGAGATGGTGAGGTCGTGACAGTTAGTGCACATTTGATAAACTCATTCATGTAGCATTAAATTACACAGAGTTGTAAGTTTTTATTATATTTTTCCCGAAGTTTATTAAATGGAAACAAATAGGAGTATTGACACAGTAGCTTAACTGACATCTATTATCCATTCCTAATGTTTGAATACTTTCATCCCTTGGACACCGAGGTGTCTATAATAGCCCTAATGCGATTTAAAGGACTATTCACACCTGCCTAAAAAGATTGCAATAATAATATTTCAATGTCTTTCTTGACGTTCCAAAAGTGTTCTATGAGATGGTGAGGTCGTGACTGTAGTTACATGCACATTTGATAAACTCAACGCGTCAATGTTAAACATTAGGACCGTTTATACCAGGACGCGACTTATAGTCTTATACATAAGACGCAAAACACTCGTCATATAGACTTGTGTTCGCGTCTTACACAAGCCGCGGTTTGTTCACAATTCCGTTTTCCATTAAGGTGAAGTAATACGAGCAACAAATTGCTGCAACATTAATGTTGCGTAACTTACGTTGCAAGTTGAAAAGCGTCGCTGAACGTATTACCACCCACCTCAAAGGCTCAAACATTGTCGCGCAACAATTGAAACAATGATTTCTTTGCAAATTGAAACAGCATGTTGCAGCAAGTAGAACTGGAGTACTTTTTTCAACAGATTTTTTTCAATTTACAACAAAATCATTGTTGTGTGACAATCGGTTTAAAGTGGGTGGTAATACGTTGAAAATTGAAGAAAAATGTTGTCCGTATTACCTCACCTGACTCAAATTCGTTGACTATAAAACCGGCGAAGTCGCATTATCATTCCCCCAGTGGCCCAGTTTTATCCTCAACTTATAACAGACCAGTGAGGAAGTGAGTTTTGCGTATATAGCTCGCTATCGCCTACACGCGAGTTGCATGATCATGCGCACACATCATTTTGGCGGGCCACAGGCATAACAATGTGGTAAATGAAAGAAATTCGACAGTTTCTGAAGATATTACTGTCTTTAAAAATACTATAGATTTCATTTAGTATTAACTATTAAAACGTGGTTCTCATATGTCGCCGACCGTCGCCGATTTGTGATTTAGATGCATGTTAAGTAATGGGGAACAATGCAGAAAAGCACTGCTTTTCTGCATTGTTCTTTATTACTTAACATGCATCCCGTTTTAACATACATCTAAATCAATGAATCAGCGACCATCGGCGACATATGAGAATGACCCGCCAAAATGATGCGCGCGCAACATCGTGCAACTGGCCTATACGTTGCCTCCTAAAAATTGAAAGACAACAAAAGAATGTGGAACTAGATTTGAAATACCGGTCTGGCTCGCCTCCCATACATTAAAACTTTTAATCCATGAGAGGTGAGCCAAACCGGCATATCTATAAAACACTGTAAAAGTATCGTGCTGCGTAGGCAGTGTAGAAACAACAATCGAAATATAGTAAGGTTAGATATACTGCCGAAACAGAGAACATAGGAGTCTAACGTTTCGAGCGAAGGCCCTTCGTCAGAGAGAAACGAAGGGCCTTCGCTCGAAACGTTAGACTCCTATGTTCTCCGTTTCGGCAGTATATCTAACCTTACTATATTTCGATTATAAAACACTATAGTCGGATCGTGGGTGGTCTTAAGTAACTTATAGTGCTAAGCTTCTTTTCCTGGGGTCGGATATATGTTCTGTTCCATTATCAGTTTGACTTCGGCGGTATTAATATTATACTTCACAACTATAAGTAAATAGTGAGTATGAGTTGAACTTTTCACTTCGTGTCTGGTTAAGATCTGACACAAGTAAAAAATTAATATATATGATGGTACTAATGACCACCAAACAGTGGCGTAGCCAGGGGGGGAGCTGTGGGAGCCGCGGCTCCCCCTCTTTAGATATAAAACAACAGACATGTAACTACAAAACTGATGCAATATGAATTATGTCAGGAAATAAACTGTAAACAGTGTATTCAATCTACTGAGTGTATGCATTTTGAGTATGTGACGTTTGCGTGTTTTGAGTATTATATGCCGTTTTTTAACCTTTAGAGTCTGTAAAATCTTCCTCCAAAAGTCAGGAAATGGCATTTCAGTGACTCTCGATTTCAAAATTTCCCGGGGGAGCATGCCCCCGGACCCCCTAAAAACTTATTCTGATTTCGCCTCCCCCCCCCTTTCAAAATCCTGGCTACGCCCCTGCCACGAAACCGAACGTCAGGTCTGCCACATAAATGGTCTCTACAGGAGAAGAAAGACACTTTCTCTATATATATCTACTGAGTAAGACTTCCCCCTTTGTCACTTTTGACGGATAAAATCGTCCACTCTGGCACCGGTTTAATTGACAGAGTAAAACAATAAAGGGACCTTTTTTGGCCAGCTCAGGCAGGAATGGATTACAATTAATCGTTACTCGTTGCTGCCTATATAGAGACAAGACGCCTGGTCAGGCGTTCACTCGGGCTACTGCAAAATCACGCGCAGGTTGTCACATGCAGTGCTAAGATCTAAAGCCGCCGTCTAAACACATTCAGGTCACATACAAAAGTCAAAACACAATCCAATCTCCGATAGAAAACGCAATTTGCAATACACAAAACACGATTGTCTGTAACGTATTTCCACACATGTACACAGCGTTCATATGTCGAGTCTCTTCGGGTATTAAATATCAACACAGCTTCATGTATACGGCGTGTGAGATCGTAAGCGTATATAATATCCAGATACTTGCCAGCGACATTACTGGCCAATAACTATGTCTGTGAAAACACAAAACACATCCGAGAGGAGAAAGACTTGATCAGACATCAGGAAAGCAAAGAAAGAAAGCATTTGGCATGCACGCATCAGTTTCGCAAAGTCTTATTATGTTTCGCACTTGACTTGAGCCTGCGCTTTCTGATTGAAGGAAAAAAACAACAAAAAAACCCGAGCCGAAACCTAGACTCGTCTACCTGCGGTAGCCCGAGTAAAAAGAATGTCCGAGGGTTCTCCCTTTGACGAGTAGAATCGTCTCGTGTTTAGACAGAGTAAGGCACTCATGTTTCTCTCTCATGAGGAGCGTTCTCAGTAAATCTAACCTTACTATATTTCGATCAGGGGCGTCGGAGCGACACTAAAAGGGGGGGGGGGGGCAAAATTTTTAGGGGGGTCTGGGGGCATGCTCTCCCGGGAAATTTTGAAATCTAGAGTCTCTGAAATGCCATTTCCTGCATTTTAGGACAAGGATTTACAGAATTCTAAAGGTCCAAAAACGTCACAAAATACTCAAAAGACAACACTTTTCAGGACATTGATCGAATATCTGCATTCAAATTTCGATATTATATCTTTATTCAAAGTCGTGGGCTAGCTAGGGTGATTTTGTTAATCATAACTGTATTACTGGCCTTGTTGATTACTGGTCTTGTTAAAAAGTGGGGGAGGGGGGGGGGGGGGGCCCAAACATATTCTGGCCCCCACCAAAAAAAGTGGGGGGAGGGGAGGCCAGGCCCCCCGGGCCCCCCGCTTTCGACGCCCCTGATTTCGATAAAGCATTACAGCCGGTTTATGCAGGAATGTGTTAGATTACTTGTTAACCCATTGCCACTTAGGATGTATGAAAGTTCTCCCTTTGACTAGTAAAATCGTCTGGCGTTAAACAGAGTAAAACAACAAAGAGGCCGTTTTTGGCCAGCTCAGGCAGGAATTACATTTTTGCTCCTCAACATTGTAAACAGTCTCGCCTATAATCAAGAGCCACGTGTTTTTAAGGATAAAGATGTATGTACCATGGCGAAGCTAAACGTACCAACAAGCAATGTTCGTTACGCTTGTAACTCCTTATTAGTCTTTTTAGGTATCACTTTCCGCCAGCATAGCACCGTAGAATCCCGAAAGTATCGCCCCCCCCCGAAAGTAGCGGCCCCCCGAAAGTAGTGGCCCCCAAGTCATCGTTTGATTAACTCGAAAGTGTTACGATCAACGTACCAAAGTGTATAACAGTCAGAGTTGAAATGGCATAAGGAAAAACTAAAGCATATTAAATGTGGTAAATAGGAAGGAACCAAGAAGAATATTCCCACAGTATGTTAACGTATTTTACCACCCAAGTAGCGGCCCCCCGTAAGTAGCGGCCGCCAACAGTGGATAAAACCAAACGTAAGGGGGCCCGCTACTTTTGGAATTCTATACGGTATGTAATCTTACGGTATGTAATCTTAATGACCTGTCGACCCGTTCGAGAGTCACTTTACTTCATTCAAACGCACAAATTTTGCGCAACTTCAACTCTATTTGTTTAAAACAAATATACATGTACATTTTTTGGCCGCTGTCGCCGCAATGCTACCGCAATTACCGCAAGAAGTTGATATCCGTTCAATTTCTTGCGACCATGGCGAAACTAAACGTACCAACAAGCAATGTTCATTACGCTTGTAACTCCTTAGTCTTTTTAGGTATCATAGTATGTAATCTTAATTAATGACCGTCAGGCTGTCAACCTCGTTCGAGAGTCACTCAAGTTTACTTCATTCAAACGCACACTTCATATGCAAATTTTGCGCAACTTCAACTCTATTTGTTTAAAACAATATACATGCATGTACAATCGTGCCGCTGTCGCCGCAATGCTACCGCAAATACCGCAAGAAGTTGATCTCCGTTCAATTTCTTGCGGTCAATGATTTACGGTACTATGCTATGTATGTACTATGGCGAAGCAAAACGTACCAACAAGCAATGTTCGTTACGCTTGTCGATTGTACATGTATATTTGTTTTAAACAAATAGAGTTGAAGTTGCGCAAAATTTGCATATGAAGTGTGCGTTTGAATGAAGTAAATTTGAGTGACTCTCGAACGAGGTTGACAGCCTGACGGTCATTAATGAAGATTATATACTATGATACCTAAAAAGACTAAAGCCCCGGTCAAACGAGGATGAGAGTTGATGAGAGTCGATGAGAGTTGCAACTCTCGGTCGCGTTTGACCACCAACTCTCATCGATTCTCATGCACTCTTATCAACTCTCATCAACTTTGAGCTGGTTCAAATTTTAATGAGAGTTGATGAGAGTTTTTGCTCGTTTGCCCGGTCATGAGAGTTGGCATATGAGAGTTGATGAGAGTTTAGCGGCTAGCGGTTGACACTTTGTAAAAACAGGCTCAACAAAAATCTGTCTATTCATTTGTCCAGTACGAGATTGTAAAAATACGAACTTTGTTTACCTCGAAATTCGTTCCTAGTCTCCCTGCTACGCGCGGTAAATCCTACAACTCTCGTCAACTCTCATGGTCAACTCTCATCCTCGTTTGACCGGGGCATGAGAGTTGAGAAAACTCTCAGACAAACTCTCGCTTGCCAGCTCTCATCGACTCTCATCCTAGTTTGACCGGGGCTTAACTGAGGAGTTATGCCGCTGTCGCCGCAGAGCTACCGCAAATACCGCAAGAAGTTGATCTCCGTTCAAGATTTACGGTACTATGCTACCGGCACTATATACATGTGTATATATGCTACCTATAGTCCGTGTTTGCATTTAATTATGCATCTTGTCGTTGGTAGCCTGTGTCACAGCCGTATGGTCTGTGAACACACGAGCGAGTCAGAGACTACGGAGTATAGCCACGCTCCTTTATAACCAGTGGCTTTACCACCTAGCCCCCGTCTATACTTTCAAACACGTTCCAACCGTCACTGGTGGTCTTATAGCATTATAACTTCTTGAAGTACTGTTTAATAAACGAGCAGGAGTATTTTATCTGATATAAAGACACGAGGCGAAGCCGAGTGTTTTTATATCTGATAAAACACGAACTGCGAGTTTATTGAACGGCTTCAAAAACGAACCACTTGGTAAGTTCATTGGCGTAGCAAGTTTGAAAAATAACCTTGTATAAGCCGAGAAAATCAAAGCTAAAGTTTATGTAAATCAGGAGGTATCTTTATCACATATAAAGACACGATACGGTCATGATTTTCTTTTGTGTTTTCCTCATGAATTATTAATGAGCTTTTGAAAGTTATATAGACGACACCCCTGAGAGGAGAAACATCACTCTTAGGAGTGACGTCTGATTTTCAGACTAGTGATCTTGTAAATACCTTGTTTTGTCAACGTGTTCTTTCTGTTGCTAGGCAAACACCAAAGGTAAAGAACTTTTAGACCAAGTATTTAACAGGATCAATTTGCTGGAGAGGGATTATTTTGGGTTGCGGTTTATGGACCATTGCGAGGAAGCCGTAAGTATACAACACATGTCTTGTATACATGCATGTATAGAAAATTTTTAAACATATTTAAAAAATTTCTTAATGATTTACGAGGTGATGTTAGACCTGACGAACCATACCGAGTAAGTACATGGAGAAAGTCACTGTTGTACAGAGTCGGACATGCGCCCCCTTAGGATGCCGTTACTGCGCCCCTTTCCCGTTGTATAATATTATATTTGATATGTAGTGCAATTCCTATTTAAAAACCCAATTTTGGATTTATAGTCGTTTTACGTTTTAATCAGTATGGTACAGCTAATAGTATATTACGATTAAATAATATTTTAGTACGCTTCACACAGCTCATCATGACTGCCTGACATGAAGTAGTCACCTAATTAATGGTACACACAATGTGAGTTGTCCATGTATGACGACATGTCCTCATGATGTATGCCTTGCATGTTATGGTGTATTCCTATATAAAATGATTTCAAACCCCCTTCAAAATGCAGGAAATGCTATTTCAGAGACTCTAAAATTCAAAATTTTCCGGGGAGCATGCAATGGACAAGAAAGCAAAAACTCACCCTAATTCTACTATGTTAGAAGTGATTTTACTTTTATTCAGTGTTTTGTCTTTAGAGCTGACCGTTTGGACGAAATTCTCACCGTAATATTCAAAGTTACAAGCATTGTAGTTCATTAAACTTCATCCCGGTGTACCGGGATGTCGCATTTGTATGGGAAAAATCTGTCCCGGTGTACCGAGATCCCGGTTGCTTCAACCGAGATCCCGGTACACTGGGACGTCCCGGTCTCCATATAAACGCAACCGCGAAAATAACAGTAAATTATCTACAAGCCGAGATCCGGTGTACCGGGACGTCCCAGTACACCGAAGATGAAGAGTTGAGGCTCTCGATATTGAAGAGTAGAGTTTTTCTCTAATTACCCAGTATGGCCCGTCACTTGGAGTAGCACCTAATAACATTATTCTCCATCTGTGTTCGCTGTCCCACAATAATTATTTCGATTTACGAGGTGTTTATTTTCTTAGAGATGGTTGGATCCCGATAAACCTGTCATAAGACAAAATAGAAGTAAGTGAACTGATAGACGATTTTATTCAGCAGAGGGAGAGATCCAGGCCCCAAAGTGTTAAAACCTATTTCTTTAACACTTTGAAGCCTGACGACGAGTCTTTAGTATTTTATTCTGGCTAACACCAGACGATTTTATTCAGCACAGGGAGAGGCCCAGGCCTCAACGTGTTAAGACCTATCTCTTTAACCCTTTGAAGCCTGAAGACGAGTCTTTAGTATTTTATTCCGGCTAACCCCAGGCCTCAAAGTGTTTAACACTTTGAAGCCTGACGACGAGTCTTCAGTATTTTATTCTGGCTAACGCCAGACGATTTTATTCAGCACAGGGAGAGATCCAGGCCTCAAAGTGTTAAAACCTATCTCTTTAACACTTTGAAGCCTGACGACGAGTCTTTAGTATTTTATTCTGGCCAACACCAGGCGATTTTATTCAACACAGGGAGAGGTCCTGGCCTCAAAGTGTTAACCAATTTGCCTATGTTTGTGCATGGTAAACTGAACACATTAATATGTCGTTTTACATTGCTTTTTGTCATTTCTGTTAGATCTTTCAGTTTTCTACTTTGGAGTGAGGTTTTACTCGTCAGATCCATGCAAACTACAAGAGGAACTTACTAGGTGCTTTTCACGTATTTTCATGTGTTTCTTCTTAAATCTCTATTATGTCTTTCTGTGTTTAACAGCGGTGGCCACGTGTACGCATTGCGTACCTATTTTTATATTTAACCATCGTGTATTAATGGATCAGTTGGTCAGAGGCTGGATTCCCGGTTGGGACAGTCAGAATTTCCATACTATTATTTAAATTTTTCTATGAGTACCATGCAGGTGTCTATATACATAACTGTCTGTTTTATCGTGTGGAATCTGAGCAGAGCTATATAACAATGCATCATATTCTACTGTTTCCATGATTCTAGTTAGGCACTATACTTCAGTATGTTTTAATATTTTAGAGCTTCTAGAGAAATGTGATCGCCGTTTTTTTAACAAAATCAAAGACAGAAACCATCCGTTGTATACTCTCCTACGAACGTATAAGGAATCATCTTCACGACTTAGAAATACATCGATCATAAGGCCAAAAATAAATACAGAACGTTTTAAAAATAGCCTTTTTAATAGACTAATATTTAAGTATAATTTAGCTGTTTAGGTTTTAAATCTTTTGTTAATTTTGATCTTTTGTTAATTTATAATTGATCGTTAATTTATTATTTTAGATCTTTTGTTAATCTTGTATTCCGCAACTTTGAACTCCAAGCATTTTCTGATTATTTTAGGTATCTGTTTTTTCAACAATTAAAGAGAGATATTCTACAATCTCGGTAAGTTTGTTGGAAAAATTTAGTTTTGTCACACCTTGGAACAGTCTTGGTACGAATCATGTAAAAGTCGAGTCACGAGTGAAGTGTGTTTGAACACGATAGGGGCGGCGTGGCCCACCGAGACACCGAGAGATTTCCCAGTGGGCCCCGAGGATCTGCAGCTTATGGGGTCAGGCCCCAACAAAATTTGTGACTGGCGGTCTAAATAACTTGTAGATGTCTAGTTGGTTCACTCCAAATACTTTTAAGCACTGCAGCATAAAACGTGAAGTTCAATTTAGATTATGGAATACTTCATTTCTAGTGTTTCGAACGAAGGCTATTGATCTTTATCAGAGAAACGTACACTTCAATTAATTTTGTATCAATAATTGTCAGTTGTTTGCTGTACAGGCTGTGCTAGTTAGTAATACTCAGAGCGGTTAAGACTCGTTCCTGGAGGACTGGGCACAGTCTAAGGTATAAGTACCTTAATTAACCTTGCTCCGCTATCTGAGTTCTAGTGGCTCAATGGTTAGAGCGTCTGGCTAGCATTCAGAAGGTTGTGGGTTCAAGTCCCGCTTAGAGCTCAGCGGAATTTTTCTGAGTATTACTAACTAACACAGCTTGTACAGCAAACAACTGACAATTATTACTAACATCAAGCTGCAATTTCTGAAACTAACTAATTTTGTATCCATGCACTTTATTGCCTCATTTACAGATTTACTCCCTTATATATCTACTGTATGTACACTACAATAATGCCAGTGTGGTTCTCATTACCAACTCTCAAACTTACATCTTCTTAAAAAATAGTATAATGTGCTATTAAAAACTTACTCAAAGGTATTGTTAACTGAAACGCGTGAAACGCCTTTTCAGAGACCCAGATTTCAAAAATTTTCCTGGGAATGACCCTGAGCAAATTTTAAACTGGGCAGTTCTAAAAATTTTTTATAGGATCACAATTGGCAGTAGGCCCCAAGAATGTCATTTCCTGGGCCACATTTCAGAGCCATGCCACCACTGATTATACGTGCAGAAGATAGCTGAATGTAATTTTACTGTTGTTGTTTTATTGTTCTTTGCAGGCTTCATTGTTCCTTTACAGTTGCTACAAGACTTTTTGCGTATGTTGTTCAAGGTATATCACGAGTTACTTCCTTTTTGCTCGTTTAGGATAATCCCTTCGCTGAGTCCTAGATAATGTCACGGGCGAATAATTTTCTTTTTCTGATTTTTATTGGTAGAGTAATTAGTCAGGCATTACGTACAGAAACTAATAGTAAACCACCTTAATATTTTTTAATATTATTTCTTTCAGCCGAACTTGGAGGGTATGATCCAAATAGACACACTATAGGATACGTTTCAGAGTTCCGCTTTTTGCCCAACCAGGTATTTAGAAATACGGGAGTAGGGCTTTAAATGAACGGACGGACAGGCGAACGAACGAACGAACGAACGAACGAACGAACGAACGAACGAACGAACGAACGAACGAACGAACGAACGAACGAACGAACGAACGAACGAACGAACGAACGAACGAACGAACGAACGAACGAACGAACGAACGAACGAACGAACGAACGAACGAACGAACGAACGAACGAACGAACGAACGAACGAACGAACGAACGAACAAACAAACAAACAAACAAACAAACAAACAAACAAACAAACAAACGGATCAACCAACCAACGAATAATGAATGTATAATGAATAGAAAATAGAAAAATATGAAATAGGCAAATAGCTTTAAAATATGAAATAGGTTTAAATTTCTATGTCGTGCATGGAGATCTATATATTTCTTGTGTAAGGTTTATTTATTGTGATTTTTATGTCACTTGTGGTAGTCAGAGGAAATGGAAGCACAAGCTGAGGAAATTCACAAGACACTAAAGTAAGGACTTGAGATTTTGAAATGCTTATGTCGTGTGAGGATATGTCATATATCGGCACGCAATCTTCTGCTGGATTACTTAGGTGACTTTTTGGCTTCATTTCAGGGACATGGTTCCAGCTGACTGTGAGTTGGAATTTCTCGACAAAGCCAAGTGGCTAGACTTATATGGCGCTGACATGTATCACGTCAGGGTAAATGATTACAATCGAAATATAGTAAGGCTTGATATACTGCCGAAACAGAAAACGTATATAGGAGTCTAACGTTAGGAGTCTAACGTTTCGAGCGAAGGCCCTTCGTCAGAGAGGCCCACGTTTCTCTCTGACGAAGGGCTTTAGTTCGAAACGTTACACTCCTACGTTCTCTCGGTTTCAGCAGTATATCAAACCGTACTATATTTCGATTGTTGTTTCAACACTTGCCTAAGCAGCACACTACTCTTATTTCACTAAATGAATACATATATTTCTCTGTTACTTTAACAGAATGTTGTTTTGATTTCGAGTAATACTAAATGTCTTATATATAGGTCACATCTCATCGTTTTTCGCTCATTGGAATGCCGAGAATTTCGTTTTAAAAGTTTATTTTCAAAACATAGAGGCAGAAACCGTGAAAAGTTCTCCCTGAAATTGAGATTTTGTTTTGTTTTCTCTGTTTTTTCTCCGTGTTAAATCTGGTGCTAGAGTCTTGTGAAAACAACGGAGAGCTTTTATACATGCAGGATATCTCCCAGGGGGGGGGGTACTCTCGTATATAAGGCATACGGGTGTATGTGCCGTCCTGTAGGGTATGGTTTTCGTGCTACGGGGCTGGAATAGGGTATACAAATTGTCCATTTTTGTCTGGAATAGGGTGCATATTTTGGTCTGAGATAGGGTATG
This sequence comes from Corallium rubrum, assembly GCA_964035015.1. Taxonomy (NCBI): domain Eukaryota; kingdom Metazoa; phylum Cnidaria; class Anthozoa; order Scleralcyonacea; family Coralliidae; genus Corallium; species Corallium rubrum. The sequence continues at coordinate 6,786,312 of OZ036000.1, forward strand.
AATGCCGATGTGACACCAATGCTGGGATAGGGTGTTGATTTTTTTAGTTTAGGTTTGGGATAGCGTTTGAAAAATCTAATTTTTAGGTCTGGGACCCCTACCCAAAAATTGCCAGAGTACCCCCCCGGGGGGATATTTGCATAAAATCAGAACTTGGCATAACGACTTCTGTTACACGCAACTATCCAATATCCAAGTTATTCAACCAAATGAACTTGTATTGCTTTGTTTTTGTTTTGTTTTAATAACTTTATTGCCTATTGCAACTGGTGGACAAACAAAGCGAAATGCCCCAATTGAACATGACTACCGTGATATAAGTGTTGTTTTGCGGAGGGAGGAAAACCGGAGAACCCGGCGAAAAACCCTCGAAGCACAGGTGAGATCAACTACAACTCTACTCACATTAGTTTCCCGAGCTCGACAACGGAGTCATTCCCAAGCGGTCACCCATCCAAGTACTAACCCCGTCTAACCGGGCTTAACTTTTGGTGAGAGGCAGCGCGTTAACAGCACACGCCACCCGTAGTCAACTTGTCAGTAAACGGTCACTATCTTTCTGCTGCAGAGTGATGATGGTATTGATTACGAATTTGGAATCAAGCCCTCAGGACTTTTGGTGAAGAAACGTGGAAATATTATTGGAAACTACGTTTGGTACGATTTCTATTATCATCATGAACATTTAATAATACAACAACGTCAACATCGATAACATCAGCAACAACAGCATAATAACATAAACAACAGCAACGTCATCGTCATTATATCATATTATCATTATCTATCATCATTATTATCATTATCATCGTTATCGTTATCGTTATCATCATTGTCATCAACAACAACAACAACAACAACAACAACAACAACAACAACAACAACAACAACAACAACAACAACAACAACAACAACAACAACAACAACAACAACAACAACAACAACATCATCATCATCATCATTATCATCATCATTGCTATCTGAGTACTCATTGTTACTCTACTTATTATTATGATTAAGTTATTACTACCAAACAACGTTTTTAGTGAATACAACAAACAAAATGCTAATTTGGAACAGAAGACCGTTAATTTGATTTTGCTTTGATAATTTTAGGCCAAAGATATCAAAGTTGTATTTTAAAGGAAAGAAATTCCACCTGTCTGTTTGGGGGAAAAACGTAAGTACTTGAAAATGGTCATTGTTTACATATGTATAGTGTAAAAATATAACTCGTTGTTATGTTGTACTGCGAGATACGAGTCGAGTTGTACTGTGAGATACTATAACATTTTAGTTCAAATTTTATGCGATTTTCTTTGTTATTCATAAGTCTTTATCTCCCATGCAAATTGAATTGAATTGAATTGAATTGAATTGAAATGAATGGAATGGAATGGAATGGAATGGAATGGAATGGAATGGAATGGAATGGAATAGAATGGAATTGAATTGAATTGAATTGAATTGAAATGAATGGAATGGAATGGAATTGAATTGAATGGAATGGAATGGAATGGAATGGAATGGAATTGAATTGAATTGAATTGAAATGAAATGAAATGAATTGAATTGAATTGAATTGTAATGAATTGAATTGAATTGAATTGAATTCAACCTCGTCCCCAGGGCATTTTGCCTCCACGTTGGGAGTCGGCGAAAATGGCCCTGGCATCGGCTGGTCATGTGACACCCAGAATTTTGGGGTGTTTTGGCAAGAAAATTTATGCGGTCTTTGTGTTTCGTTTGTGTATAATACGTATACATGAATAAGAAATAAGAAATATTTAACGCTCTGCCGAATCACTCATGTGAACCTTTATCATAAATGCAACTGGCTAGCATTATTCATCATGATACTGTCCACGATTATCCAGGATACATTTAAATGTCGGGAAGAAACATATATCTAATGTTGTTCTTGACTTTAACCAAAGCTATCGTTACAATTCTTTGGATGAACTTCGCAGAGTGGATTTATTGCAATTCATATTTTGATGAATAAATTACACTGTATCTGAATTAATCAAGTTTTTAAACCGGCCAATCCGATTATAGAATCGACCAGCCGATGCCAGGGCCATTTTCGCCGACCTCCCAACGTGGAGGCAAAATGCCCTGGGGACGAGGTTGAATTGAATTGAATTGAATTGAATTGAATTGAATTGAATTGAATTGAATTGAATTGAATTGAATTGAATTTAAATGAATTGAAATGAAATGAATTGAATTGAATTGAATTTAAATGAATTGAATTGAATTGAATTGAATTGAATTGAATTGAATTGAATTGAATTGAATTGAATTGAAATGAATTGAATTGAATTGAATTGAATTGAATTGAAATGAATTGAAATGAATTGAAATGAATTGAAATGAATTGAAATGAATTGAATTGAATTGAATTGAAATGAATTGAATTGAATTGAATTGAATTGAATTGTCATTATAATTAAATGCACGGTCTTTATCTGTATAAAGCCCAGGGAATCATACAGATAAAGACAACACCTTGTGAAATTTGAACTAAATTAGTACGCGCCTCGGCGAAGTATGTCCTTTAATGCCTCGGTTCTCCGTAATTAACTCTTACCTAGTTAATATGTTGTCGTTTACAACAGGATAAGGAAGACAGTTATACCTTTGTTTTACCAAGGAAATCTTCGTGTAAGCATTTATGGAAGAACTGCATTGAGCACCACGCCTTTTTCAGGTACTCGACATTCTTTGTATTATTTTGTAATTACTGGGGCTACCTGTGGTAGGTGGAGTCTAAGGTTTTTGGCTCCGTTTTTTTTTGGAGGTGTCACGATTTTTACATTTTTTCACTTTTTTCTTCCACTACTATTCATGCTTCCAGTGAGCTGTTAGCCGTGTGACAGAGTGAGGCCGCGAGGCATGTTGTAAGCTCTTTGCTCCTTTCACTCCTTTTATAATTCTTATTTTTATTTTACTAGCTACTGCAAAATCACAGTGCTATGCAGTGCTAAGGCCTAAAGTCTATTAAACACATTGGTCACAGGCAAAAGTCAAAACGCAATCCTATTCTCCGATAGAAAACACAATTTGCAATAACAAAACACGATTGCCTGTATTTATTAACGTATTTCCACACATGTACACAGCGTTCATGTGTCGAGTCTCTTCAGGTATTAAATATCAACACAACTATCAACGGCGTGTGCGATTGCAAGTGTATATAATATCAAGATGCTTGCCAGCGACGTTACTGACCAATAACTATATGTCTGTGAACACACAGAACACATCCGAGACGAGTGATCTCATCAGACATCAGGAAAGCAAAGAAAGAAACAGCGGTCAATATGTCAAGTCTCTTCGCCTTTAATTACACAGCTTCATGCTTACCTAGAAAGTGTCACCTGCAAGTTCACTTAATGAACGGCGATTGTAAGTGTATATAATAATATCAAGTTACTTGCCAGTGACATTACTGCCCAATAACTATGCCTGTGAACAAACAAAACACATCCGAGACGAGAAAGCTCACTCACTCACTCAGTCGAAAAGAAAGAAGGCACTGGTCACTGGTCACATGCATATGGTCAGTTGGTCACATGGCTCAGTTTCGCAAAGCTTATTGGTCAATATTGCCAGCGGCCGCGCGGAGGACTAATAACGCGTCGCAAAAAAATAAAAATAATAATAAGAAAAAAGAATCGCGAAACCTACACTCGGCTACCACAGATAGACCGAGTAATTAGACCAAGATTAATAACGCCAAGGCCGTTTAAAAAAAAATAATTAACAATGTTGATTTTTTTAGACTTGAAAAAAGCAAGAACAGCGCACCGCAAGCTCAACGATTTTTTCATTTTGGATCAAAACATCGCTACAGGTTCGTGACACATATACCTTCGTTTCGTGAATCGTTGCTGTATGAACTGATTAATGTCCCATATAACTCTGCTTAAGACATCTTCTTCTTTTAAGATCTGGCTAAGGCTAGGCGATTTTAGTCCGCTAAGGGAAATGTGTCTGACTGCATAGAGTCAGTCCAATGCGTTACATGTTTTTCTGTTTTTCTACAGTGGACGTACTCAATATGAATCGCTACAAGATAGCATGAAACGAAAACGACAAGCCCCAGTAGTGCAAAGGTAAATCAAAACGAACTTTTAATTGATGTCATCGCTGAACACTTCTCAAAAAATGCAGTTTCTTTTTCAGGCGCAGGCGCGCGACCACTTTTTAATTATTTGGCATTCAACATAAATTTTAGGCACACAGATTAAAAATTTTATACGCACAGTCGGCGCAGGCATACATCTTAGACGCACAGCTAAATACCCAAGCTTACGAAATAAGGCAGTAAACACTGGATAGGGCATTCCCTATGGCCAGCAGTCAAACATTTCGTGTTCCCAATCCCAACGTTGACTGGCATAAGGAATTTGCCAGTAGGGGGTATAAGAATATGAAGTACTCTGTAATCGGAATATAGTAAGGTTAGATATACTACCGAAACAGAGAACGTAGGAGTCTAACGTTTCGAGCGAAGGCCCTTCGTCAGTACTCTGTGCCGGGGGAGTGCCCTTCGAAGTACTCTGTGCCGGGGGAGTCGGAAAAGCCGTAAAGCAAACAACAGATGCCGGTTCGTTTAGTTTTCACTGTTTAACCAGCAACAAATACAGTCAAAAGATGGCAAGTACACAACACGAAATATTGTTAAGGCATTAATGATGTTTCTTCGTTGTCGGCACTGAAGAAAAACAACGAAATTTAAATGTTTTACGAAACAAATGCAAGATATTAGTGTCTTAAATCTTATTAAGTACTTCTTGTGTCCTTACATTCGTTTAATAACTCTTTTTGTCTGTTTTCAATCTACGAAATTTCAGTGGCAGCCATCTTAGGTAGTTGTCACGTCATCATACAACTCACTTTTATAGGCGAGTTTCGGGGTGTTGCGCACGCATCGTTTTGCAAAGAAATTGGCGGGCTCTTGGCGGGCTCCCCACAAAGTAAGCAATGGCAAACAGATTTGCTAGCGAGCCAACAACAGCAGAATAACAGTGTTAAACATCCAGAAACTGTATCTATACTTTGTTTATCTTAAACAGTATAGTTACTTTGAGTGGAGCTTGCCAGTTTCTTTGAAAAATGATGCGCGCGCAACACCCTGAAACTCGCCTATTGAGATCAGTGGGTAAACACTTAAGGCTGATTTCCAGTCAGTGGAATATTGCGAGCGGGCGGAATTTTTCTTTGTCTTGTGAGCACTCGAGCGGAACTAATCTAATTCAGAGCACAAAAGACAAAGAAAAATTCCGCCCGCTCGCAAAATTCCACTGACTGGAAATCAGCCTTTACACGTAGGTAAACATGTTAGGCGTACACATGCCACTACAAGGTTAGTTGCGCAATAAAACGCATCGTAATAATGGACTGAGCGTTAACAACTTAAAAGTATGTTTCACTAATATTGATTCAAATGGCGTTAAGAAATTTTTGTTTCTGGATTAATAGAACGGCGAGTAAAAAGTATCCAAGGCGAAGTTTTCAAGAGAAAAGGAAAGGTATCGCTTTTCTGAATTTTTATCAACTAGATTTTTGTGTCCTATGTACTGTGTTGTTCCTGCAATATTCTCTCTGCACTTCATTGTTTGTATTTTCCATCTGTAAATATCTTTCAATGACTCAATCTATTGTTTAACATTTAGCAACTCTAGGAAGTCAAGGTCGTAAGTCACCTGGTGGTATGAATATGACAAGCCATTCGCCACATTCAGCTAATGGACACAGCAGATGGTAAGTAGGAAAACGAAATAAATAAATATGATATAGACATACTATAGATGATTTTCATTAATTTCAAAGAGATTCATATGTCAAAGACTAGTATTTGTTTGGGTTAAGTGACATAAGACCGTATGAGTTAATTCTTGAAGATAACGTCATTGTTTTAGGTCAGACTCGCACGGAGAACCAAAAGCCAATGGGGTCACTAGACCTGGGTGAGTGGAGTAGCTAGTACTCACAGCTATGAATAACAATGACCTATATGAAAATTAGGTGATAGAATTAGTATGTTATATTGTTGTGAATTTTTGTTGTGGTCAGATATAATACGGTCAGAATGGCGCTTATGCAGGTATGGGTATGGTGTAATATGGTATGGTATGGTGTGTGGTATCATATGGTGTGGTGTGGTGTGGTGTGGTGTGGTGTGGTGTATGGTGTAATATAGTATGGTATGGCATGGTGTTGTATAGTATGGTGTATGGTATAGTCTATGGGTATGGTGGTGTGGTGTGATGTGGTACACACGTAAAAATCTCACAGCTTGTCAACAGGATGTGTTCGCAACAGGCTTCTAGCAAGGCTGGGAACAAGTTGTAACAATGCTGTTCATTCAAGAAGCTGCTACAACCTTGTTAGCATCAATCTGTTAACAACCTGTTGAGAGCAGAGCGGTAACAGGTTGTTGGAACAACTTGTCATCAGTCTGTTGGAGTCATCAGCCTTGTTACAAGTTGTCAACAACCTGTTACAGACATGTTAACAGGCTGGGACAGCCAGTGCGAACACATAACGGTGACAGCCTGTTGAACAGCCTTGTAACAACTTGCTTGCAGGTATTTAACAGCTCGTGCGTTTTTACGTGTGTATTGTATGGTATGATGTGGTGTTGTATGGTATGATGTGGTATAGTATGGTATGATAAGATGTGGTGTTGTATGGTATGGTATGGTATGGTGTGGTATAGTGTGGTATGGTGTTGGTACGGTATGATGCATTTTGGATATGGTATTGCCGTATTGGTATCTAGAGCATATGCAGCTGACAAACACTCTAGGGAACCCCTCTAAAGATCTTTTTTTCTTTTTAGAGGATTGTACACTGATGGAGATCGAACGACAAATCAAGGATCTCATCTTGCTAAATTTCCAAAGTAAGTTATAGCTGGTATTGCTCGGCATTTCATTCACCTGTGTCTTTTTTTTCTGTGGTTGTAATATATCTTCGTTATCTTCCTTGTAGACCTGGTAGACGTCCTGGTGGGTTGAGTGGTAGCGATACAGAAACATCTCGACGACGGTAAGACATTCTGGTATTTTTTTACCATTTTCATGAATACTGGACAAGTAATATAATAATAATAATAATAATAATAATATAATAATAATAATAATAATAGTAATAGTAATAGTGATAGTGATAGCGATAGCGATAGCGATAGCGATAGGGATAGTGATAGTGATAGTGATAGTGATAGTGATAGTGATAGTGATAGTGATAGTGATAGTGATAGTGATAGTGATAGTGATAGTGATAGTGATAGTGATAGTGGTAGTGGTAGTGGTAGTGGTAGTGGTAGTGGTAGTGGTAGTGGTAGTGGTAGTGGTAGTGGTAGTGATAGTGATAGTGATAGTGATAGTGATAGTGATAGTGATAGTGATAGTGATAGTGATAGTGATAGTGATAGTGATAGTGATAGTGGTAGTGGTAGTGGTAGTGGTAGTGGTAGTGGTAGTGGTAGTGGTAGTGGTAGTGGTAGTGGTAGTGGTAGTGGTAGTGATAGTGATAGTGATAGTGATAGTGATAGTGATAGTGATAGTGATAGTGATAGTGATAGTGATAGTGATAGTGATAGTGATAGTGATAGTGATAGTGATAGTGATAGTGATAGTGATAGTGATAGTGATAGTGATAGTGATAGTGATAGTGATAGTGATAGTGATAGTGATAGTGATAGTGATAGTGATAGTGATAGTGATAGTGATAGTGATAGTGATAGTGATAGTGATAGTGATAGTGATAGTGATAGTGATAGTGATAGTGATAGTGATAGTGATAGTGATAGTGATAGTGATAGTGATAGTGATAGTGATAGTGATAGTGATAGTGATAGTGATAGTGATAGTGATAGTGATAGTGATAGTGATAGTGATAGTGATAGTGATAGTGATAGTGATAGTGATAGTGATAGTGATAGTGATAGTGATAGTGATAGTGATAGTGATAGTGATAGTGATAGTGATAGTGATGGTGATAGTGATAGTGATAGTGATAGTGATAGTGATAGTGATAGTGATAGTGATAGTGATAGTGATAGTGATAGTGATACTGATAGTGATAGTGATAGTGATAGTGATAGTGATAGTGATAGTGATAGTGATAGTGATAGTGATAGTGATAGTGATAGTGATAGTGATAGTGATAGTGACAGTGACAGTGACAGTGACAGTGACAGTGACAGTGATAGTGACAGTGACAGTGACAGTGACAGTGACAGTGACAGTGACAGTGACAGTGACAGTGACAGTGACAGTGACAGTGACAGTGACAGTGACAGTGACAGTGACAGTGACAGTGACAGTGATAGTGACAGTGACAGTGACAGTGACAGTGACAGTGATAGTGATAGTGACAGTGATAGTGACAGTGGTAGTGACAGTGACAGTGGTAGTGATAGTGATAGTGATAGTGATAGTGATAGTGAAGTGATAGTGATAGTGATAGTGATAGTGATAGTGATAGTGATAGTGATAGTGATAGTGATAGTGATAGTGATAGTGATAGTGATAGTGATAGTGATAGTGATAGTGATAGTGATAGTGATAGTGATAGTGATAGTGATAGTGATAGTGATACTCAGTGATAGTGATAGTGATAGTGATAGTGATAGTGATAGTGATAGTGATAGTGATAGTGATAGTGATAGTGATAGTGATAGTGATAGTGATAGTGATAGTGATAGTGATAGTGATAGTGATAGTGATAGTGATAGTGATAGTGATAGTGATAGTGATAGTGATAGTGATAGTGATAGTGATAGTGATAGTGATAGTGATAGTGATAGTGATAGTGATAGTGATAGTGATAGTGATAGTGATAGTGATAGTGATAGTGATAGTGATAGTGATAGTGATAGTGATAGTGATAGTGATAGTGATAGTGATAGTGATAGTGATAGTGATAGTGATAGTGATAGTGATAGTGATAGTGATTATAGTGATAGTGATTATAGTGATAGTGATTATAGTGATAGTGATAGTGATTATAGTGATAGTGATAGTGATTATAGTGATTATAGTGATTATAGTGATAGTGATAGTGATTATAGTGATAGTGATAGTGATTATAGTGATAGTGATAGTGATAGTGATAGTGATAGTGATAGTGATAGTGATAGTGATAGTGATAGTGATAGTGATAGTGATAGTGATAGTGATAGTGATAGTGATAGTGATAGTGATAGTGATAGTGATAGTGATAGTGATAGTGATAGTGATAGTGATAGTGATAGTGATAGTGATAGTGATAGTGATAGTGATAGTGATAGTGATAGTGATAGTGATAGTGATAGTGATAGTGATAGTGATAGTGATAGTGATAGTGATAGTGATAGTGATAGTGATAGTGATAGGAAGAGCAAGAGCAAGAGCAAGAGCAAGAGCAAGAGCAAGAGCAAGAGCAAGAGCAAGAGCAAGAGCAAGAGCAAGAGCAAGAGCAAGAGCAAGAGCAAGAGCAAGAGCAAGAGCAAGAGCAAGAGCAAGAGCAATGGTAATGGTAATGGTAATGGTAACGGTAATGGTAATGGTAATAATAATAGGAAGAGGAAGAGGAATAGGAATAGGAATAATAATAACAATAACAATAACAACAACAACAACAACAACAACAACAACAACAACAACAACAACAACAACAACAACAACAACAACAACAACAACAACAACAACAACAGCAGATTGTCGATCAGGTCTTTTAGTATACTCCATGTAACTTACACATCTTTTTGCCTGGAGAATTTAATGTTTATTCTTTTGGTAGAAGAGCAGCTAGAAACTATGTATCCGATGACGAGGCCGAAGTTCGACGAAAAAGGCAAGTAATAATAAAAGTATTGAAGCCGCGTGTAAATTATTTTTTGAAAGTTGAATCGGAGGTTTGATTGGAATTGTGGTCGGAGTGTGTAGTTGAATTTTGGGTGGAATGCTTACCAGAATTTGGGATTAAATTTTCTTTGAAGTTTGGATCTGAATTTCGATTGGATATTTGGAATTTGGAACTTTAGGAATATTGACCTTTTCCACATTACCGGCTTTCTCACGGGGGAGCTCACTTACTAACTTTGTAAACTGGAGCGCGGGGAATCACGTCGAGAACTGGAGCGAGTGAAGTCAAGCCCAGACGGAGAGAAGACGACGGGCATGTTGTGATTTTTCAAAGTTAGTAAGTGGACTCCTGTGGCTTTCCCTATAGGAAAAAACGCGACTCCATTTTGTTATCGTATTTGCTTTAGACATCGACGACGACGCACTAATCGGGGCTACGCCTCGGCGGGTGACGCCAGCGGAACGGAAACAGAAGGCGCAAATTACATGGAAAAGCAGAGAAAAACAAGGTGATTAAGTGACGAGCAGGTTCCGTGGTTTTCTTCTTTGCTTCGTAGGTTTTTCTCCTGTTTTCTTCTTTCTGTAAAATCAACTATTTCAGAAAATAAGAATTTTTTATTATTATTATTGTAGGGGGCATTATACTGAAACGGAAGATCCATATGATTCTACAGCCCAGTGGGTCGACAGTACACAAAATATACACCAAGTTTCTCGTGAAAGGTACAGTGAAATTCTTAAAGCATTCTGATTAAACGTATAAAGTCTCCATGCATTTTCATTCTTTTCACTGAAAATACTTGTCTTGTTGCTGTGGCACATTTCTATGTTTTTCTACTGTATTTTTAAAAATATTTATAGACAAGGCAGATCATACGAAGATGTTCGATCTCGACAAAGATATGTTTTACACAAATCTGAACCAGATATGTAAGTAGTAGTTATGAAAAAGTAAATGGTTGACAATCATTGCCAAAATACATTAATTAATTAATTAATTTATTTTAAAAAATACAACTAATTACCCAACTAACTAACTAACTAACTAACTAACTAACTAACTAACTAACTAACTAACTAACTAACTAACTAACTAACTAACTAACTAACTAACTAACTAACTAATTAATTAATTAATTAATTAATTAATTAATTAATTAATTAATTAATTAATTAATTAATTAATTAATTAATTAATTAATTAATTAATTAATTAACCAACCAACCAACCAACCAAGTAAGTAACAACACCGGCCAGTGAAGAGTTAATGTCCAAGTAAGAGATGAAAAAACTTTCTTCTCCGCATAGACTTCTTTTAATTCGGGCAAGTCTCGGGCACGCGGGCAATCGTTTCTTTGCGCGCTTTACAGTTGCCTGCGCTTTCCTGCGCGCTTTACGAATTACGATTGCCTGCGTGCCTACGACTTGCCCGAATTAAAAGATGCTTCTGCGGAGGAGAGAGAAGAAAGAAAGATAGCAGATTGGAAAGGAGAAAACGTTTTGTGTTGTGATATAGATCTTCGTTTTATTTTCAGTCTGCTGACGCCCGCGCTTGTTCCCGTGCAAAAATCTTCCGTCTCGATTGCGCGCGTGCGCGAAGACCGCAATCACTTGAACGCTCATCGCTACTCGGGTTCCCAGATGTCCCAGGATTCCCTGTACAAAGTGCGCTCAGAATCAGCGAACAACAAGCTTAACTTCAAAATACTCTTAGAACTTGGCCCTCACACTGGCATGCCGCAAGATTCACCTGTACAAAATAACGTAAGAACTACGCCAACGCAGAGGACTTCGCCCAATGGTTACGAACGGCGTTCTTATGAAAGCCATAGATTATCTGGTGGTTATTCAGGCAGACCAGCTAACTTTGTCGAGGTAAGAGTCGAATATTGGACAGCAGTATGTTTTTATGTCTGTCAGAGACAGACCTGTCCGTCCGTCCGTCCGTCCGTCCGTCCGTCCGTCCGTCCGTCCGTCCGTCCGTCCGTCTGTCTGTCTGTCTGTCTATCTGTCTGTCTGTCTGTCTGTCTGTCTGTCTGTCTGTCTGTCTATCTGTCCGTCTGTCTGTCTGTCTGTCGCCAGCATATCTCGGAAAATACTGCACAGGTTTTCATGAAAGTTTGTACCGTTTAAATAAATAAGTAAATAAATATGCCTACCGTTTTCCGGTATGCTAATAACCACCTTGTGGTTATATGAACCACCTTGTGGTTATATGGATACCGTTTCCCGGTATGGTAATAACCATCTGGTGGTTATGTGCCTATACCATTTCCCCCTATGCTTATAATCATCTCGAAAAATGGAAAGAGCGGGACCTCCGGGGGCTGTGATTAGGTTCAGGATTAGGGTGAGGGATTGCGTTGGAGCACAGTTAAGAATTAGTGCTTATTGTTAATTTTAGGTGAGAAGGTATATGGTTAGTGTTGGTTGTAATTTAACTTTTTCAAAACTTTTTTCAGAGCGCGCCACAGAAACGTCGTCAACCGCCTCGTTCCCATTCTCCTTCAAGAAGCCCGCAACGATCCCCTGCTAATCATCAGTTTATGGGAATTAAGTCCACCGAACTATAACCCTCGAACTTTAGCCCTCAGGCTAAACAACCATTGGCGGGAAAATACGATTCAGCTGGAGCAACTAGTCTGCGAGCAGGCTTTCCTTCTGAACAACCCAGAAGACTTGGTAAACTGCGCGTACGGTACCTGGAAGTATGCCATGGTACAGTGGATGTCAAGAATAAGGAATGTTCTCCAACAGTAGTTGATGAATGGTGAATTCTGGTCAGTGTAAGCGTTTATGGAGGTAACCGTGCTGTGAAAATTTTAGAAATGTATTAGTGAAGTGAAAATTAACGTCATCTCTCGTCACCGATATGAAACTTTATGCAACTTGTCTCACAACGCCAGAAGCGTTGGTACTTGGTATATTGTTACGACCATTACAGCGTGTAGCATGCTGTGCATGCAATGGCCAACACTAACAACTAACAATAGCTCGTACAGCAAGAACTGACAAAACGTCAAAAAGCTTTTAGCTTGCTTGGCAAGGTACAAGTACTCAGTCAGCTGGAGCTCAGAAACTGTTTATCTGGGATAAAACCAAAATAATTAACTTTTTTCGTCAGTTCCAAGTGGTCTTGTGTGACGAGAAATGTAAGTGTAAGAAAAGTTATTTATATTCTTGTGAACAAATAACACTCAGTTTGACATGAGAAACTAGGGTAGGAAGAATATTGGTGAACATAGAAGAATATACTGCCGTACATTATTTGTTCCTTGAGAATAGACCATTGACATTATTTGTTTCGAGATATTTATACAGTGTTTATTTGGTTTGATATGGTAAGTTTTTGTTATGAAAATAATTGTAAACAATATTTAAATTTTCAAACATTTTTCTATGCATATTATGTAAATGAAATACAAACAACTGTTTCTTTTTCATCACAAAGTGGTTTCAGGCAAGAAACCTAATTGATTCACCTTCAATTGCCTATAATGAAACGGAAATTAAATCTGTTTTATTTGAAAGGGCCCTTGAATGACAAAGTAACATCTTTTGCAGTTTTTGGTTTCCTTGCTTCATTTGTGAGATCTTTCAGTTCGTTTGATACGTAAATGTCACATGTTGTGACACGTGCACAATGACTTATTCCAGAAAATTATATCCTACGGTTCCGGTTTGAGCGTGGACACGCGTAATTTGACGACACACGTTTCACGCGGGAAACTAACATGTTGCTAAGAAACTGTAACGTTACTAAGGCCAAACGGTATTGTTCCAATTTGAAACCAGTGCCAAATTTTCAAAGCAAATGTCGGCATCTTTATAACTCCTCTTTATACACAATTAAATCTTCGTCAAGTGAAGCTAAGAACACCACAGTGCTTTTCCGATCGACCATTACGCTGACAAACCCCACAACGCTACATTTGCCACGAAGAAACAATGTAGTTTGGCCTTAGTAACGTTACAGTTTCCGCTTATAGCAACATGTTAGTTTCCCGTGTGAAACATGTGTCGTCAAATTACGCGTGTCCACGCTCAGACCGGAACCGTAGTATCTTTGCTATATCAAACTAAACTTAATTCGTAGGAAGCATGTGCGCGTGTTCCACCCACAACATCAAACTGTAGAATTTCAAGTGATTTTGTTTGATAATAGCAAAAATATATAACCTTTTTCGATAACTTATTATGCACTGTACGTCACAACATTTTACATTTAGTTGTTTTCGTATCTTTTTGCTGTACAAGCTGTCGTAAGTTAAACTCCGAGAAAAACTCTGAGCTCAACTTACGATAGCTTGTACAGCAAAAACATACGAAAAAACTTTACCAAACTCAAGCTGAAAACACTAATAACATTTTTTGCTGCGAGCCGTAAGGCGAGCAGCTCACTAACTTGACGAGGTCTGGGCCGAGTTTATATGCGTTCACAAACTCGATTCTTAGGATTTCGTGGGCGATGATCTTCGGTATACGCAATGTCTACCGATCAGCGGCAGGCATCATTAAATTGTGCGCTACGCTACACCACGTTGTCTTTCTTCCTCGAGGACGTTTCTTGGCAAGTTTGGCGCTGGAATATATTGATTTATTAAAGAGAAATAAGTGTATTTTTCTACTATACTATTATATCAAACACAACTCTATTTGTTGCTGGAAGTATATATCAAGGCCACAAAAGGCTTAGCGACATTTCGAGGGGCAGACAGTGTTATTTATACGAGTCTTTGTTCATTAATTTTTATATGACATTCCACATCATTGTGCCAGATGATTTCACTTAACATTTTAAGCATGCGACGTTATTGTCAACACTCACGTCACGCGTACAAAATTGAGCCATTAAAGATGGCAACAGCCGTTATTGCTGCAAATCAACAACCTAAACTGCATAGATTGCCGTTCTTCACTTCAAGCAATCACTCTTTAATGGCTCGATTTTATACGCCTGACGCCCATGTTGAGGAAAACGTCGCATGCTTAAGCTCTTTAATTGAAAATGCTTCGGACGATAACAAGTATTTTACTACTAAATAGTAAATGGTAGCAACTCGCAGCACTTCACTTTTGATAAAAAGTTCTAGTTATATAGCTAGAGTTTCACTGGATGCAACGAGGACTGTCATTGGTTGGTTTGTGGTCACATGACCTTAGCTAAATTTCAATATCTAACCGAGCGGGCAATAATTGAGAACTTATTGTCAATAAGTTTTCAATTGTTGCCCGCTTGAACTCTGAACTCTTCACGGCATCCTATAAACCAAAGCTTGTTTGGGACGAAAAAAGAATATTTATAGATCTTCAAAGCATGTGTGAAGATTAACTGGAGAAATGTATTGCTGTTCTTTTGTTCTGAGACTTATATTTGTTTGGTCATAGTCAATCGAAATATGGTCTGGAAACTCAGCTAAAGTCTTTGGTCTATCTTTTTGTTCGCCTTTATGCATTTTTGTGCACGGTGCACGGTCACTGAACACATTGTATTTTAGTATAATGAACGAATTGTCCAATAGCAACGTTTCAGTTCAATCACTCAACCGTGCGATTTAAATATTAATAAACCTAAAACAAAGGATGTGCACGGTGTAAGGTACGGTTCAACATAAAATCACAGCTCATTATAGACGCTTTGAAGTTTGCCGAGTTTCCAGACCATATCTCGATTGACTATGGTTTGGTTGAAGTGAAATTACGGAGCCAGGCGAAATGTTTTGGTAGTCTTTAAGCGTTTGTCTTTTGTCTACTTTCCCTTGATAAACGTCGAAATTATTCAGCGAAACTCAAGCTATACAACAAAACACTTAATGTCTGCTCCCTCGGGAAACAGTTAGTTTTGTTTTACCTCGAGTCTCGATGTGTCCGTCGACTTCGTCTCGAGAAATATCAAGACTCTCGGGAAAACAAAACTAACTGTTTGCCTCGGGAGCAGACATTAAGTGTATAATGTTACATTTACATATGGAACAAAGTGAAATATCTCAACAACGAAGCAAGGAAATGAAAAGCTACAAAAAGATGTTGCATTGTCGTTTTCCTAGTGTTCTTTCGAATAAGGCAAACCTAAGGCTACCTTACTACGTAAGGGACCCTTCCCACCCCAAACTAGGTTTATTTATTTTTCTGTAACTGTTCCAGTATTGGCGACATTCAATGGAAATAAAAGAGAAAAACTTGCAGTTTCGAAAGAGGGGTGTAATAAATTCGGCCCATCGGCGACCGCACGCACGGAAGGAAGCATGACGTGACGTCACATGTTAATTAAGTGACGTTACAGAACATCGAGGCGCAGAACCGCTAGAGTCCGTCATGGAAAGAATAGGATTTGCCATTGTACTGCTTTGTTTTTTCTTTGCGTGTTTAGGTAAGAGAGTTGAAGTAGATTTGTTTTTATGAATGTACTTTATGAATTATTTATCTGTTGATATTATTGATTCATCCGTCTGTCCGTCCTACCACTCGTCCGTCCTTCCTTCCTTCCTTCCGTCCTTCCTTCCTTCCTTCCTTCCTTCCTTCCTTCCTTCCTTCCTTCCTTCCTTCCTTCCTTCCTTCCTTCCTTCCTTCCTTCCTTCCTTCCTTCCTTCCTTCCTTCCTTCCTTCCTTCCTTCCTTCCTTCCTTCCTTCCTTCCTTCCTTCCTTCCTTCCTTCCTTCCTTCCTTCCTTCCTTCCTTCCTTCCTTCCTTCCTTCCTTCCTTCCTTCCTTCCTTCCTTCCTTCCTTCCTTCCTTCCTTCCTTCCTTCCTTCCTTCCTTCCTTCCTTCCTTCCTTCCTTCCTTCCTTCCTTCCTTCCTTCCTTCCTTCCTTCCTTCCTTCCTTCCCTTCCTTCCTTCCCTTTCCTATCTCTCTTCATTTCTCCCTGCTTTCCTTCATTCCTTCCTCACTACTTTTCATCCATCTTTCCTTCCAGGGAATGTCAGAGAATAGGAGGGGAGGAACTCGTTCTCAGTCGTTAATAATGTGTTTGTTTTCTCTATAGGCGAGTCTCTTGCTCTCACGTGCTACAAGTGTAAAAACGAGCGAACTACGGCCGACTGTGTGGCGAACGATATCGAGACCTGCAAGGGACACCAGGACGCCTGTTTTCGAGAAGAAAGGGAAATATCTCGTCGCGGAGGTCGTCGGGTAGTAAGTGGCGGGTGTGGGAAGAGTTGGCATAGTGCCAACAGCTGCGACCAACGTATGGGGAAACTACGGTGCACAAGATGGTGCGAATCTAATCTGTGCAATGGAAGACATGGAAAACTCAGTGAGTTGGACTCAGCATCAGGAATTATACATTCGACTTTCAAACTTATATTGTCCATGTTGCTTGCATATCTCTTATACTTTGTTTCATAATTAGTGACTTCACCGTTTGTAAATATACTCTGCAAAGACAATCCGTTGCTGTCTTTGTATCCAGGTGACTCTGTAAAGCCAGAGCTAATTCAATTTTTTCTCACGTTATTCGCTCGCACGCTTTTGGAATATGCAACTAAGCTTCTTGACTTGGCTATTAAAGACGTCTGAAAACTTGTTGTAGAAATACGTTTACGTCATATCGTACCCGATAGGTTACTCTGGGTGACAGAGGCTCTTGTGACTGTTAAAAAAGAGGAGCTTCATTCTCTTCATTCATTCATTCATTCATTCATTCATTCATTCATTCATTCATTCATTCATTCATTCATTCATTCATTCATTCATTCATTCATTCATTCATTCATTCATTCATTCATTCATTCATTCATTCATTCCATTCATTCATTCCATTCATTCATTCATTCATTCATTCATTCATTCATTCATTCATTCATTCATTCATTCATTCATTCATTCATTCATTCATTCATTCATTCATTCATTCATTCATTTATTCAATTGGTTGGCAAATGTACTAGACCTAGTCCTTTGCCAGCCAATGCGCCTAATGTTTGCCTCCAAAAATATCCAAGATGGCGGCGTTCAATTACCTGACTGAAATCAAGATGGTACTGTGGGCTGCTTTATACGCAAGATGCTCTTGCGTTTAGTTAAAGGAGGGGATAGGACGAATTTCTGGTCCGACGAATTGCGCTGATGATTTTCGGGTTCCATCAGCGCGCGCAGGCTTGGACCCAATCTTGTTCCCAGGACTTTTAATGAAGCGCGCGATTCGATATACCCGCACGCGGGCAATGTTAGCATCCAATATGTCGGCCGCTTGAGAACTTCCGTGATTCACACACTTCTGTATAAAAAATACTTGTTTTTTACCGGCAGCAGGTTATAGTAGCCGTCACTTTTTTCGGGATTTAAAACCCTTGTTTTATCTTTATCAGTGGAATTTAAGTTTGCTGTTATTTACTCGAGAGAAGAATGAAAAAAATAACTTTCAATTGCCATGACTTTGGAATGTTTGATGGAGAACTGAACGCCTATGAATATGAATTTTTTTACAAGCATACTGGAGCATTCAAAAGGATGATGAAAGATGAGGTAGGTACAATGTTACATGTATCTTGAACTCTTAAATGTGTACAAGAAGTCTTAAGTGTGTTTAATTTTTGTTATGTTATTATTTTAATTTAATATTGTTGATATCAAAAGTCAAATATTTAGGTCGAATAGAAAGTGCTGGCAAAACCCGAAATAATTTAACGTTGTTAAATCAAATTCTTAGGATATGCAGTCTATGGAAGTGAAATAAGATGGACATTGGTTTAAGGGGACTATTCACAAAATATGTGATGGCCATTTTGCTAGGTTTTTGCTGTATTTCAACTCCTTGTGAGTTGTGACACCGGAACATATATATATACATGCATACACAATCATTTAAACACAATAAATGCTTGCAATGAAAGGTCCTATTAATATATATGTAAATATATATATATATAATATATATATATATATATATATATATATATATATATATATATATATTATAATGTATCAAGGTTCGAATTAACTATTGAAAACTGGTTCATGAATTTTAAAAAAGTTTCATCAATATAAAGCCTGATTTTTGCCCCCAGTCAAAAAATGAAAAGGTTTATTTTTGGTAAAATAAAACTGAACAATAATCATCTGTTAAAATGGTTTGTAAAACCTGAATATTATAAAAGTTTTGTATATATATAAAACTAATAAAGTTTTTTTTAAATTATATACATGCATGAACAATATTTAGTGTCAGCATTGATTCAATCAGTTCCCAGAGCCTGCTGTGCATTCTCTGTGACTTGCAGACTTCGACTGTCATTGTCATTCTCATCTTCCAAGTCCAACATTGTCAATAGAGAAATGTCAACGTTGGAACTTTTCTCCAATTTCCTGGAAAGATTTCTTTCTCCAAAGTTTACAATGCTTCTGTAGTACCGCTTACACTTAATGTAAACTACTTCATGTATGCTATGTGAGACTAGCTCAGTGTTAGTACCTAGGCCTCTAGCTCTGCATATGCGATCATATAAAGTTTCAAAAGTCACTCGTTATCTTCAATTCGTGTTTTTATTGATTTTAATAGATTTGTAAAATCTTTGCTTTTGCATTCGTTAAGTTCGTAATTTGGTTATGATATCATGAACCGTTAATTCGAATATATATATATCTATATCAGTGCTCACAGTTCTTGGATGTCATTTACTGCAAGTGTCAATAGGTCTAAATTTGTACTCAATCAAAAGTGTTTATTTATTCTTTATTCAAACAAAATATGGGTGACTTAAAGCTTGGTTTCCAATCAAATCATCTCGATTGCCCCAATCATCCTGATCACATGAATCCATCCAATCAAATTGGGTGATTCAAGATATCTCGTCTGATTGGAGAGATTTAGGTTAGGTGATCAAGATGATCAGTGCAAGTTATGGAAACCAAGTCTTATTGACTCTTAATACAGATTTTTTACCGTATATGTTGTTTGTTAAACATTTTTAGCCAAAAGAAGAAAAACAGAAATTTCTTGATGCTTTTTGTGATTTTTTTCTAAATCATGGTGAAATGAAAGCCCTTTCAACAATGGTAATTACTTATAAATATACTTTAATCCATGGCTGGATGAAATTTTTAGACTTTACTGCACAAGTATTAATTTTCTTATTTTAGGCTGATCATAAAAAGAAATTTGTGGAAACGTTTAGGAAGTATGCCCAAGAAACTTTTATTAATGGTAAGGCTTTTTTGCAGAAAGAAACTTTGACTTTCCTTGGCAGAAAGAAACATGGAGTTTGTTGAATGACATGTGACCATGATTTAACCAATAGGATTTCATCTTTGGCAAATGAAAGTCCTACAGTAACAATAATAATTATGATGTTACAATATTGTTATACAGTAATATTTTATTATGTTGTTACAATATTGTATACATTATTAAATTTATTTAATGTATTATGCTGTTACAATATTGTAATAGCATTTTCTAAGACAATATTGTATTATAAATGTTGTTTTCTCAGGGAAATTCGCTGCTGCAAAGCAGTTCTTAAATGATGCCGTCATTGTGGCAAAGAATCAACACTTAATGCAGTATATGGATTCACAATCTTATGGTAACTAATTTTAAAGTTTGCTTTTTATGTACTGTATCAATTAATAAATTAACAAGCCACACTCAACACCCTGTAATAAAAAAAAACAGGACAAGATAAATTCACTCAAATGAGATTGTTATAATTATTATTTTTGAAAAAAATAATTACATGTATTTTAATGTTGTGAATTTCTTTGTAGCTAAGGATCCATTTTTTAACAAGGAAACCAGGTATGTCAGTGACTGTTTTCTTTTGTAGTTTTGGGTCTTTGAGATTGTAGAATCTTCGTAACGACCCACATCACCATATGTATATTAGATTGTCGAAGCAAGAAATATAAAGCAATTGTCATGATCTAATTAGTATAATATTGATTTTATAATCACTACATGATTACTACACAGTCATCTTCACTGTTCTCACTACCATGATTGTCACTACCACCATTGTCACTATCATCACAATCACCATCACTACTACCACTACCACTACCACTACCACTTCCACTTCCACTACCACTACCACTACCACTACCACTACCACTACCACTACCACTACCACTACCACTACCACTACCACTACTACTACTACTACTACTACTACTACTACTACTACTACTACTACTACTACTACTACTACTACTACTACTACTACTACTACTACTACTACTACTACTGCTGCTGCTGCTGCTGCTGCTGCTGCTGCTGCTGCTGCTGCTGCTGCTGCTGCTGCTGCTGCTGCTGCTGCTGCTGCTGCTGCTGCTGCTGCTGCTGCTGCTGCTGCTGCTGCTGCTGCTGCTGCTGCTGCTGCTGCTGCTGCTGCTGCTGCTGCTGCTGCTGCTGCTGCTGCTGCTGCTGCTGCTGCTGCTGCTGCTGCTGCTGCTGCTGCTGCTGCTGCTGCTGCTGCTGCTGCTGCTGCTGCTGCTGCTGCTGCTGCTGCTGCTGCTGCTGCTGCTGCTGCTGCTGCTGCTGCTGCTGCTGCTGCTGCTGCTGCTGCTGCTGCTGCTGCTGCTGCTGCTGCTGCTGCTGCTGCTGCTGCTGCTGCTGCTGCTGCTGCTGCTGCTGCTGCTGCTGCTGCTGCGGTGCTGCTGCTGGTGCTGCGGTGCTGCGGTGCTGCGGTGCTGCGGTGCTGCGGTGCTGCGGTGCTGCTGCTGCTGCTGCTGCTGCTGCTGCTGCTGCTGCTGCTGCTGCTGCGGTGCAGCACCACCACAGCTGCTGCACCTGCGGTGCTGCTGCGGTGCTGCTGCGGTGCTGCTGCAGGTGCTGCTGCGGTGCTGCTGCGGTGCTGCTGCGGTGCTGCTGCGGTGCTGCTGCGGTGCTGCTGCGGTGCTGCTGCGGTGCTGCTGCGGTGCTGCTGCGGTGCTGCTGCGGTGCACCACCACAGCACGGTGCTGCTGCTGCTGGTTGCTGCTGCGGTGCTGCTGCGGTGCTGCTGCGGTGCTGCTGCGGTGCTGCTGCGGTGCTGCTGCGGTGCTGCTGCGGTGCTGCTGCGGTGCTGCTGCGGTGCTGCTGCGGTGCTGCTGCGGTGCTGCTGCGGTGCTGCTGCGGTGCTGCTGCGGTGCTGCTGCGGTGCTGCTGCGGTGCACCACCACGGTACTGCTGCTACAGCACCACCACCACAGCACCACCACCTGCAGTACTACTACAGTACTACTACAGTACTACTACAGTACTACTACAGTACTACTACAGTACTACTACTACAGTACTACTACTACAGTACTACTACTACAGTACTACTACTACAGTTCTACTACTACAGTTCTACTACTACAGTACTACTACTACAGTTCTACTACTACAGTTCTACTACTACAGTTCTACTACTACAGTTCTACTACTACAGTTCTACTACTACAGTTCTACTACTACAGTTCTACTACTACAGTTCTACTACTACAGTTCTACTACTACAGTTCTACTACTACAGTTCTACTACTACAGTTCTACTACTACAGTTCTACTACTACAGTTCTACTACTACAGTTCTACTACTACAGTTCTACTACTACAGTTCTACTACTACAGTTCTACTACTACAGTTCTACTACTACAGTTCTACTACTACAGTTCTACTACTACAGTTCTACTACTACAGTTCTACTACTACAGTTCTACTACTACAGTTCTACTACTACAGTTCTACTACTACAGTTCTACTACTACAGTTCTACTACTACAGTTCTACTACTACAGTTCTACTACTACAGTTCTACTACTACAGTTCTACTACTACAGTTCTACTACTACAGTTCTACTACTACAGTTCTACTACTACAGTTCTACTACTACAGTTCTACTACTACAGTTCTACTACTACAGTTCTACTACTACAGTTCTACTACTACAGTTCTACTACTACAGTTCTACTACTACAGTTCTACTACTACAGTTCTACTACTACAGTTCTACTACTACAGTTCTACTACTACAGTTCTACTACTACAGTTCTACTACTACAGTTCTACTACTACAGTTCTACTACTACAGTTCTACTACTACAGTTCTACTACTACAGTTCTACTACTACAGTTCTACTACTACAGTTCTACTACTACAGTTCTACTACTACAGTTCTACTACTACAGTTCTACTACTACAGTTCTACTACTACAGTTCTACTACTACAGTTCTACTACTACAGTTCTACTACTACAGTTCTACTACTACAGTTCTACTACTACAGTTCTACTACTACAGTTCTACTACTACAGTTCTACTACTACAGTTCTACTACTACAGTTCTACTACTACAGTTCTACTACTACAGTTCTACTACTACTACAGTTCTACTACTACTACAGTTCTACTACTACTACAGTTCTACTACTACTACAGTTCTACTACTACTACAGTTCTACTACTACTACAGTTCTACTACTACTACAGTTCTACTACTACTACAGTTCTACTACTACTACAGTTCTACTACTACTACAGTTCTACTACTACTACAGTTCTACTACTACTACAGTTCTACTACTACTACAGTTCTACTACTACTACAGTTCTACTACTACTACAGTTCTACTACTACTACAGTTCTACTACTACTACAGTTCTACTACTACTACAGTTCTACTACTACTACAGTTCTACTACTACTACAGTTCTACTACTACTACAGTTCTACTACTACTACAGTTCTACTACTACTACAGTTCTACTACTACTACAGTTCTACTACTACTACAGTTCTACTACTACTACAGTTCTACTACTACTACAGTTCTACTACTACTACAGTTCTACTACTACTACAGTTCTACTACTACTACAGTTCTACTACTACTACAGTTCTACTACTACTACAGTTCTACTACTACTACAGTTCTACTACTACTACAGTTCTACTACTACTACAGTTCTACTACTACTACAGTTCTACTACTACAGTTCTACTACTACAGTTCTACTACTACAGTTCTACTACTACAGTTCTACACTACAGTTCTACTACTACAGTTCTACTACTACAGTTCTACTACTACAGTTCTACTACTACAGTTACTACTACTACAGTTCTACTACTACTACTACAGTTCTACTACTACAGTTCTACTACTACAGTTCTACTACTACAGTTCTACTACTACAGTTCTACTACTACACTACACTACAGTTCTACTACTACAGTTCTACTACTACAGTTCTACTACTACAGTTCTACTACTACAGTTCTACTACTACAGTTCTACTACTACAGTTCTACTACTACAGTTCTACTACTACAGTTCTACTACTACAGTTCTACTACTACAGTTCTACTACTACAGTTCTACTACTACAGTTCTACTACTACAGTTCTACTACTACAGTTCTACTACTACAGTTCTACTACTACAGTTCTACTACTACAGTTCTACTACTACAGTTCTACTACTACAGTTCTACTACTACAGTTCTACTACTACAGTTCTACTACTACAGTTCTACTACTACAGTTCTACTACTACAGTTCTACTACTACAGTTCTACTACTACAGTTCTACTACTACAGTTCTACTACTACAGTTCTACTACTACAGTTCTACTACTACAGTTCTACTACTACAGTTCTACTACTACAGTTCTACTACTACAGTTCTACTACTACAGTTCTACTACTACAGTTCTACTACTACAGTTCTACTACTACAGTTCTACTACTACAGTTCTACTACTACAGTTCTACTACTACAGTTCTACTACTACAGTTCTACTACTACAGTTCTACTACTACAGTTCTACTACTACAGTTCTACTACTACAGTTCTACTACTACAGTTCTACTACTACAGTTCTACTACTACAGTTCTACTACTACAGTTCTACTACTACAGTTCTACTACTACAGTTCTACTACTACAGTTCTACTACTACAGTTCTACTACTACAGTTCTACTACTACAGTTCTACTACTACAGTTCTACTACTACAGTTCTACTACTACAGTTCTACTACTACAGTTCTACTACTACAGTTCTACTACTACAGTTCTACTACTACAGTTCTACTACTACAGTTCTACTACTACAGTTCTACTACTACAGTTCTACTACTACAGTTCTACTACTACAGTTCTACTACTACAGTTCTACTACTACAGTTCTACTACTACAGTTCTACTACTACAGTTCTACTACTACAGTTCTACTACTACTACTACAGTTCTACTACTACAGTTCTACTACTACAGTTCTACTACTACAGTTCTACTACTACAGTTCTACTACTACAGTTCTACTACTACAGTTCTACTACTACAGTTCTACTACTACAGTTCTACTACTACAGTTCTACTACTACAGTTCTACTACTACAGTTCTACTACTACAGTTCTACTACTACAGTTCTACTACTACAGTTCTACTACTACAGTTCTACTACTACAGTTCTACTACTACAGTTCTACTACTACAGTTCTACTACTACAGTTCTACTACTACAGTTCTACTACTACAGTTCTACTACTACAGTTCTACTACTACACTACTACAGTTCTACTACTACAGTTCTACTACTACAGTTCTACTACTACAGTTCTACTACTACAGTTCTACTACTACAGTTCTACTACTACAGTTCTACTACTACACTACTACAGTTCTACTACTACAGTTCTACTACTACAGTTCTACTACTACAGTTCTACTACTACAGTTCTACTACTACAGTTCTACTACTACAGTTCTACTACTACAGTTCTACTACTACAGTTCTACTACTACAGTTCTACTACTACAGTTCTACTACTACAGTTCTACTACTACAGTTCTACTACTACAGTTCTACTACTACAGTTCTACTACTACAGTTCTACTACTACAGTTCTACTACTACAGTTCTACTACTACAGTTCTACTACTACAGTTCTACTACTACAGTTCTACTACTACAGTTCTACTACTACAGTTCTACTACTACAGTTCTACTACTACAGTTCTACTACTACAGTTCTACTACTACAGTTCTACTACTACAGTTCTACTACTACAGTTCTACTACTACAGTTCTACTACTACAGTTCTACTACTACAGTTCTACTACTACAGTTCTACTACTACAGTTCTACTACTACAGTTCTACTACTACAGTTCTACTACTACAGTTCTACTACTACAGTTCTACTACTACAGTTCTACTACTACAGTTCTACTACTACAGTTCTACTACTACAGTTCTACTACTACAGTTCTACTACTACAGTTCTACTACTACAGTTCTACTACTACAGTTCTACTACTACAGTTCTACTACTACAGTTCTACTACTACAGTTCTACTACTACAGTTCTACTACTACAGTTCTACTACTACAGTTCTACTACTACAGTTCTACTACTACAGTTCTACTACTACAGTTCTACTACTACAGTTCTACTACTACAGTTCTACTACTACAGTTCTACTACTACAGTTCTACTACTACAGTTCTACTACTACAGTTCTACTACTACAGTTCTACTACTACAGTTCTACTACTACAGTTCTACTACTACAGTTCTACTACTACAGTTCTACTACTACAGTTCTACTACTACAGTTCTACTACTACAGTTCTACTACTACAGTTCTACCACTACAGTTCTACCACTACAGTTCTACCACTACAGTTCTACCACTACAGTTCTACCACTACAGTTCTACCACTACAGTTCTACCACTACAGTTCTACCACTACAGTTCTACCACTACAGTTCTACCACTACAGTTCTACCACTACAGTTCTACCACTACAGTACTACCACTACTACCACTACTACCACTACTACCACTACTACCACTACTACCACTACTACCACTACTACCACTACTACCACTACTACCACTACTACCACTACTACCACTACTACCACTACCACCACTACCACCACTACCACCACTACCACCACTACCACCACTACCACCACTACCACCACTACCACCACTACCACCACCACTACCACCACTACCACCACTACCACCACTACCACCACTACCACCACTACCACCACTACCACCACTACCACCACTACCACCACTACCACCACTACCACCACTACCACCACTACCACCACTACCACCACTACTACCACCACTACCACCACTACCACCACTACTACCACCACCACTACTACCACCACTACTACCACCACTACTACCACCACTACTACCACCACTACTACCACCACTACTACCACCACTACTATCACCACTACTATCACCACTACTATCACCACTACTACCACCACCACCACCACTACCAACATCACTGTCACTATCATCATTACTACCACCATCACCATTCACCACCAACAGTACAACTGTCATCAGCACTACTATCATCACTAGCAGCACAACTATCATCACTGCCACCATTATCATTACTGGTACCATCAACTCCCATCACCATCATTACCAGCAGCACAACTATTATCATGACCACCACCTGATGATCATGACCACCATTACTGGCATTATTACAATCATCACCATAAAAAAACTATCATCCATGACTACTATCAGCAGCACCACCATTGCCATCATTACCACTACCACAACTATCATCATTACTGCCACTATCATTACTACCATCATTACCAGCACCAATACCATTACAACCACCAGCATTATTACCATCACCATCATTACTACTACCACCACCACCATTATCACTGCCACCATCATCACTACTACCATACTCTCTACCATCAGTACCATCACCACTATCATTACAACCACCATCATTACCACTACATGTGTCATCATTCACATTACTCCCACTATCATCACTGGCACTATCATTACTACCATCATTACCAGCACTACTACCATTACAACCCAGTGAACCCCATTCTTTCTCCCATTCTCCTCTCATAGTGATGGATATAGGAAATGGAGTTCACTGTTACAACCACCACTAGCATTATCGTCACCATCATTACTACCACCACCACCATTATCATCACTGCCACAATCATTATTTCTACCATCATTACCAGCACCACTACCATTATCACTACTACCACTAACATTATTACTACTACCACCACCATTATCACTGCCACAATCATCATTACTACCATCATAATTACCAGCACCACTACCATTACAACCACCATCATTACCACTACAGGTATCATCATTACCACTATCATGACTGCCACCATCATTACTGGCATCATCATTACCAGCACCACTACCATTACAACCACCATTACTGCCACCCACCACTATCATTACTGTCACTATCATCACTACCACCATCATTACTACCATCGTCATTACCAGCACCACTGTCATTACAACCACCATCATTACCACTATGACCACTATCATAATTACCCCCACCACCACTAACACCAACACCAACACTGACATCATCATCATCATCACCATCTTTGTACTGTATGGTCATTAATACCATTGTTTGATAATATTTCAGAGACGTTTTTAGAAGATTGTTTGGTCAACCCAGTGAAGCAGGCACTTGTGTTAAGGTTAGACTAACCCTAATCAGAAATCTGGTTTACGGAAAACACCTTTGACGACATATTGTTAAAGTCTTCTTCGTTCAAAAACGTACCATATGGTAGGCAAAATCAATGTATTTCATGTTTTCAGGTTATTTGCTTACTACCAATGTTCGTGAAATTCGCTGGTTCGCTATGTCGTTATCTTCGTCTATGGCTTGACGCAGATGAAGCTGAGACGAGTGCATCAGTGAAGTCAGGAGGTAAACTCCAGAAAATTAAGAAGAAGGAGGAGGAAGCTAAGTCGAAACCCAACGACACACCTGCATTCGTGGTGTTCCAGATAGATGGATCGCCTGCACAGGAGATTCGGAGAACTCCAACTGGGGAACACCATATACGGCAGATCGACGACGCTTCGTACATAGAAGCTGCGGGATTTTCCTGGCCATCAATAGTTGATCATAGGAAGGATAGGAAGTATATGTACCGAAACGATGACATAGACAGAGACCTGAGAAAGCACAGGAGGGAGGAGCGTATGAATAGGGAAAAAGAAAGGCTGAAGGAGAGAAGCCATGAAGCTGAGAACAAACGATTGAAGAAGGAGAAGATGGCTGAAGCGAAGAGAAGTATGACAGAAACGAACATGGGAAGCAAAGGAACGGAGAAAATAAACTCCGCGAATGAATTGGGGGTGGAAAATGTCGAGAGTGTAAACTCCGACAGTAAAAACTTAGAGGAGAAAACGTCCGAGGGTAAAATGCCGGAGAGTAAAATACTGGAGGGAAAAATACCGGATGGAAAAACACCGGAGGACAATACACCGGAGGACAAAACATTGGAGGAGAAAATATCGGAGAGTAAAGTATCGGAGGATAAAATAGATGAGGAAAAGAAACTTGAAAAGCAGGCATCTGAGGAGAAAAACTTCTTAGAGAACGGAGTGAGTGTTGATAATTCTAGTGATCATGATAGCAATGCTGCAGAAGATCTTTACATTAAAGAAACGTTCCCAGGGCTGCACTTGGGCGAACCTCATCCGAACAAGGTATATGATAATATGGTTAGGGAGGAGAATGAAGGAAAAGAGAGAGCAAGGAACAACAGTTGGAAGGCTCATGGTAGTGCAAAGTTGCGTAATTGTGCGTTTTGTAGAAGCATGGAGAATGAACCAAAAGTGTTTAAAAAATGTCAAAGGTGAGTACTGAAAATGTAAAACAATACATGGATAGCGAATCTCGAATGCGCATCAGAATGACGCGTTCTGAGTCGGGATAAAACTTAACTTACTTTATAACATCAGGCTAAAGCTGCAGTTTCTAGTATGTAATCGAGTGAAATGCCCAATATTACTTCTAATAAACCCAATTCTCTCCTGGCATTACCACCTCAATGTATACAGAACTCGCGATGAAGCTCTTGGCAACGGTCTCCGTGGCTGAGTGGTCAGATTATTGCACTAGAATCGCAAGGTCGTGGGTTCAATTCCTCCGGAAGGCCTGTGCAGTTGCATTTTTCGCAACTGGTCCCGGTTTGGTCTTAAAATGTATATATTCTACACCCGAATTTTCCTTCACCTAAAATCCCTAGAATATAATTGTTCAGGACGGTTCAGTAAACCTAACCGTTTACAGTTGATTTCACATTACTTTACCGCCGTGTGTTGCGAATTTCGTTGGGAAGTTCCGAAGTTCGTTCGGAAGTTCGGAATTACGTTGCCAAGGTTGAAAAATTATCCAGTCATAACGAGTTTTGATCGACAGCTCGCAATTTGATTGGATAATTTTTCAACCTTGGCAACGTATTTCCGAACTTCCGAACGAACTTCGGGACTTCCCAACGAACTTCGCAACACACGGCGGTAAAGTAATGTGAAATCAACTGTAACGTTCGATCCTTACAGATGGTTTCTAATAAGAAACGAAGAGGTTTCTAAAATATTCGCAACGCTGTGCGTTGACACTTTTCAATTTCATTTTCTATTATTTTAAAATAGATGCAAAGGTAAAGGGACAAAGTTCTATTGCTGCCGAGACTGTCAAAGTAAGCGTATATGACTACAAACATTCACAAATAAAGAAAGGGAAAGCATCACAATCATTACTAACGACCATTATCATCACCGCAATTACCACCACCTTTACCACCACCTTTCCCTAGCATCATCACCAGCATCACCACCCATCATTATTATTATTATTATTATTATTTACGAATATCTAAAACAGGATAGCCTATCAGTACAAAAGTACTGTCATCAACTGTTACTACCACCATTACCACCACTATTACTAACATTAATATCACCACCATCATTACTACCACTATTACTACCAACATTACTAGCATTAATATCACCACCATTAGTACTACTACCATTACCACCAACATTACTAGCATTAATATCACCACCATAATTACCACCATTACTAGCATCAAAACACCATCATTACTAACATTAACATCACCAGTCACCACCATTACCACCACCGTCATTACAACCACCATTACTGCCATCATTACTACCACCATTACTAGCATCCATACCCCCATCATTACCAACATCATTACTAACCTCAATATCACCAGCATTAGTACCACCATCACGACTATTACCACCACCATTGCTTACCACCACAACCATAACTACCACCACTACAGTAAGTCCCCGCATATGAGAAACCGACTTTTTGAAATCAGGCTGTTCAGTTTCTTATCTAGTTTCTTTCTAGTTTTTCTTATAAAGGAGGAAATATTCTTTCTACTTGCAGGCTGTAGTTTCTTATATGTCGGTTTCTTATATGCGTGGACTTACTGTACTACTACTACAACCACAAACACCACCGCAATAGCTACCACTCCCGTTGTAACCTTCGCCTCTTTCATCACCATTCATATTTTACGGTTGTAAACTGTGTTTATGTGTCAGGCTGTTCAGGCTACAGTTAACAACCGCTTTGCTTTTGTTTCAGAAAACGATTGGCCGAAGCATCGATTAGAGCACGAGAATTAGGAGTGATGAACATTCGACCAACATATGTAATGCACTTCTACAGCAATCTTCACCAAGCGGTTGACTTCGGTCGAACACTCGCCCAGTCACCTACGCCATTAGTCGCCCCACTCAGTCACGCGCGGCGTCATACATGTTCCTCTTTCTAACTTGTCACGTGACGTTTGGATATTTTCTCCATGCCGTTTCCGAGTTAAGGTCAGAAAATTCGCTCATGCAGCGAACAGAGCTTTATCGTCGTAAGCAGAATGTAGGTCTTATATAAAGTCCTTAATTCCTAACACAGCCAGGTACACGCGTAAAAATCTCGCAAGTTGTTACAGCATTGTTGCCTGAACAATGCTCTGACAACTTGCAACAATACTGTAACAACTTGTTGACGTTCTTCGGTTGTTACAACATGCGTGAACAACGGTTGTTGTTTCATCAAGCAGTAACAACTTGTTGAAACAATGATGAACAATGTTGTTCATTTATCAATGTTGTTCAAAAGTTGTTACAGTATTGCTCAGGCAACAATGCTGTAACAACTTGCGAGATTTTTACGCGTGTATGTGAACAACATTGATAAATGAACAACATTGTTCATCATTGTTTCAACAAGTTGTTACTGCTTGATGAAACAACAACGGTTGTTCACGCATGTTGTAACAACCGAAGAACGTGTTGATACATCAACCATGTTCACCATTGTTGTAACATTGTTGTTCATCGTTGTTATTTCGTAATGCTGTTACAGCATGTTGTATCATGTGCGAACAACGTTGGCTATAAAAAATGTGCTGTTGGAACAACTTGTTCATGACTGTTGATTTATCCGTGAACAAGTTGTTCGAACCATAAGTGAACAACTTGTTGACAACTTGTTCACGGCGAGCAGCACAACATTGTTCACGCCTGTTGACAACCGTGAACAAGTTGTGCGTTTTTACGCGTGTAGAGGATCCGATATAGTTCAACGCTACTCTGGCTTAAGGTGGCTCCATACAGTTTCTTGAAAAATGGAAAATACAAGTTTGAGAGTCCAAAACACGTAATTAAACAATTCGGAAAAATAATAAAACTAAATGTTATGCACAGTTAAACAGTCGGACAATCAAAAACTGTTACCAAATAAATAGCAACAGTTGTTGCTATGGCAACAATGACATTTCAAAATGGCTGCCAATTACCCTTAAAACTAATTTAATTCGAGAAAAACTTTGGTGACCCCCATTTTTTTTTTCGTTAAAACTTTCCTGGAAGTATGAGTAATCAATAGGCCGATATGCTTCCGATCATACTTCAAGAAAGGTTTTAGTGAAAAAAAAATTGGGGGTTACCAAAGTTTTTTTCGAATTAAATTGGTTTGAAGGGTAATTGGCAGCCATTTTGAAGCGTTATTGTTGCCATAGCAACAACTGTTGCTATTTATTTGGTAACAGTTTTTAATTGTCAGAATGTTTAATTATGCATAACATTTAGTTTTATTCTTTTTTGGAATTGTTTATGGACGTGTTTTGGACTCTCAATCTTGTATTTTCTATACCTTAATTGTTTTTAAGAGTGTCGAAACGTTGGGTCATGAACACTAACTTTTTAAGTTACGTTCAAAAACCTTTTAAACCTGAGTAGCGTTAAACTATGTACAATCTATGCGCTAAGTTCGCTGGGGTGAATAATACTATAATAGCAGCTCATTGCAGTGACATGTCTGGAATTCTGCAATCCGTTGTCCCTGATATTACCGAGTGAGGCTCTGATCGCTGGGTGTATTGTTCTGCTATGATATTCAAGATTAGAGTCGTTGTGTGAAAATAGAAGTTAGTTCAACGTTGTAGTGAATATAAGGCAGTGCATGTATTTATATCAACAAACTTAAACTTGTTCCAGAGAATATAAGATATAATATATATATATATATTTGTTTTATAAAATAAGTAGAGGAAAAATCAAACTAAAAGTAAGGTAGTTTTGGAATTTGGCGGGCTTTTTCGACCAGCTGACGCCATTTTACGTCATTCATGATCTCTGTTCTCTTATAAATGCACGGAGCTCAGCCAATCAGAGCGTGCGTAGAGGGCACCTTATTTTATAGATATATATATCACATAAAAATATTTATAGTCAAAGGCCATTATGAAAGTGGTCTACGCATATGCTAGCAAGACGCACATCTCGCAAAAACGTAGATGGCACAACATTTATTGTCCAACAGTCGTGCAAGGACAGCAAGAACTAACAAAACATTTTATGAAACTTGACTGATGAACAAACTAAAACAGTAAATGTTTTTGTACGTTATTGTTTTCAGGTTGAAGTTGGTAACGTTTTTTTCGTTAGTTTTTGCTGTACAAGCTGTCGTAAGTTAAACTCAGAGAAAAACTTTGAGCTCCAGACGGGACTCGAACCCACAACCTTCCGAATGCCAGCCGGACTACCATTGAATCACTGGAACTCAGATGGTAGATCGAGATTATACCTGGGAATAAGACACCTGGGTCAGGTGTTCACTCGAGCTACTGGAAAGTGCTGAGGTCTCTATAACGCGCGAGCAAAGGGAGTGAGCCGAGGAAGATCAGATCGAAGGCTGAATGTGGCGCAGGACTATCCTGAATTGGCAATTTAAAGTGTCTAGAATTAAGGATGATCCTGATGCCTAGGGGACTTCTCTGTCCCACATGGGATGTTAAACTAAAAAGCATATAACAAAAAACAGTAGGGGTGTTGTGGTCAGGGTCTGAGAGGTGGAACTTTCTCCCTGGAGTGTTGTGGTTAGATTTAGGGTTACCAGGGCTTGTTAGATTTAGGGTCAGGTTTAGAGATGGGGGTCAGGGTTGGGTTTCATTTTCTTTAAATAATTATTGAGTCGGTTTTCTTTGTTCTTGCATGCGAGGGTTGTATATAGCATACAACCCTATGAATACTAATTAGAAAATAAATGAAGAAAAAAACTAGGAAAATCTTTGTCCAAGGTAGAAAAAATAAGTCGGATAAAACCCTCGAACGTCGGGATTTATGCTATATAAAGCCCTCGGACGCATCCCTCGTTCTCGGGCTTTATCCTATACTTAATATTCAGGATTAACTGGAATCCTAGACCATTTCACAATTCAGGATAATCATGTACTAAACAAATACAATAGATATAAGTACTAGTGATTAAGGTCAGTAGCAGTAAGGTTTAGAAGAGAGTTTAATAACATGCAAAAACATTTACTGAAAATAAACTGACACAATGCGACTTGTAGCCCAACAAGTACTTGGGAACTAGTCAAACCATCCGTGTGTCACAGGTATAAATATATATCGAAAAACAACCTCGGTCTACCATCTGAGTTCCAGTGACTCAATGGTGAGAGCGTCCAGCTGGCATTCGGAAGGTTGTGGGTTCGAGTCCCGTCTGGAGCTCAGAGTTTTTTTCTGAGTTTAACTTACGACAGCTTGTACAGCAAGCTGATAATACTACTAACATACAACTGAAAAGCAATATTCTCGTTTCATATTAACATAGCAAGCCAACTAGCCAGGCTAGTCTTCTTTGGCTTATTTTAGTCAATAGATTTTTAGCAAGATCTGTTTGTATTTTTAAATACAAATACTAGAGTTTAAAAACTTTAGTTGTAATTATAATGGTAATAAAGATTATTTTTCTATAAGAAAGCAGAAAAAGTGTGGGTGACGCATTCTGCCTAGCCTGTGTATATCCGGAAAACCTGCCTAGAACCATGAACTTCCTTGTACGTAATTGTTTAAACAGCAAATGTATATACTATCACAGGAAATACAAGCGTCCGCACGCGGGCTAATGTATTTCCTTTGCATAAGAAAACGCGCGCACAGTCATGTCTAGAAAGCCTATAGACGTTTATGTCGTTAAAGTGACAGTGTGTAATAAGATGGTGTACAAATAGTCCAAATCCTACGAGACAAGTTGCCGCAAACGCACAAAGACAAAGTAGAATCGAGTTCTACTTTGCGCGGCCATCGCATAACGCAATAGAAACTTTACTTCCCCCTGCAATCGAAAACAGAATTGAAAGATTGATGTGCTGCCGAAATACTCGTAAAGCGCGCATCTTTTGATCTTATTTTCTTCTCCAGCCCGAGAGTTCTATTGGCCATGGTTTATTCACCTCTCCCACATTAGCATCGCACGGTTGCTAATCAATATTTTTGACGCGACGCTTTTAACGCGACATTTTTGACGCGCCGTTTTCGACGCCAAATAGGACACCGCCTTTTAGCTAACGATCTTTGCTCTAAATTTTCAACCTTTATGAATACCTAAACACAACTGCATACGCATAAGGCTGTGCGCACGCCCTAGGCAGAATGCTACATTCTGCCGAGGGCGTGCGCACGTCTGATACAGGATAGGTACAGCCCATGTTGAAGGTTGAAATTTCGAGCAAAGGTCGTTAGCTGAAAGGAGGTGTCCTGTTTGGCGTCAAAAATGTCGCCGTAAAAGCGTCGCGTCAAAAATGTTGATTAGCAACCGGGCGATGCTAATGTGGGAGAGGTGAATAAACCATGGCCAATATAACTCTCGGGCTGGAGAAGAAAATAAGATCAAAAGATGCGCGCTTTACGAGTATTTCGGCAGTACATCAATCTTTCAATTCTGTTTTCGATTGTAGGGGGAAGTAAAGTTTCTATTGCGTTATGCGATGGCCAAGGTCGGCGGAACAAGTTACTGCAATCGTTGCGCAAAGTAGAACTCGATTGTACTTTGTCTTTGTGTGTTTGCGGCAACTTGTCTCGTAGGATTTTGACTATTTGTACACCATCTTATTACACACTGTTACTTTAACGACATAAACGTCTATAGGCTTTCTAGACATGACTGTGCGCGCGTTTTCTTACGCAAAGGAAATACATTTGCTGTGTATTAAACAATTGCCTACGTCAACCCAATCGGTTGACGTAGGCGGTTGACGTACCATGAACTGGTCCGATGTTGCGAAATCGCACGGTTTTATGACAAGCCAGAATAAAATAACGTGATAATACTAAAGACTCGTCGTCAGGCTTCAAAGCGTTAATTTCCTGTCCACTGTTTTTCGTCAGCATATAAAAGCTGATACGGAATAATATATTATCATCAGTCAGTCAGTGACGACCCCTCTGGTGCCATTCTCTCTTGACTTCTTCAGCTAACATCCAATTTTCCAAATGGCATCTTTCGTTTTACCTTTACTCCTAACCTTGAGTCTTTTGTTGCAAAATGCTGCCATACTTAGTCAAGGTTTGTCAGTGACCGGTTACGGCAAGAGACAGATCAGTATGTTACGACACGGCGAGAAATATGCGACAGACAGAGATTGCTATTCGTTTGAAGACGTCCAGCCCAAGTATCACGGAATGACTCACATACGAGGCGTCAACGACAAACGTGGCGTATTTAAGTTCACTGTGGACGTCCCAGTCCGTGTTTACCTAGCAGTTGATTCGAGATACGCGTACATTCACGGATCTGATTTTGAAAACATGCACGAGAAAATCATTCTCGGAGGCTGTCACAAGCCGCGTACTCCGTTTTATATTTACAAAAGCATCAAGAGCCACGGTCCAGGTGAAGTCCAGATACGCTTTCCAGATTATCCTAACTCGAGAATGACAGCTGTGTTCGTTCGAGACGCACGACTTATCCAACCCGATGCTGAACTGAAAATCAATGCCCCATCGTACGCGGAGCTGAGCATGGTTCGCGAAGGAGAAAAGTTTAGCACAAACCGCAAATGTTATACAATGATTGACATTCCTCCAAGGTTTTATGGCTTGACGCACATTCGGATACTGAATGACGAAACTGCGGTTTCGTTTACCGTCAACGTCCCCGTGGTTGTCCATGTCGCTGTCGACTCGCGTTATCCAAATATCCTGCCATCTTCGTTTGCGTACACTGGCGAGAAGATTGTCCACGCAGGCTGTCATCCACGCACAGACTTCCCAGTGTACTCCAAAAAGTTTAATCCAGGTCAGGTTAACATCAATTTACGACCATCTCATCCTCCAACTCGAATGATGGCCGTCTTTGTTGAACCACTTGTGGACAACACCTTCAAATCTGGAGTGTATTAGTAATTTAGTAACCGACAGTTCGAAATGAATCACCCACATTCGATTGACATTACTTTTTTCCTTTTATACACAATAGCCTTAACGCCAATATGGCATTAAGATAATTATAATAAACTGTTTTGAGAAGGTTTTTTTCTTGTGTTGACGATAACTTTGTTTTCATTGTCTCCAGATTTACATCACTGTCGCTGATGTTAAATTATGGTTTATTTATAAATCAATGTTTTTGTGAGCTAGTTAAATGCACAAGGTTACTTTGAATAAAGTTTTGTGTTGTTAGTTTCGTTTTTGTTTTTTTTCCCCGTTAATATAATTCGTGAAAGCAAAGAAACATTAATTTTCCGCGATCCAAATGACGCTTGCTGATTGGTTCAAATGACGCTTTCCGATTGGTCCCAATGTAACGACCTTGCGGGTTTTACCCCCAGAAAAAGTTGTAAGTCACTTTTTTAACACAACCATCGCTTGAAAATCATTAATATATATGTATAAAATATAGATAATAGTACACAAAATATATATACAGTTATCTCAGTCTAAAAACTCTGTCTACAATTATTGGATTGCAATTTAGTTTCTTCTTTTGTTCAAGATTTACCCCATGAGTTCCAGCTCAGAATTTGAAGTTCGTAGATCTAAATTTGTTGTGTTAACACACAATTGTTCTAGTTCATGTTTGTACCGTGGTTTGCTAGTCCTAACACTGCAAGTTCTACCAGTGAACTGGAGCCTATGAAGAATTGTATTTACTTTGTCAAGTTCTTTTTTCAGCTGTGTGTTTTCAACATCGAGTGATGTGACTTGTTGTGATAGCTGAATGATTAGTTTGCTGCGTGGTTCATTTGAGTCATCCACATGTGTGTCAACAGCCTCACATTTGTCCCTTTTTTGGCTTCTTGTCAAGACTGGGTTATCTAAAAAGGTACAGTACAACAATTTCATTTAGTTCCCATAATTTATTGTAGAATTTGTCAGTGAGACTAATAGTCCAACGCACCTTGCAAAGCTTCATTTGTCTCCATTAGTTTGTTATTTTCGTCTCTTAAAGCAAATACTTTCAAAGCGTAGTCTTGTTTTGATTTTGCATGCGTTTCCTGAAGTTTTTTGATTTTCCTCTGTAACCGTACCATCTTAAAATAAAAGAAATAAAAAATAAGAAATATATTGTAAAGGCTAAAAGTACACAACAATTAGGTGTAAAAAAAACTCACTGTTTTTGCCGACTCATCTGTTACTCTCTTTAACTCCACTTCAAGACTTGTCATGTACTATAGGAAGAAAATATGATATACCATGTTATTCATGGAGGCCCGTGTCATTAAACTAGGTTAAATGTTGTCAGTGATTAAAATCTCAATTAATTACTAGCTGGTTACCTCTGTTTTGACTTCATACAATTTGCTGCAATGCCTGTCTTTCAGTTCACTGTTTTTTAATGTCAAACTTTCAATTCTAGTTGACAGGGATAAGATTTCAGTTTCTCTTTCATTCAACTGCAAAATATAGTGTGATAAAACAAATTGTGAGTTTAAAGTCATTTACAGTAGACCCTACTGATAAAAAGGCTGCAGTTTTCTGTATCGATGAATCTTCACGTCCAACAAGGAAAGCAGAAGGACTACATAAAATGGTTAGTTAACCCAAACAAAAGAGTTGGTCAGTTTTTGCCAAGATCTCAAGTGCACCAAAACTGAAAATGTCTGCCTGTTAGGAATGATAATTTACTAGAATTTCAATAGTTTTTAGGGGCCCTGCACAACTATGTAGTATGTAGACTTTGCTGCTGTGTGTTCTCAAGGGGTGGGGCACCAAAGTGACACATCTTGGGTGTGCCATATTGCACAACTCTGCTATCTGGTAGTTAACAGCGTTTTACAGTCATTTAAAATAATGTACTGTAGCGCATGCTCTAAATTTTGTACATAACTAAACATACCAAGTTTTCAAAATAATTTGCCCTGTCTTCTGCTATAAGCCTAGCATTCTCAAGTCTTTCATTTTCTTGTTGCAATCTTTTAATTTCTTGTTGAGTTTTCTGAATAAAAGAAAAGAGGTTGTAATGTAAACTAGGGATCGAGACCTCAAGGAAAAACCCTTGTACACTGTACAGTATTTGGAGTTAATAGCAAGGAGTATTATTAAAGGGACCTTTGCCAGCTAGGTTATAAAATACCCCACCACTTGTAATAGATAGATCATTCAGGTGCTGACCACGATCCGTGGTTCCATTGTATGGGGGTAAGGTAATCGTAATTTTCCATCCACAAACTGCCCTGATTTGTGATTAGGGTTAGGGTTCATGGTTCCATTGTATGAGGGTCAGGTAATCGTAATTTTCCATAGTAGCAGTTGGTTCAATTTCAGAAAGTGGCGGGGTATTCTATAGTCACTCTAAATGAGCCTTTCTGGCGTCGTTGTGGAGCA
Source organism: Corallium rubrum (assembly GCA_964035015.1). Lineage (NCBI taxonomy): Eukaryota > Metazoa > Cnidaria > Anthozoa > Scleralcyonacea > Coralliidae > Corallium > Corallium rubrum. The sequence continues at coordinate 6,826,118 of OZ036000.1, forward strand.
AAGATTCTTTTGAATTGCAGACACAAAAACGAGGTGAGAAAGACTGATTAAGATGCACATAAAAGAAATGAAGAATATTCAAATGAATTGCCATTATGAAAGTGGTGTATAGTTATATAGTTATGTCTTTTTCTTCTTGAAGGGAAATTCTTTCTTTGGGGGGGGGGGGGGGGGGGGTGTAGAAAACTTATATGTTTTGGAGGACTTATTGGAAGTTTAGATCAGCCAAAATTTCCATCTTTACCTCTAAGCAGTCTCTCAATGTAATGATGTTGTCTGATTTTATTTCAGGCTGATTAAGATTGGGACACTCTGCTTCTGGAGACATTGATCTGAAAGGAATAATGAAGAGAAGAAAATGGAATGCTGTCCTTCGATATTGTAAGTGGAATCGTGAATATAACAAATACATGTAATAATGATAATGATAATAATGATGATAATAATGATAATGAATGTTGATGATGATGATGATGATGATGATAATGATAATAATCATTGTATTAATCATATGATAATAATCTTATTATATAATCATAATATGACATTCATTCTCTAAAAACGTTCACTGATCCACAATAATTATTCCAAGAACATAAGATGAAGTGTTAAGTCTCTCGATATTGCCTATTCGAGAAACTAAGATTTCAGAATAACTGAATAAATAAACCGAAGGTCGCGGGTTTGAATCTCTCACAATCTAGTAGAAGTTTTCTCCACACACACGGAAGTATAATATATATTCTTCGAACGTATTCTTTAATTCTAATATGCAATTAATTACCTTTCTGTCAGTCTGTCTTCTTCTGATACAATATGTATAGTTTTTACCAGATTCTTTTTCGAGTTTTTCCGTAGAAAATTCATAACAGAACCGGTTTCTTTAAAAGCTTAAACCAAACTATATTCCCTCCAGAGAATTTTTCGGAGCTGTTTACTTTCTTTAATACGTTTAATTTGATAATTTCTAGCTTTTCCCAGTGCTTTTTCAGATCCTCGTTCTTTTGCAGTGTTTACAATCACGAGGTTACTATAGAAACTAAAAACGAGCGTGCGAACGATAAGTCAGCGGTTGTTTTGGATTAGTTACCATTCCCCACGGTAGGTTACTAATTTCGTTCCCAGTCCTTCCTGCGTAGCGCATCTTCAGTGTTGTTCTTCAACTGTAACCACATTTGGTCGTGCTAAAACTATAACGTACAATGATTTTTAAATAAATAAATGTTCTAGGAGAACTAAAGAGACAATTAGTATGTCCGTGGTTGACGAGGGAGTCAACACTGAAGAAGATTTTCTTCGTAAAAGACACTCAAAATTTTTCATAAGATGTTTAAATGTGCTTCCATCGTCCTATTCGTCACTGGATACATCTAGGTATGTTAATTTGTTAATTTGTTTATTTATGTTTGTATCTTGTAGTTAAGATTGTATGGGTGTTATTTTAGGGGAATTTACTTCGTAGTTGAATGCTACTTCTGTTTTTTTTGAGCTTGTTCAAAATACCAAAGTTTCACGCCTTGGGCGTGTGACACACCCCTCAGCATTAATTCTCACACTCACACCCAGGACATAAGTGATCTCACACCTCAGCTTTGTTTAGAGCTCCCTGCTGGTATTTAATCCTTAACGCTTGAAATTTTATTCGTATTCCTCAAATGTATACAATCTCTTGGCAAAATTAAAATTTAAATGTGACCACAGGTTTTCCGAGTCAGTGAGTCGCGTATGCCTCACAGAGGCTTGCCACAATGAGACTTTCATGCACACAGTGGCCATAAAGCATGGGGGCTCAGCTCTGAGAATGAGATTTCCACAAAAAATATGGCGTTTCAGAGATCCAAATTTCATGCAGTATATGACAAAATGCACTATTAAAATCATGTTTTAAAACTTTTAAAATTCTTCACAAATGTGCTGTCACAATGCAGGAAATACCGTTTCAGAGATCCAAATTTCAAAAATTTTCCAGGGGGTATGCCCCTGGACCCCTGTAGAATATGTGGTCACACACTTGGGTATTACTCAAACCATGCTCAAACTTGGCAGCTATGGACTTTTGTTACGCATTTCTCTGTTTTTGTTTTTGCCCTTCTTGGGATATCGGTTTTTGAAATTTTTTACATGAAACACTTAATAAATTTAATAAGGCTAATCAAAACTACAATCTCTAGACTAAATTCCAGTAACCCACCATTACCACGACCACCACCACCACCATGAGAACCCACACCACTTACACCACCATTACTACTAAGCCCACACTACCACCACCAGGAACCACACCACTATCCACCACTGCCACCCGTAATAGGATACATACCACTACCATCATGAAAACCACCACCACTTACACCACCACTACTAGCCCACACTGCCACCACTACTATCACCATCATGAAAACCACCACTACTATTAGCTCACACTACCAATACTACCCCACCACAACCCATACCACTACCACCACCACCAGGATGCACACCACTACCTACCACTGCCACTACCATCATGAAAACTACTGCCACTTACACCACCACTACTAGCCCCCGCTATCACCACCCATATCAGTGAACATTTCCACTCTCACCAAGATCCACACCATTGCCACCACCCCACATGGTCACCACCACCCATCACCACTATCAATAACCATTACACCATGACCACCACCCACCATTATCAGCCACCACTAACACCTATCACCACTGCCACCAACTGTTACCACTTACCATCAATCACCCACCACCTCAACCCATAACCACCACTACTACCACCCACCCCCTACCACCACCCACCACTGCCACCACCACCTACAAACACCATCCACCACCACCACCACCACCAGGATTGGGTTAATAACTGGTTCAACTATAAATCAACTAAAAATATGTCCACTCATGATTCAAATATTTTTCTTTGTAGGCTAACAGTTGCATTTTTTGCTTTGTCTGGTTTGGATGTATTGGATGCATTAGGTGAAATTTCAGAGGATAAGTCTCATTACATTGAGTGGATTTATTCACTACAAGTGCTACCAAACAAAGAAGGTTAGGCCTGTTTCAAATGTTGAATTTATCATGTATTGAATCAAATACATACTAGGTTTGACAAAGTTCAACAAAATTTGACGTTGGTTTAAACATACACTATCTATCCTGTGTCAAATGAATGCATCCTCATTACAAGGGCCTCCTTGGTACACTGGAAAATCGAAGGTCCTAGGACATTGAGTCATTGAATACACATCGCCCGGGTGTGAGCTTGTACATAATATAATGAAACAAACAAGATGGTCCACTTAATAATTGTCAGTTGTTTGCTGTACAAGCTGTGTTAGTTAGTAATACTCAGAAAAAACGCTGAGCTCTAAGCGGGACTCGAACCCACAACCTTCTGGTGCTAGCCAGACGCTCTAACCATTGAGCCACTAGAACTCAGATAGCGGAGCAAGGTTAATTAAGGTACTTATACCTTAGACTGTGCCCAGTCTGAAACTAACTATACACTCCACTTATTTGAAGAAAAGTTGCTTTATTATGATGTCTGAAAGGTTTTGTGTTTACTGTTCTACCAAAACGCTATTCAAAGGTATAGGTTGTTTGCAAACATAATTTGGCATCACTGATGAATGAGTCAGGCTGCAAGTCGCTCTATGTCTAAAGTCATTCGAGTTTGAGAGTTAATGATGATTACTCATTGCAGTTCCAACTTGTTTTAGGAATCCCACTTTGTAGACTTTTTCAGTGATATCTGAGCAATAATCTTCACTCTATTCACAGTGTTGTTTGGACAGTTGAAAATTTATTTGCCCACTTCCTGTTTTAGAGAATAACCTTTGTCCAGCCAATCACATGCTTCAATCATTCTCATCTGACCATGGCCTCCGATTTTCCAATGTATATACTAAGTTATTTTTTTTTGTTTAGTGACAATAATGTTTAAATTAATGTGTTTAATGTTCTTTGAAAGTTTTCATGGTGATAATGTAAAAATTATAGATACGTTCTGTGGAAACGCCATGTGAAATATTTATTTGCTAAGTTTAATATTATAGTTTTATTTCTATTCAGAAACCAATTTAAGAAAATGTGGGTTTAAAGGTTCATCTACTCTACAGTTGAAGGTGAGTGAGTGGGAGGTGGGCCAATGAATGTCAGTAGCCTTATGCACCTATCAACGGCTGTCCCTGGGTACAACCCCGGGACATACCAGGGGGAATAGGGGAATACAGGGGGATTCAAAGTGTGTTTTGCCTGGGGACCCAGGGGGAATCACAGAATTTACGAAGGCGATTTGGGGAGTGGGAGCTAGGGGAGGGGAACTTTTTCCGCAGGTACACAAGTTTTATGGGCTCAGCTATGCGCAAGTGTTCAAAGATTGCTCTCTCAGCGTGTAGTCTTTTGTAAAATGTACATGTCTTTGGAAATCGAGGTAGGTTTAAATCTGTATGGTTACGATGAAGTCACACCTTTATAATAATGCAAGCTGCAAGCTCAACTGCAAATGGCAGTACTGTTTATATATATACACATAGAATCTACATTTCTAACATTGTATTTGCAGTTAAGGTCATAGGCACTTCAATGACATGCTAATAAAATATGACATTTAAACTACTGTTTCATTGTAGTAATATATATTCTTGCCCTGGGGGTGGGGCTATTTGTTTGAAGGCTTCCCCTGGGGAGGGAGGGGAAATGTAGAACTTTTATACCTGTTTGCAAAGTCCCGGGGTGTCCTGGGGTTGTACCCCCAGGGACGGCCATTGATAGGTGCATTACCATGTAATTAATTTCTTTAACAGTTCTACTACAGTATCTTTATGGTATCAATTATCAACATGTACATACTATGTATTTTAATTCTAGGATTACGATACATTTGTGAGTCCATATGACAGTGGACATATTGCCATGACTTACGTTGCACTTGCTAGTCTGCTTATCCTTGGAGATGATTTAACCAGAGTTAATAAAAAAGCAGTTATTGAAAGCTTGAAAGATCTGCAGTTGGACAATGGAAGGTAAACTTGCTAGCATTTTCTTAACTAAAAGGTACACATGATAAGTTGTACATCTACATGTAGTGTGTGTGGTACATTTATGAACTTGATGTAATGCAACATACATTTGGTGGACGTTTGTCAAGCTCAATTACTCAGAAAAGGTTTCTGAGTCCCAGACAGGGTTCAAACCTGCAACCTTCTAATGACCGGTTAGACGCTCTAACCATTGAGCCATTGAGGCTCAGATGGACAGCTAAGGTTGCAAATTCACACATTTACATATGAATTTACAAGTTAATTACAATTACAATTACACATCAAATCAAATCAAATCAAATCAAATCAATCAATCAAAATTAAAAAAACTGTATCAAGCCACCTTAAAGGCGGTTTTCCACTACACACGCAAAAATGCACACTCTGTGTCAGACCTGATGCAGAATGATGTCAGATCTGTTCAGAAAAATGTAGCGATCCCTAATACAGCCTGTCGCAGTATCAGCTATGATACACCTATGATATCATATCTGTATCATACCTGCAGCTACAACAGACTGTTCAGAACAGATTCTGTCAAACTGTATCAGCCTGACACAGTCAGTGCTGTATCAGTTTGATATAACAGACTGAACAGGTATGTTGTCTATGGAGCTGTCACAGTCTGTTAGAAATTCTAACTAAATGTTTATACATCAGTGCTGGTACATTCTGTAGCTGTTAGGCTGTATCAAGGGTCGCTACATTTCTCTGAACAGATCCGATATCAGACTGTGCGTTTTTACGTGTGTAGGCGACATTTGTCGACCAACTTGACATTTTTCTTTTGTCTTGGCTAATTAGTTCCACTCGAGAGCTTGCGAGACAAAAGAAAATGTCACTTCGCGTGACATTTTTCACCTAGTGGAAAACCGCCTTTAAAGTGTCACTATGATGAAAAAATCGTCAGTCTTTTTTTTTATCTTATCATAAAGTACATTTAAAATGAGGGTGAACGGTGTTTGTGGTTTGTCAATATCTCATCTCGTTCAGGAGATATTCACGTTTTGGAAATATGCAAATTTATGGCTGATGACGTCATTTTCTCCAAACGAGCGAAATGAAAATCGTAAAATAAGGAATATCTCTGGAAATAAACAATAGAATGTGCTTAAACTTTGTATGCTTATAGTATCTAATAAAATACACTTCTCTGTGGAACTTTTATGATTGCTATGGTAAGCGCATGCTCTCAGGTTACTCTAGTTACTCTAACCTTAAAAAGGGAATTATCATTTTTGCCTCATTGTTTAAAAATAGAAAGATTTAAACGTTTGAATTACAATGCCTACATAAGCCCTAATCTTCACATTTATTCGCTGGAGTAAACGCTACTTGATTGCTGGTGAATAAGAAAATTTAATTTTATCATTGGAGGGGGCCAGGAACTAGCAGTTTCCACGAAAACAACTAAGGCTCCACAGTGAAACGTATTTTATTTAATACTATAAGCGTGCAAAATTTGAGCACTTTCTATTGTTTATTTCTAGAGATATCCCTAATTTTACGAGTTTCATTTCGCTCGTTTGGAGAAAATGACGTCATCAGTCATATAATTTGCATATTTCAAAAACGTGAATATCTCCTGAACGAGATTAGTTATTTACAAACCACAAACGCCGTTCCTTCTCATTTTAAACGTACTTTATGATTAGATCAAAAAAAGACTGACGATTTTTCATCTTAGTGACACTTTAAGCCTTCTAGTTTGCAAACATGTTTTTTTTCCTTCTTTTTAAGTTTTTGTCCAACCCCAGAAGGAAGTGAGAATGACATGAGATTTCTTTTCTGTGCCAGTTGTATCAGCTATATCTTGAATGATTGGAGTGGAATAAATGTTGAACATGCTGTCAAATATATTCAAGAGAGTTTGGTGAGAGTCTTGTTTGATAACTAAATCCCATTGTGTACGACGCTCCAACATAGCAAAAGTCCAAAACCTATTACTTACAACATTGTTTACTGTCTTACAATGTACGCATAATATCTTATTAGAGACCTTAACCTACCCCGGGTTCACTTTACGGGTACGGCCATTTTTGTTTACTCGTAATATCTATCCGTTTTCCCATCATGGTAGATCATGGTCTACCCTAGACTTTCTCAAAATCCTTTTCAAACATTTTTGACCTTTCGACATTTTTTACCTTAACCTAACCCGCCTTTGCGGCCGCTCGCCCGCAAAAACTAGCGCTAAGAGGCGGACTTGGAGCAAGTCTAGGTCTACCCATACATACGACTACGGGTACTGGTATATTACCCGCACCCATAAACCGAACCCAGGGTATCTTAAGGTCTCTTATCGAAATGTAGTAAGGTTAGATATACTGCCGAAACAGAGAACGTAGTAGTGCTAACGTTTCTCTCTGACGAAGGGCCTTCGCTCGAAATGTTAGCACTACTACGTTCTCTGTTTCGGCAGCATATCAAAAGGCCTGGCCAAACGCTTTCAACATTTCATTCAACATCGTTCAACATTGTTGAATGCGTGTTGAACGAAAATTTGAACATGTTCCAATTTCGTTCAACATCATTCAACACCATTCAACATCATTCAACAGGGGTGGCCAAACGCTTTCAACATGTTGAATCACAGGTGAATTCAACAATGTTGAACGATGTTGAATGAAATGTTGATAGCGGTTGGCCAGGCTTCAACCTTACGTACTGTATATAGGCCACTTTCATAATGGCCACCACTTTAAATATTATTTTATGTGCATCTAAATAAGCCTTCCTAGCCTCGTTCTGAAGCAAAGATTCTTTTGAATTGCAGACACACAAACGAGGCTAGAAAGGCTTATTAAGATGCACATAAAAGAATACTCAAATTAGTTACTATTATGAAAGTGGTCTATTTCGATTGTTGTTTCAACACTGCCCAACCTAAGCAGCACGCTACTTTTCTTTTAATATCTTATTAGCCATTTGGGAATTGCGGTAGAAATGGCGGCGAAAAATGTCGGGCGAAGCGACATTTTCTTTTGTCTCGCAAGCTCTCGAGTGGAACTAATTACCCAAGACAAAAGAAAAATGTCGAGTCGGTCGACAAATGTCGCCTAGTGGAAATCCGCCTTTAAGCATACTATGGCTTCTTTGTCAATATTATAACATATTCTGAAATTATCCCTTCGTAATTTTCTTTACCCTTTTCTTAAAACACAAATGAATAGTTCAGTCCTACTTAGTCTTCGCTGGCCACGGCTTCTCTTGATGTTTATTCTAGCGAATTCACGCATGCGCAAACGTTTGGCAGCGGTGTTGTTCAACCTTGCTACCAGGGGCGCACATTAGGGTGTGTGTGTGTGTGGGGGGACCCCCCCCCCCCCCCCCCCAACAATTGAGAGTCCGTCCCGAATTGGGAACTTGATCATGAGTTTAAGGAGAGATGGTGTGACGAAGTAAGATAATTGTAAAAAAATGTAAATTATTCTTTTAGTTACTGTAAAATGTAAATTAAGAACTGAATTAATTTCCTCTGTAATTCCCTCGGGATTGGGAAAAAGGATAAAAATGGGCGACAAGCTTTAGAACAGGGCAGTGAGAACTCGACAAACGGTGAAGTGAGCACTCTGGTGCAGGAGACGTTGGCGAAGATAGATACGAAGAAGAACCTCTGCTAAAGAATCAACGGTGGTGAAGGAGTCGAAGGCCTTGTGCCAAAGACCGTAGTTAGATTCGGGGAGAAGCACAGAACACTATCGTCAAGAAATTAATTTAGCATCCGAAAGCAGTTACTCGCGCGTAACTGCGAGGCAAAGAGAACCACGAGGAGGCTGAAGCGTTCTGCGGTGTGAGATCAGCCGTCGTCGTTTCACCAAGGCGAAGTTAGCCTGCCTTTCTGCAGCGGGGTCTATTACAGTTGCTGGGTGACCGAAAAAGCAGTTGCGGAGTAGTGATAAACGATTTGATGGGATTTTGACCAGGACCACAAGAGTAATGACGATTCACCAGTTCGAAGGTTATTGACAAAGGCGTAGTATTTCTAAAGACTCTGGAGCAAACATCGTAAAAGAAGAAGCAAAGAAGAGGAAGCTTTGGCCGATCTGAGGGCTTGAGGAAATAGGAACGATAAGTATGGAACGTATAGAAAGACAATTATTTGATATCATAGTTTTAGGAATAGTATTTGATAATTAATCGTTTATTGCATTATCGTTGAAATATTAAAATTATTTTACTCATATCCCAAGTCTATGCAAGTTGTAGGAAGGGGTGTTTCTCTGGTTATATACAGACCGTGTATTCTCGAAGGTGACGTGAAGTCGTCACAGATGGTCGTTAAACTTATCAAATAGACTGATCCGGAGTATCCAACCATTCCGATTTCCTTGGGTATTTATCCGATTTTGCTTCAAAATCCCGAATCCCGACGCGACCTCCATCGCGATACTGAAGAAAAATCCCGATTTTATAGATCTGGTCTTCAATCGGGATTTTTCGTATCCCGATACAGGTCTGTTTCCATATACCTGAGAAAGTACTTGTTTTAGGGCTGTACTCCATAGTGTTGACTCACGGAAATTCAAAATAACTTTGACAAAGTTTTAAAATATTTAATTTTAAACCTAATTCGTCCACGTTGATTCATACGAGCATGATAAATTTAATTTGAGTAGGTGGTATGGGATTTCTCGAGCTTTAACTCGGTACGCTACCTCCTCCTCCGCGGATGTTTTTAATTTATTTGCACCCCCTTACGAAAGAAAGAAGCTGGGAAATAAATGCCTGTGGAGGAGGTAGCTTGGTAAATGTCAGTTTTAATTTTTCATGGAAAAAAAGCGTAAAATGACAATCGATTTACCGTGCCTTTTTGACCGAAATATTCGCCTGAGAGTGCTGGAAATGGTGTTTCAGGGCATCCAAATTTCAAAATTTTCTCGAGGGTCCCCCAAACCCCTCTAGATAGATCCTGATCTGGAAAGGTGCATAGCTTCGACACTACTGATAAAAAAAGTCTGTCGCAGAACGAAAAGCACCCCCTCCAAAAAGTTTGGAATGTGTGCCCCTGCTTGCTATCCCCAGATCTCTAGCCGTCTAGCGCAATTCTGAAATGGCTAATACAAATTACAGTGTTGTGCGTAACGTCTTACAACGTAATGTAATTAAATTGGTTCTCTGATAAAAACATTGTTTGCAATCTTTTTGCAGAATCCTAAAGATGTTATGGTATTTAGCAATCGTGCAAAGCATAGATAATGAAGGGGAACTGGATAGGAAACTTAAAACAATGTTAGGAAACCGGAAACGTTATATGCACAACTTGCTATGGTAATTATACACTTTTATTATATGGCACAAGTTACTTCCGTTGAAATCGTGTGTTCTCATTGGCCGAGACGTGTCACGTGCCGGTCGATTATTTTCCGTAATCGACCGGTCGATTACGGATATTGTTAGCCATGTTGTTTGCAACTAAACAACGAAAGAAAACCGCAAGAATTTTGTGAATTCAACAACCTGAGGACTAAATTATGTATGATTGGGACGAGAGCAATCTGGAAGCTAGTTTAGGAGTCCGAAAGCGATGACAACAAAAGCAACAACATTGAAAACGATGAGTTTATGTCACACGCTCGAGGTCACACTAAACTGACTAAAGTACGTATCATGACAAGGTATAAATGTAAGGTTTGTTGTTTCAAAATGACATAATAAACGTTTTATTAACCTCGTTTGCTTGGTCTTTACAGAGAAATATCAGACCTCGGTCCGATATTTCTCTGTAAAGACCTCGCGTTCGGTTAATAAGAAGTTAATAAGGAGCTAATCACCTAACGGGTGGTCCCATATGGCAAGGACCAGCTATTGCTGAAATTAAACAATAGTGTAATATCACTTAAGTTCAGCAGTGTCTCAGAAGTTAGCCATGTGGGACTACCGTTAGTGTAATAGCCGCTTATAAGTGTATAATTACCGTAACAAGTTGCGGAAACATCGTTTCCGGCTTCGCAAGTTTCCTATCCAGTTCCCCTTCCATTATCTATGTGCAAAGTTTCATTTCAAAATCCGTTGGAGAAAAGGTGATATTTAACGTGTGAAGTTTGAATTTTGGAGCGCCGCCATTAAAGTGACCGAGCTTGAGAAGAATGAGTCGAGGAAGCTTATGACGTCATAGACTCAAAAATAACAATGATCTTTTGTTTTTGTTGAGTCTATGACGTCATAAGTTCTCCTCCACTCATTCTTCTCAAACACGGCCAATTTAATGACGGCGCTCCAAAATACAAACTTCGCACGTAAAATACAACTTTGTTTTTGAGAATTTTGAAATGAGACCTTGCACGATTACGAACTACCATTACATCTTTAGGATTATGCAGAAACTACCAACAATATTTTCATCAGAGAACGACTTTAAACTTTATTTCAAGCCCTGGCATATACTGTATATTATTATATGGCTGGGTTTGATTTCCGGTCCGTAGGCAAAACGACGCACACTGATTGGTTCCTGAGAGGTCGGGATTTTACGATATTGACCGATCGGTCAATACGCTTTTTTCTCGGCCCTGTTATTTTGGCGGGAACATTTCTGAGTTGATTTGAATACAATTAAAAGAGAAATAGGTATCTTTATTCAAATATTCTGAACAATAAAATGTGTTGAAACATCACTGCTGGTTTTCTTTAAAGCTGTTTATCTAAAAACATGACAAATAAAAGCCGAACTGGTGTAAATAAGAAGGCCAAGAAGCGACACGAGAAAGTCAACAGGTAAGGTAAACAGCATACTCTGAAGACGAAAACAACGCTCGAAGCTTAAAAATAAAATGAACCAATAGCCATATAATAAATTCCTTATTAACCTCGTTTGCTCGGTCTGTACTGGAAAGTATTTGCCCTCGGTTTTATCGCACAAACCTCGCTCCTTCGTCGCTCGGTCTGTACGAAAACCTCAGGCAAATACTTTCCCGTACAGACCTCGCACTCGGTTAATAAGTCTTTAAAACTACATGTACATCTTCTCTCTCTACAACATACATGTATACAAGATGATTTTTGTTTGTTTTTTTCTATTTAAAGTCGTATGAACATGGTTTTGGTCAAGGTCCTTATAATGAAGCACATGGTAAGTATTGTTCCAGGTTAGACAATATACCGTATTTACTCGTTTAACCGTCGCCCCCGATTAAGCGCCGCATATGAGAGCAAACATATTAAAGAGCGCCGCCCTCGAATAAGCGCCGCACTTATTCACAACAATACGGTGCTTAATCAAAGCACCGTCAGACAGAATTGTTCGAGAAGCCAAACTAAAAAACAACTACAGTACGTCTCAATCTTAAATAACCCTCGGAAATTTATTCTCCTGTATTACAATGTTTTTAAGTTCAAAGTGAGTATATTTCAATGCTCTCCCATTTTGACTCTCTCTTGAAATATGTTTATTTTGTTGTTAACATTTCTTGTTATCGTTTACAAATAAAATAATTTTTAAAGAGCGCCGCCCTCAAATAAGCGCCAGCTGAACAGGGCCTTTCTAAGAATTTTCCCGTGGGGGCGTTTACAAAAAGGGACTATTCTAGGGGGGTCCGGGGGTATGGCCCCTGGAAATTTTTGAAATTTAGAGTCTTGGAAATGCCATTTCCTGCATTCTGAGGTGATTTTTAAGAACACTGAAGGTCATGAAATGTCACAAAAACTAGCTAAAATACAACACATTTCAACAATTTTTCGAGTTAGCTTACGATGACTTGCGATGCCACCAGTCAAATATTGGCACAAGTCGGCACAAGTTCTGCAATTCCGCTAGTTCCCACGCCTTTTCGCTAGTTCTCATGGTAGTCTCTATGGCGACGGAGCACGAAAGACTTGCATCGATTTGTGTTTTGTGTCCAAACGTTTCGCAAGCTCTCGCAAGTTGAAGAAAACTTGCGATGAAATTGAACAAGGTCAAATTAGTCGCAAGCTACCGCAAGTCATCGCAAGCTGGCGGTCAAATGAAACACAAGCAAGCACAAGCTATTAAAACTTGCTATGACTTGCGTTCTCGTTTGATTAGGGCTTAACAACCTCCAAATCTTTTTCCTACCTGCATGTAGGTGGTTCTACCTACTGTGCTTTGGCATCATTGGTTTTGATGAATCGACTGGACACTTGTCTAACTGCTGACCAACTCGAGAAAATCAAGAGATGGTGTATATGCCGGCAAAAGTCAGGGTTTAATGGCAGGCCCAATAAACCAGTCGATACTTGCTATTCATTTTGGGTTGGCGCGTCGTTACAGGTACTGTAGATACGGCACTGCTACACTTACGGAAAATTTGCTCATATATCGTCACGAATAATGCATTCACTTAATTCTGTATGTATTCTTATCAAATTCATGAAAAATTAATGAAAAACTTTAAAAGAAATGAATATTTAATCAATATCTGTAAATCGCGTACAGATTCGTCCTGATTTACATAAACTTTTCTTCAATTTACTTTTCAATTCACTCCAATTTGAAAAATAGTTTGAAAACATGGCTATTTAGATGCGTTCATTTGATAAGTACGATAAAGCATTCGCAGCCGATCTCTGACTTGCTTGCAGCTCGCCTTGTAAATCAGATACATATCTCTGCTCATGCTTTATCTATTGCTTCTCAAATTCATTAATAATTCATGAACCGAAAACAAAGGAAATCAGGAGGTTTTGATATCGGATGAAGAAATTACATAAATTAAGCCAACTTTCGCCTCGATTTTTTCTTAAAATACTGATTTGTTTGAGAAGCTATATCATACACTCAGAAGAGTGTTTCATCAGGATTCCAAACACCTCGAAATTTGTTCAAAAACCTCGGATTCGCCTCGGTTTTCAACAAAAGTCTCGGTGTTTGGAAATCCTGATGAAACACTCCTCCTCGGGTATGATGTATAACTTCAAGTTATCATGTTAAAAATGTGAAATCGGATATAAATTACGGTTACCACTGAGTATATTAATAAAATGCCAAACAATGGATACTCCGAAAATTACTTAATTTTTATTCGACGTTTCGACTAATTTATCAGCGAAGGAGAATGGGTACTCCATTGTCTTTGACGTCATACCGGTAAAACCAACACCGATGCCAAACGTTTTGCGCATGTGCGACGTCCGAGCTCGTCCTCGGAAAAATAGCGGGAAAACATTGAAATATTTGGACTGGTTCGAGAGTCGACACAAAAGTTAAAATTATAAGCATACTACCAAAAATATTTGGACTGGTCCGAGAGTCGACACAAAAGTTAAAATTATAAGCATACTACCAAAAAGATAAGGTAGGTAATTTGTGCATGGCTTCCTTGTCAATATTGTAACATATTTTGAATTTACCCCTTCGTAATTTTCTTTACCTTTTTTTAAAAACACAAATGAATAGTCGAGTCTTACTTAGTCTTCACTGTCTGGTTGTTGTCGCCACGGCTAGTTCCCACTTCTCTTGCAATGTTTACTCAGCGAATTCACGCATGCGCAAAAGTTTGGCAGTGCTATTGGTAAAACCCACTAATCCAGTGGCGTAGCTACACCCGGGCCTGTGCCCGGGCCTGTGCCCGGGTGAAACCTGCGTGTGCCCGGGTGAAATATTGCAGACAGATCTAGCTCTCATTATATAGGCAAAGTAATTTAAGTATAGAGTATAGCCACTAGGAAGATTATGTATAAGTTTACTGTTTACAAACTGACTATAAAATCATGATTTTCACTGGTTTTTATTTTATCTTTTTGTTGTTAAAATTGCCCCCAAAATGCAGGAAATAGCATTTCCGTGGCGTAAAAAATCAAAAATTTCCTGGGGGAGCATGTTCACACCCCAGAGGTTTCCCGCATGTTTGGCGCTCTGAACTGCCACTACCAACCGGACATACTGTACTTCAAAATTGGTGGCTACGGCCCTGTGACTGTAAATCACTGTAATAACAAAAAACCCACCAGAGAATGTTGAGACCTGTGCCCATGTTGTGCCCACATGACATCTGCTTCCTGGCTACGCCACTGCACTAATCAATCACCTTGTTGTTTAGACAGTTCATAAAAGTGGAACCGAGTGACTGGTTTCAATTATTTCTTAGGTTTTAGATTGAACTTTTCCGACTTTAATGGAAAATAGAATAACCTGGAAACGTATAGTTGCCCTTTAAAGTGCTTATGCAGCGAAAAGTAAGTTTGTCTTATTGAAAGAACTTTTAAAATGATAAAATAACGTCTTTTGCAGTTTTTGGTTTCTTTGCTTCGGTTTTGAGATATCCCAGTTTGTTTGATATGCAAATTACACAACTTTTTATATCACACATGCGTAATGAGTGTTATAAGTTACCAAGAAGAGGTTACATATCGTTGCTATTGTGAAACGAAATCACTTGGAATTCTACATGTTTGGTGTTGTGGGTAGAAATACGCACATGCTTCCTTTGAGTTAAGCCCATGTTTTCATAATGGCAAAGATATGTAACCTTTTCTGATAACTCATTATGCACATGTGACGTAAAAAGTTGTGTCATTTGCATATCAAATAAGCTGGAATATCTCGAAAACAAAGCAAGGAAACCAAAAACTGCAAAAGATGTTATTTTATCATTTTAAATGTTCTTTTCAATAAGACAAACTTAATTCTCGAGTCGTATGCCCTTTAAAATGCTTATTCAGCAAAAGTGAAGTTCAAAAGAAACTCTTATTTGAGAAAACGTTTGAATTTATTAAGATGGACGTTTACAGTTCGTCCTTATCTCACTTCGTTCTTGATATATTTAGATTTGTTTTATATGTAAATAACATCACTTAGGCGTCACACTGCATAATGACTTGTTGGAAAATCTTGAATGTCAATTTGAGATTACTTAACGAAGTCACTTTTAACTATGCATGTGCCTCTGTGTATTGCAGAACACTATACATGAAAAGTTTCAAGTGATTTACTTGAAATATTGCAAAAATAGACATGATTTTCCAACAAGTCATTTGACGTCTTAGGCCTGGTTTAGACGTCGAAGTTCCGTCGAATTTAATGTGTCGCATTTAATGTTACGGTTGAAATTTAACGCCAAATAGCTCTTACCTGAGTTCTTAATATTCTCAAAGCAACTAAACGTTGGTGTTTCGAGTTTCGAATTACCGCGCGTTGCAATTTGCGTGGCACCCAGCTGTTAAGAGAAACGCCATGTTTTTATCTTCAAGTGAGTATATCAAAAAGCTAAAACACAAAGAAGACCTTCAGAGACTTTCTGTGTTTCAACATGTGTCGTTGGTCGCCCGTTTGTCGTTAGTGAATGTATAAGCTCTCGCTTAAAGCTCTCTCATTCTTAAAACTCGATTAATGTGTTGCTTTCGGCTAGTTCGACAGTTTTCTTCAGCCGAAAACTCCAATACCTTTTATTATTGCCAACCAATTGCAACTTCATACTAATTGTTTTCGTCCGTCACAAAACATTCTTGACGATACAAATAAGTATGACATGTTGAAAATGATCTTCGTGGGGCCCACGAACTGTAAAATTGTTGGGTATTGAGGGATATTGTAGGATAGAAAAAGTGATTATACTAATTTATGCATTTTATTCGACTGCATTTTATGCGGCGTCTAAATCAGCGTCGCATTTCCGTCTAATTATGCGACACAGCTCGTCGCATAATTCGACAACATCGAATTAAATGCGACGCGTCGAATAAAATCAGTTTAGACGTTGCATTTCCGTCGGATAAAATTGGTCGCATTAAATGCGACGAATTAAATGAACTGCAAACGTCGATCTCTATAACATGCAAAGTTCTTTGAAATAAGAGTCTCTCCTGAACTCAGACCCCGTTTACACTATTACGGTACGGTCAGTCTTCCGTTGAAAAATCACTACGTTTCTTTGTTGTGTTTACACTATTCCGGAGTGGTTTGCTGCAAATCACTACGCTATGGTAAATTTACCGTACCGTCATAGTGTTAACAGACGATTTTTTTGTTACTGAATGCTCACCCCAGTCCGGACCACCACCGTACCATAATAGTGTAAA
This sequence comes from Corallium rubrum, assembly GCA_964035015.1. Classification (NCBI taxonomy): domain Eukaryota; kingdom Metazoa; phylum Cnidaria; class Anthozoa; order Scleralcyonacea; family Coralliidae; genus Corallium; species Corallium rubrum. Next base: position 6,843,133 of record OZ036000.1, read on the forward strand.
CGGGGCCTTCGTTTTCGCTGCATAAGCACTTTAAATGGTTTTTATATCTGATTCTATTTTATTGTCTTCCTAGCTGTTAAACTGCTATAACTATGTGAACAGTGAAAACAATCGTGAATTTCTAATGTCCACCCAAGCACGGTCAGTTGGTGGATTTAGCAAGTGGCCAGATGGACATCCAGGTTAGTGTGTGTGTGTGTGTGTGTGTGTGTGTGTGTGTGTGTGTGTGTGTGTGTGTGTGTGTGTGTGTGTGTGTGTGTGTGTTCTGTTACTTCTCAACAGCGGTGTAGTCAGGGTCCACGCGGGCAGTCGGAGAGCACGAAAAAGCGCAAGAGTTGGTCGAGGCGTAACTCTAGCTTTGTAAGTGCTCTCCAACTTTCCAAGTGCATCCATAACTCAATGGAGCACGCCAAACCATGAACCATTTCATTTATAACCGAGATTAACCAGAAACAAAACAACGGGAAACAATGAAATTGCCATCTTCCATCGAGTTATGGAGCACGCATGGTAACCAATCAAAAATGCCGTTACATTACATCTACATTATTATTTGTTGCTTTTAAGATGCACTGCACTCGTACTTTGGCATTTGTGGTTTGGCGCTGATGAATGAGCCTGGTTTGCTTCCTGTGTTCGCCCCTTTGAATATTAGTCAAAGAGCCGCTGACCACCTACACCGTCTTCACGACTTATCCACCTGACACGCACAAGGTATGACGGAATAAACAGCAATTAAACTTAGTCCTTAATAGTCGAACTTTTGAAACAAAGTCAAAAAATGTCAAATAATGCAACTTGACAGATTCTGTGACAACGTGAAGGCTGTATTTGTACTAAATATTCATATTTGAGCCCTTTTCGAAAGTCGAAAAAGTTCGCCTTTACTTTTTGACCGATTTTAGTCATTTTTCGAACTTTTGAAACAGGGTCAAAAAATGTCAAACAAAGCCTTTTTAGACCTTCTGTAGGAAGGAGAAGGCTGTATTTGGGCTAAATATTCATATTTGAACTTTTTTTAAAAAGTCGGAAAAAATCTTAAAGGGTATTGGCAATAAAAATTAAGTTTATCTCATTTGAAAGAACTCGTCAAATGGTATAAGAAGACCTTTACAATTGTTCCGTATCTGCTTTGGTTTTGGAAATATTTCGACCAAACTCGGCGTGCTGTCCGCCATCTTGGAATTATTTTCGATATTGCAAAATTATGCATGTGACGACATAAGCAGGGTAAAGTGAAATTTTATCTTGCCAACCCTTATGACATTATGAACTAGAAACTCGATTTTTTGTTGCGCTATTTCCATTTTAAATTGACCCACAACATTTAAAAGCCCTCCGTGGAAATTTGGGCATCCACGGAATAGTTTCATCAGGTTTAACCTGCTTGTGACGTCACCAACCTTCTAGTTAATTAGACCCAATATTACAACAAGATGGCGGACAGCACGCTGTCCTTTTTCGAAATATTTCAAAAAAAAAAAAGATATAGAAAAATATCAAAAGGTCTTCTTATACCATTTGGCGAGTTCTTTCAAATGAGACAAACTTAATTTTTATTGCCAATACCCTTTAAGGGTTAGCGTTTACTTTTTGGTCTTTTTCTAAACTTTTGAAATATGGTCATGATCATTTTTTTTTTTGAAAAGGAACATGTGAACGGAAGTTGTCGATTAAGAATCCTGTTTTTATTTTTATAATGATAATTTAAGAAATAAACAATTACCTTTGTGTTATTTTCTTTGGAAATTGGAATTTGAAAAACTTGGGAATTTCAGGAATTTAAAGAATTCGAAAAATTTAAGGAGTTTTATGAATTTAAAAAATTTAAAAAATTTCAGGAATTTGCCAAAATCGCTCAAACAGTAAAGCCTAAAGGGGTTAGTTAGCCTTTACTTTTTGACCGATTTTGGTCACTTACTTTTGAGTTAGGGTCAAAAACGGTTAAATAAAGTCGTTTTAAACCTTCTGTGAAAAGGAGAAGGCTGTATTTTGGCTAAAAATATTTTGCTTGATTTTTTGAAAAAAATCCGTAGAAAAAAAAAGTAAAGGAGTTAGCCTTTACTTTTTGACCGATTTTGGTCACTTTTGAAACTTTTCATTTAGGGTCAAAAACGGTTAAATAAAGTCGTTTTAAACCTTCTGTGAAAAGGAGAAGGCTGTATTTTAGCTAAAAATATTTTATTTGAATTTTTTAAAAAAATCCGGAAAAAAAAAGTAAAGGGGTTAGCCTTTACTTTTTGACCGATTTTGGTCAGTTTTGAAACTTTGGAGTTAGGGTCAAAAACGGTTAAATAAAGTCGTTTTAAACCTGTGAAAAGGAGAAGGCTGTATTTTGGCTAAAAATATTTTGCTTGATTTTTTGAAAAAAATCCGGAGAAAAAAAAAGTAAAGGGGTTAGCCTTTACTTTTTGACCGATTTTGGTCACTTTTGAAACTTTTCATTTAGGGTCCAAAACGGTTAAATAAAGCGTTTTAAACCTTCTGTGAAAAGGAGAAGGCTGTATTTTAGCTAAAAATATTTTATTTGAATTTTTGAAAAAAATCCGCAAAAAAGAAAGTAAAGGGGTTAGCCTTTACTTTTTGACCGATTTTGGTCAGTTTTGAAACTTTGGAGTTAGGGTCAAAAACGGTTAAATAAAGTCGTTTTAAACCTTCTGTGAAAAGGAGAAGGCTGTATTTTGGCTAAAAATATTTTGCTTGATTTTTTGAAAAAAATCCGGAAAAAAAAAAGTAAAGGGGTTAGCCTTTACTTTTTGACCGATTTTGGTCAGTTTTGAAACTTTTCATTTAGGGTCAAAAACGGTTAAATAAAGTCGTTTTAAACCTTCTGTGAAAAGGAGAAGGCTGTATTTTGGCTAAAAATATTTTGCTTGATTTTTTGAAAAAAATCCGGAGAAAAAAAAAGTAAACGGGTTAGCCTTTACTTTTTGACCGATTTTGGTCACTTTTGAAACTTTGGAGTTAGGATCAAAAACGGTTAAATAAAGTCGTTTTAAACCTTCCGTGTAAAGGAGAAGGCTGTATTTTGGCTAAAAATATTTTGCTTGATTTTTTGAAAAAAATCCGGAGAAAAAAAAAGTAAAGGGGTGTTAGCCTTTACTTTTTGACCTATTTTGGTCAGTTTTGAAACTTTGGAGTTAGGATCAAAAACGGTTAAATAAAGTCGTTTTAAACCTTCTGTGAAAAGGAGAAGGCTGTATTTTAGCAAAAATATTTTGTTTGATTTTTTGAAAAAAATCCGGAAAAAAAAAGTAAAGGCGTTAGCCTTTACTTTTTGACCGATTTTGGTCAGTTTTGAAACTTTGGAGTTAGGGTCCAAAACGGTTAAATAAAGTCGTTTTAAACCTTCTGTGAAAAGGAGAAGGCTGTATTTTAGCTAAAAATATTTTATTTGAATTTTTGAAAAAAATCCGCAAAAAAGAAAGTAAAGGGGTTAGCCTTTACTTTTTGACCGATTTTGGTCAGTTTTGAAACTTTGGAGTTAGGGTCAAAAACGGTTAAATAAAGTCGTTTTAAACCTTCTGTGAAAAGGAGAAGGCTGTATTTTGGCTAAAAATATTTTGTTTGATTTTTTGAAAAAAATCCGGAAAAAAAAAGTAAAGGGGTTAGCCTTTACTTTTTGACCGATTTTGGTCACTTTTGAAACTTTTCATTTAGGGTCAAAAACGGTTAAATAAAGTCGTTTTAAACCTTCTGTGAAAAGGAGAAGGCTGTATTTTGGCTAAAAATATTTTGCTTGATTTTTTGAAAAAAATCCGGAGAAAAAAAAAGTAAACGGGTTAGCCTTTACTTTTTGACCGATTTTGGTCACTTTTGAAACTTTTCATTTAGGGTCAAAAACGCTTAAACAAAGTCGTTTTAAACCTTCTGTGAAAAGGTGAAGGCTGTATCTTGGCTAAAAAAAATGTTTTGACCTTTTTAAAAAAATCCGGAAAAAAAAAGTAAAGGGGGTTAGCCTTTACTTTTTGACCGATTTTGGTCACTTTTGAAACTTTGGAGTTAGGATCAAAAACGGTTAAATAAAGTCGTTTTAAACCTTCCGTGTAAAGGAGAAGGCTGTATTTTGGCTAAAAATATTTTGCTTGATTTTTTGAAAAAAATCCGGAGAAAAAAAAAGTAAAGGGGTGTTAGCCTTTACTTTTTGACCGATTTTGGTCACTTTTGAAACTTTTCATTTAGGGTCAAAAACGGTTAAATAAAGTCGTTTTAAACCTTCTGTGAAAAGGAGAAGGCTGTATTTTAGCTAAAAATATTTTATTTGAATTTTTGAAAAAAAATCCGGAAAAAAAAAGTAAAGGGTAAAGCCTTTACTTTTTGACCTATTTTGGTCAGTTTTGAAACTTTGGAGTTAGGATCAAAAACGGTTAAATAAAGTCGTTTTAAACCTTCTGTGAAAAGGAGAAGGCTGTATTTTAGCTAAAAATATTTTGTTTGATTTTTTGAAAAAAATCCGGAAAAAAAAAGTAAAGGCGTTAGCCTTTACTTTTTGACCGATTTTGGTCAGTTTTGAAACTTTGGAGTTAGGGTCCAAAACGGTTAAATAAAGTCGTTTTAAACCTTCTGTGAAAAGGAGAAGGCTGTATTTTAGCTAAAAATATTTTATTTGAATTTTTGAAAAAAATCCGCAAAAAAAAAAGTAAAGGGGTTAGCCTTTACTTTTTGACCGATTTTGGTCAGTTTTGAAACTTTGGAGTTAGGGTCAAAAACGGTTAAATAAAGTCGTTTTAAACCTTCTGTGAAAAGGAGAAGGCTGTATTTTGGCTAAAAATATTTTGCTTGATTTTTTGAAAAAAATCCGGAGAAAAAAAAAGTAAAGGGGTTAGCCTTTACTTTTTGACCGATTTTGGTCACTTTTGAAACTTTTCATTTAGGGTCAAAAACGGTTAAATAAAGTCGTTTTAAACCTTCTGTGAAAAGGAGAAGGCTGTATTTTGGCTAAAAATATTTTGCTTGATTTTTTGAAAAAAATCCGGAGAAAAAAAAAGTAAACGGGTTAGCCTTTACTTTTTGACCGATTTTGGTCACTTTTGAAACTTTTCATTTAGGGTCAAAAACGCTTAAACAAAGTCGTTTTAAACCTTCTGTGAAAAGGTGAAGGCTGTATCTTGGCTAAAAAAAATGTTTTGACCTTTTTAAAAAAATCCGGAAAAAAAAAAGTAAAGGGGGTTAGCCTTTACTTTTTGACCGATTTTGGTCACTTTTGAAACTTTGGAGTTAGGATCAAAAACGGTTAAATAAAGTCGTTTTAAACCTTCCGTGTAAAGGAGAAGGCTGTATTTTGGCTAAAAATATTTTGCTTGATTTTTTGAAAAAAATCCGGAGAAAAAAAAAGTAAAGGGGTTAGCCTTTACTTTTTGAGCGATTTTGGTCACTTTTGAAACTTTTCATTTAGGGTCAAAAACGGTTAAATAAAGTCGTTTTAAACCTTCTGTGAAAAGGAGAAGGCTGTATTTTGGCTAAAAATATTTTGCTTGATTTTTTGAAAAAAATCCGGAGAAAAAAAAAGTAAACGGGTTAGCCTTTACTTTTTGACCGATTTTGGTCACTTTTGAAACTTTTCATTTAGGGTCAAAAACGCTTAAACAAAGTCGTTTTAAACCTTCTGTGAAAAGGTGAAGGCTGTATCTTGGCTAAAAAAAATGTTTTGACCTTTTTAAAAAAATCCGGAAAAAAAAAGTAAAGGGGGTTAGCCTTTACTTTTTGACCGATTTTGGTCACTTTTGAAACTTTTCATTTAGGGTCAAAAACGGTTAAATAAAGTCGTTTTAAACCTTCTGTGAAAAGGAGAAGGCTGTATTTTAGCTAAAAATATTTTATTTGAATTTTTGAAAAAAATCCGGAAAAAAAAGTAAAGGGTAAAGCCTTTACTTTTTGACCTATTTTGGTCAGTTTTGAAACTTTGGAGTTAGGATCAAAAACGGTTAAATAAAGTCGTTTTAAACCTTCTGTGAAAAGGAGAAGGCTGTATTTTAGCAAAAATATTTTGTTTGATTTTTTGAAAAAAATCCGGAAAAAAAAAGTAAAGGCGTTAGCCTTTACTTTTTGACCGATTTTGGTCACTTTTGAAACTTTTCATTTAGCCTCAAAAACGGTTAAATAAAGTCGTTTTAAACCTTCTGTGAAAAGGAGAAAGCTGTATTTTGGCTAAAAATATTTTGCTTGATTTTTTTAAAAAAATCCGGAAAAAAACAGTAAAGGGGTTAGCCTTTACTTTTTGACCGATTTTGGTCAGTTTTGAAACTTTTCATTTAGGGTCAAAAACGGTTAAATAAAGTCGTTTTAAACCTTCTGTGAAAAGGAGAAGGCTGTATTTTGGCTAAAAATATTTTGCTTGATTTTTTGAAAAAAATCCGGAAAAAAAAAGTAAAGGGTAAAGCCTTTACTTTTTGACCGATTTTGGTCACTTTTGAAACTTTTGAGTTAGGGTCAAAAACGGTTAAAGAAAGTCGTTTTAAACCTTCTGTGAAAAGGAGAAGGCTGTATTTTAGCTAAAAATATTTTATTTGAATTTTTGAAAAAAATCCGGAAAAAAAAAAGTAAAGGGGTTAGCCTTTACTTTTTGACCGATTTTGGTCAGTTTTGAAACTTTGGAGTTAGGGTCAAAAACGGTTAAATAAAGTCGTTTTAAACCTTCTGTGAAAAGAAGGCTGAATTTTGGCTAAAAATATCTGTTTTGAATTTTTGAAAAAAATCCGGAAAAAAATAGTAAAGGGTAAAGCCTTTACTTTTTGACCGATTTTGGTCACTTTTGAAACTTTTCATTTAGCCTCAAAAACGGTTAAATAAAGTCGTTTTAAACCTTCTGTGAAAAGGAGAAAGCTGTATTTTGGCTAAAAATATTTTGCTTGATTTTTTTAAAAAAATCCGGAAAAAAACAGTAAAGGGGTTAGCCTTTACTTTTTGACCGATTTTGGTCAGTTTTGAAACTTTTCATTTAGGGTCAAAAACGGTTAAATAAAGTCGTTTTAAACCTTCTGTGAAAAGGAGAAGGCTGTATTTTGGCTAAAAATATTTTGCTTGATTTTTTGAAAAAAATCCGGAAAAAAAAAGTAAAGGGTAAAGCCTTTACTTTTTGACCGATTTTGGTCAGTTTTGAAACTTTGGAGATAGGGTCCAAAACGGTTAAATAAAGTCGTTTTAAACCTTCTGTGAAAAGGAGAAGGCTGTATTTTGGCTAAAAATATTTTGCTTGATTTTTTGAAAAAAATCCGGAGAAAAAAAAAAGTAACGGGGTTAGCCTTTACTTTTTGACCGATTTTGGTCACTTTTGAAACTTTTGAGTTAGGGTCAAAAACGGTTAAAGAAAGTCGTTTTAAACCTTCTGTGAAAAGGAGAAGGCTGTATTTTAGCTAAAAATATTTTATTTGAATTTTTGAAAAAAATCCGGAAAAAAAAAAGTAAAGGGGTTAGCCTTTACTTTTTGACCGATTTTGGTCAGTTTTGAAACTTTGGAGTTAGGGTCAAAAACGGTTAAATAAAGTCGTTTTAAACCTTCTGTGAAAAGGAGAAGGCTGAATTTTGGCTAAAAATATCTGTTTTGAATTTTTGAAAAAAATCCGGAAAAAAATAGTAAAGGGTAAAGCCTTTACTTTTTGACCGATTTTGGTCACTTTTGAAACTTTTCATTTAGGGTCAAAAACGGTTAAATAAAGTCGTTTTAAACCTTCTGTGGAAAGGAGAAGGCTGTATCTTGGCTAAAAAAAATGTTTTGACCTTTTTAAAAAAATCCGGAAAAAAAAAAGTAAAGGGGTTAGCCTTTAGTTTTTGACCGATTTTGGTCAGTTTTGAAACTTTGGAGATAGGGTCCAAAACGGTTAAATAAAGTCGTTTTAAACCTTCTGTGAAAAGGAGAAGGTTGTATTTTGGCTAAAAATATTTTGCTTGATTTTTTGAAAAAAATCCGGAAACAGAAAAGTAAAGGGGTTAGCCTTTACTTTTTGACCGATTTTGGTCAGTTTTGAAACTTTGGAGATAGGGTCAAAAACGGTTAAATAAAGTCGTTTTAAACCTTCCTTGTAAAGGAGAAGGCTGAATTTTGGCTAAAAATATCTGTTTTGAATTTTTGAAAAAAATCCGGAAAAAAATAGTAAAGGGTAAAGCCTTTACTTTTTGACCGATTTTGGTCACTTTTGAAACTTTTCATTTAGGGTCAAAAACGGTTAAATAAAGTCGTTTTAAACCTTCTGTGGAAAGGAGAAGGCTGTATCTTGGCTAAAAAAAATGTTTTGACCTTTTTAAAAAAATCCGGAAAAAAAAAAGTAAAGGGGTTAGCCTTTAGTTTTTGACCGATTTTGGTCAGTTTTGAAACTTTGGAGATAGGGTCCAAAACGGTTAAATAAAGTCGTTTTAAACCTTCTGTGAAAAGGCGAAGGCTGTATTTTGGCTAAAAATATTTTGCTTGATTTTTTGAAAAAAATCCGGAAAAAAAAAGTAAAGGGGTTAGCCTTTACTTTTTGACCGATTTTGGTCACTTTTGAGTTAGGGTCAAAAACGGTTAAATAAAGTCGTTTTAAACCTTCTGTGAAAAGGAGAAGGCTGTATTTTGGCTAAAAATATTTTGCTTGATTTTTTGAAAAAAATCCGGAAAAAAAAGTAAAGGGTAAAGCCTTTACTTTTTGACCTATTTTGGTCAGTTTTGAAACTTTGGAGTTAGGATCAAAAACGGTTAAATAAAGTCGTTTTAAACCTTCTGTGAAAAGGAGAAGGCTGTATTTTAGCAAAAATATTTTGTTTGATTTTTTGAAAAAAATCCGGAAAAAAAAAGTAAAGGCGTTAGCCTTTACTTTTTGACCGATTTTGGTCACTTTTGAAACTTTTCAGTTAGGGTCAAAAACGCTTGAATAAAGTCGTTTCAAACCTTCTTTGAAAAGGAGAAGGTTGTATTTTGGCTAAAAATATTTTGCTTGATTTTTTGAAAAAAATCCGGAAACAGAAAAGTAAAGGGGTTAGCCTTTACTTTTTGACCGATTTTGGTCAGTTTTGAAACTTTGGAGTTAGGGTCAAAAACGGTTAAATAAAGTCGTTTTAAACCTTCCTTGTAAAGGAGAAGGCTGAATTTTGGCTAAAAATATCTGTTTTGAATTTTTGAAAAAAATCCGGAAAAAAATAGTAAAGGGTAAAGCCTTTACTTTTTGACCTATTTTGGTCAGTTTTGAAACTTTGGAGTTAGGATCAAAAACGGTTAAATAAAGTCGTTTTAAACCTTCTGTGAAAAGGAGAAGGCTGTATTTTAGCAAAAATATTTTGTTTGATTTTTTGAAAAAAATCCGGAAAAAAAAAGTAAAGGGGTTAGCCTTTACTTTTTGACCGATTTTGGTCACTTTTGAAACTTTTCAATTAGGGTCAAAAACGCTTGAATAAAGTCGTTTCAAACCTTCTTTGAAAAGGAGAAGGTTGTATTTTGGCTAAAAATATTTTGCTTGATTTTTTGAAAAAAATCCGGAAACAGAAAAGTAAAGGGGTTAGCCTTTAGTTTTTGACCGATTTTGGTCAGTTTTGAAACTTTGGAGATAGGGTCAAAAACGGTTAAATAAAGTCGTTTTAAACCTTCCTTGTAAAGGAGAAGGCTGAATTTTGGCTAAAAATATCTGTTTTGAATTTTTGAAAAAAATCCGGAAAAAAATAGTAAAGGGTAAAGCCTTTACTTTTTGACCGATTTTGGTCACTTTTGAAACTTTTCATTTAGGGTCAAAAACGGTTAAATAAAGTCGTTTTAAACCTTCTGTGGAAAGGAGAAGGCTGTATCTTGGCTAAAAAAAATGTTTTGACCTTTTTAAAAAAATCCGGAAAAAAAAAAGTAAAGGGGTTAGCCTTTAGTTTTTGACCGATTTTGGTCAGTTTTGAAACTTTGGAGATAGGGTCCAAAACGGTTAAATAAAGTCGTTTTAAACCTTCTGTGAAAAGGCGAAGGCTGTATTTTAGCAAAAATATTTTGTTTGATTTTTTGAAAAAAATCCGGAAGAAAAAAAGTAAAGGCGTTAGCCTTTACTTTTTGACCGATTTTGGTCACTTTTGAAACTTTTCAGTTAGGGTCAAAAACGCTTGAATAAAGTCGTTTCAAACCTTCTTTGAAAAGGAGAAGGTTGTATTTTGGCTAAAAATATTTTGCTTGATTTTTTGAAAAAAATCCGGAAAAAAAAGTAAAGGGTAAAGCCTTTACTTTTTGACCTATTTTGGTCAGTTTTGAAACTTTGGAGTTAGGGTCAAAAACGGTTAAATAAAGTCGTTTTAAACCTTCCTTGTAAAGGAGAAGGCTGAATTTTGGCTAAAAATATCTGTTTTGAATTTTTGAAAAAAATCCGGAAAAAAATAGTAAAGGGTAAAGCCTTTACTTTTTGACCTATTTTGGTCAGTTTTGAAACTTTGGAGTTAGGATCAAAAACGGTTAAATAAAGTCGTTTTAAACCTTCTGTGAAAAGGAGAAGGCTGTATTTTAGCAAAAATATTTTGTTTGATTTTTTGAAAAAAATCCGGAAAAAAAAAGTAAAGGGGTTAGCCTTTACTTTTTGACCGATTTTGGTCACTTTTGAAACTTTTCAATTAGGGTCAAAAACGCTTGAATAAAGTCGTTTCAAACCTTCTTTGAAAAGGAGAAGGTTGTATTTTGGCTAAAAATATTTTGCTTGATTTTTTGAAAAAAATCCGGAAACAGAAAAGTAAAGGGTAACCCCTTTACTTTTTGACCGATTTTGGTCAGTTTTGAAACTTTGGAGATAGGGTCAAAAACGGTTAAATAAAGTCGTTTTAAACCTTCCTTGTAAAGGAGAAGGCTGAATTTTGGCTAAAAATATCTGTTTTGAATTTTTGAAAAAAATCCGGAAAAAAATAGTAAAGGGTAAAGCCTTTACTTTTTGACCGATTTTGGTCACTTTTGAAACTTTTCATTTACGGTCAAAAACGGTTAAATAAAGTCGTTTTAAACCTTCTGTGGAAAGGAGAAGGCTGTATCTTGGCTAAAAAAAATGTTTTGACCTTTTTAAAAAAATCCGGAAAAAAAAAAAGTAAAGGGGTTAGCCTTTAGTTTTTGACCGATTTTGGTCAGTTTTGAAACTTTGGAGATAGGGTCCAAAACGGTTAAATAAAGTCGTTTTAAACCTTCTGTGAAAAGGCGAAGGCTGTATTTTAGCAAAAATATTTTGTTTGATTTTTTGAAAAAAATCCGGAAGAAAAAAAGTAAAGGCGTTAGCCTTTACTTTTTGACCGATTTTGGTCACTTTTGAAACTTTTCAGTTAGGGTCAAAAACGCTTGAATAAAGTCGTTTCAAACCTTCTTTGAAAAGGAGGTTGTATTTTGGCTAAAAATATTTTGCTTGATTTTTTGAAAAAAATCCGGAAAAAAAAGTAAAGGGTAAAGCCTTTACTTTTTGACCTATTTTGGTCAGTTTTGAAACTTTGGAGTTAGGATCAAAAACGGTTAAATAAAGTCGTTTTAAACCTTCTGTGAAAAGGAGAAGGCTGTATTTTAGCAAAAATATTTTGTTTGATTTTTTGAAAAAAATCCGGAAAAAAAAAGTAAAGGCGTTAGCCTTTACTTTTTGACCGATTTTGGTCACTTTTGAAACTTTTCAGTTAGGGTCAAAAACGCTTGAATAAAGTCGTTTCAAACCTTCTTTGAAAAGGAGAAGGTTGTATTTTGGCTAAAAATATTTTGCTTGATTTTTTGAAAAAAATCCGGAAACAGAAAAGTAAAGGGGTTAGCCTTTACTTTTTGACCGATTTTGGTCAGTTTTGAAACTTTGGAGTTAGGGTCAAAAACGGTTAAATAAAGTCGTTTTAAACCTTCTGTGGAAAGGAGAAGGCTGTATCTTCGCTAAAAAAAATGTTTTGACCTTTTTAAAAAAATCCGGAAAAAAAAAAGTAAAGGGGTTAGCCTTTAGTTTTTGACCGATTTTGGTCAGTTTTGAAACTTTGGAGATAGGGTCCAAAACGGTTAAATAAAGTCGTTTTAAACCTTCTGTGAAAAGGCGAAGGCTGTATTTTAGCAAAAATATTTTGTTTGATTTTTTAAATCCGGAAAAAAAAGTAAAGGCGTTAGCCTTTACTTTTTGACCGATTTTGGTCACTTTTGAAACTTTTCAGTTAGGGTCAAAAACGCTTGAATAAAGTCGTTTCAAACCTTCTTTGAAAAGGAGAAGGTTGTATTTTGGCTAAAAATATTTTGCTTGATTTTTTGAAAAAAATCCGGAAACAGAAAAGTAAAGGGGTTAGCCTTTACTTTTTGACCGATTTTGGTCAGTTTTGAAACTTTGGAGATAGGGTCAAAAACGGTTAAATAAAGTCGTTTTAAACCTTCCTTGTAAAGGAGAAGGCTGAATTTTGGCTAAAAATATCTGTTTTGAATTTTTGAAAAAAATCCGGAAAAAAATAGTAAAGGGTAAAGCCTTTACTTTTTGACCGATTTTGGTCACTTTTGAAACTTTTCATTTACGGTCAAAAACGGTTAAATAAAGTCGTTTTAAACCTTCTGTGGAAAGGAGAAGGCTGTATCTTGGCTAAAAAAAATGTTTTGACCTTTTTAAAAAAATCCGGAAAAAAAAAGTAAAGGGGTTAGCCTTTAGTTTTTGACCGATTTTGGTCAGTTTTGAAACTTTGGAGATAGGGTCCAAAACGGTTAAATAAAGTCGTTTTAAACCTTCTGTGAAAAGGCGAAGGCTGTATTTTAGCAAAAATATTTTGTTTGATTTTTTGAAAAAAATCCGGAAAAAAAAAGTAAAGGCGTTAGCCTTTACTTTTTGACCGATTTTGGTCACTTTTGAAACTTTTCAGTTAGGGTCAAAAACGCTTGAATAAAGTCGTTTCAAACCTTCTTTGAAAAGGAGGTTGTATTTTGGCTAAAAATATTTTGCTTGATTTTTTGAAAAAAATCCGGAAAAAAAAGTAAAGGGTAAAGCCTTTACTTTTTGACCTATTTTGGTCAGTATTGAAACTTTGGAGTTAGGATCAAAAACGGTTAAATAAAGTCGTTTTAAACCTTCTGTGAAAAGGAGAAGGCTGTATTTTAGCAAAAATATTTTGTTTGATTTTTTGAAAAAAATCCGGAAAAAAAAAGTAAAGGCGTTAGCCTTTACTTTTTGACCGATTTTGGTCACTTTTGAAACTTTTCAGTTAGGGTCAAAAACGCTTGAATAAAGTCGTTTCAAACCTTCTTTGAAAAGGAGAAGGTTGTATTTTGGCTAAAAATATTTTGCTTGATTTTTTGAAAAAATCCGGAAACAGAAAAGTAAAGGGGTTAGCCTTTACTTTTTGACCGATTTTGGTCAGTTTTGAAACTTTGGAGTTAGGGTCAAAAACGGTTAAATAAAGTCGTTTTAAACCTTCTGTGGAAAGGAGAAGGCTGTATTTTCGCTAAAAAAAATGTTTTGACCTTTTTAAAAAAATCCGGAAAAAAAAAGTAAAGGGGTTAGCCTTTAGTTTTTGACCGATTTTGGTCAGTTTTGAAACTTTGGAGATAGGGTCCAAAACGGTTAAATAAAGTCGTTTTAAACCTTCTGTGAAAAGGCGAAGGCTGTATTTTAGCAAAAATATTTTGTTTGATTTTTTAAATCCGGAAAAAAAAGTAAAGGCGTTAGCCTTTACTTTTTGACCGATTTTGGTCACTTTTGAAACTTTTCAGTTAGGGTCAAAAACGCTTGAATAAAGTCGTTTCAAACCTTCTTTGAAAAGGAGAAGGTTGTATTTTGGCTAAAAATATTTTGCTTGATTTTTTGAAAAAAATCCGGAAACAGAAAAGTAAAGGGGTTAGCCTTTACTTTTTGACCGATTTTGGTCACTTTTGAAACTTTTCATTTAGGGTCAAAAACGGTTAAATAAAGTCGTTTTAAACCTTCTGTGGAAAGGAGAAGGCTGTATCTTGGCTAAAAAAAATGTTTTGACCTTTTTAAAAAAATCCGGAAAAAAAAAAGTAAAGGGGTTAGCCTTTAGTTTTTGACCGATTTTGGTCAGTTTTGAAACTTTGGAGATAGGGTCCAAAACGGTTAAATAAAGTCGTTTTAAACCTTCTGTGAAAAGGCGAAGGCTGTATTTTAGCAAAAATATTTTGTTTGATTTTTTGAAAAAAATCCGGGAAAAAAAAGTAAAGGCGTTAGCCTTTACTTTTTGACCGATTTTGGTCACTTTTGAAACTTTTCAGTTAGGGTCAAAAACGCTTGAATAAAGTCGTTTCAAACCTTCTTTGAAAAGGAGAAGGTTGTATTTTGGCTAAAAATATTTTGCTTGATTTTTTGAAAAAAATCCGGAAACAGAAAAGTAAAGGGGTTAGCCTTTACTTTTTGACCGATTTTGGTCAGTTTTGAAACTTTGGAGATAGGGTCAAAAACGCTTAAATAAAGTCGTTTTAAACCTTCCTTGTAAAGGAGAAGGCTGAATTTTGGCTAAAAATATCTGTTTTGAATTTTTGAAAAAAATCCGGAAAAAAATAGTAAAGGGTTTAGCCTTTACTTTTTGACCGATTTTGGTCACTTTTGAGTTAGGGTCAAGAACGGTTGAATAAAGTCGTTTTAAACCTTCTGTGAAAAGGAGAAGGCTGTATTTTGGCTAAAAATATTTTGCTTGATTTTTTGAAAAAAATCCGGAAAAAAAAGTAAAGGGTAAAGAAAGCCTTTACTTTTTGACCTATTTTGGTCAGTATTGAAACTTTGGAGTTAGGATCAAAAACGGTTAAATAAAGTCGTTTTAAACCTTCTCTGAAAAGGAGAAGGCTGTATTTTAGCAAAAATATTTTGTTTGATTTTTTGAAAAAAATCCGGAAAAAAAAAGTAAAGGCGTTAGCCTTTACTTTTTAAACGATTTTGGTCACTTTTGAAACTTTTCAGTTAGGGTCAAAAACGCTTGAATAAAGTCGTTTCAAACCTTCTTTGAAAAGGAGAAGGTTGTATTTTGGCTAAAAATATTTTGCTTGATTTTTTGAAAAAAATCCGGAAACAGAAAAGTAAAGGGGTTAGCCTTTACTTTTTGACCGATTTTGGTCACTTTTGAAACTTTTCATTTAGCCTCAAAAACGGTTAAATAAAGTCGTTTTAAACCTTCTGTGAAAAGGAGAAGGCTGTATTTTGGCTAAAAATATTTTGCTTGATTTTTTGAAAAAAATCCGGAAAAAAAAAGTAAAGGGTAAAGCCTTTACTTTTTGACCGATTTTGGTCACTTTTGAAACTTTTGAGTTAGGGTCAAAAACGGTTAAAGAAAGTCGTTTTAAACCTTCTGTGAAAAGGCGAAGGCTGTATTTTGGCTAAAAATATTTTGCTTGATTTTTTGAAAAAAATCCGGAAACAGAAAAGTAAAGGGGTTAGCCTTTACTTTTTGACCGATTTTGGTCAGTTTTGAAACTTTGGAGATAGGGTCCAAAACGGTTAAATAAAGTCGTTTTAAACCTTCTGTGAAAAGGCGAAGGCTGTATTTTAGCAAAAATATTTTGTTTGATTTTTTGAAAAAAATCCGGAAAAAAAAAGTAAAGGGTAAAGCCTTTACTTTTTGACCTATTTTGGTCAGTTTTGAAACTTTGGAGTTATGGTCAAAAACGGTTAAATAAAGTCGTTTTAAACCTTCTTTGAAAAGGAGAAGGCTGTATTTTGGCTAAAAATATTTTGCTTGATTTTTTGAAAAAAATCCGGAAAAAAAAAGTAAAGGGTAAAGCCTTTACTTTTTGACCTATTTTGGTCAGTTTTGAAACTTTGGAGTTAGGGTCAAAAACGGTTAAATAAAGTCGTTTTAAACCTTCTTTGAAAAGGAAGAAGGCTGTATTTTGGCTAAAAATATTTTGCTTGATTTTTTGAAAAAAAATCCGGAAAAAAAAAGTAAAGGGTAAAGCCTTTACTTTTTGACCTATTTTGGTCAGTTTTGAAACTTTGGAGTTAGGGTCAAAAACGGTTAAATAAAGTCGTTTTAAACCTTCTTTGAAAAGGAGAAGGCTGTATTTTGGCTAAAAATATTTTGCTTGATTTTTTGAAAAAAATCCGGAAAAAAAAAGTAAAGGGTAAAGCCTTTACTTTTTGACCTATTTTGGTCAGTTTTGAAACTTTGGAGTTAGGGTCAAAAACGGTTAAATAAAGTCGTTTTAAACCTGTGAAAAGGAGAAGGCTGTATTTTAGCAAAAATATTTTGTTTGATTTTTTGAAAAAAATCCGGAAAAAAAAGTAAAGGCTAACGCCTTTACTTTTTGACCTATTTTGGTCAGTTTTGAAACTTTGGAGTTAGGGTCAAAAACGGTTAAATAAAGTCGTTTCAAACCTTCTTTGAAAAGGAGAAGGCTGTATTTTGGCTAAAAATATTTTGCTTGATTTTTTGAAAAAAATCCGGAAAAAAAAGTAAAGGGTAAAGCCTTTACTTTTTGACCTATTTTGGTCAGTTTTGAAACTTTGGAGTTAGGATCAAAAACGGTTAAATAAAGTCGTTTTAAACCTTCTGTGAAAAGGAGAAGGCTGTATTTTGGCTAAAAATATTTTGCTTGATTTTTTGAAAAAAAATCCGGAAAAAAAAAGTAAAGGGTAAAGCCTTTACTTTTTGACCTATTTTGGTCAGTTTTGAAACTTTGGAGTTAGGGTCAAAAACGGTTAAATAAAGTCGTTTTAAACCTTCTTTGAAAAGGAGAAGGCTGTATTTTGGCTAAAAATATTTTGCTTGATTTTTTGAAAAAAATCCGGAAAAAAAAAGTAAAGGGTAAAGCCTTTACTTTTTGACCTATTTTGGTCAGTTTTGAAACTTTGGAGTTAGGGTCAAAAACGGTTAAATAAAGTCGTTTTAAACCTGTGAAAAGGAGAAGGCTGTATTTTAGCAAAAATATTTTGTTTGATTTTTTGAAAAAAATCCGGAAAAAAAAGTAAAGGCTAACGCCTTTACTTTTTGACCTATTTTGGTCAGTTTTGAAACTTTGGAGTTAGGGTCAAAAACGGTTAAATAAAGTCGTTTTAAACCTTCTGTGAAAAGGAGAAGGCTGTATTTTGGATAAAAAAAGTTTTTTAACCTTTTTAAAAAAATCCGGAAAAAAAAGAAGTAAAGGGGTTAGCCTTTAGTTTTTAAACGATTTTGGTCACTTTTGAAACTTTTCATTTAGGGTCAAAAACGGTTAAATAAAGTCGTTTTAAATCTTCTGTGAAAAGGAGAAGGCTGTATTTTGGCTAAAAATATTTTTCTTGATTTTCTGAAAAAAATCCTGAAAAAAAAAGTAAAGGCTAACGCCTTTACTTTTTGACCGATTTTGGTCACTTTTGAGTTAGGGTCAAAAACGGTTAAATAAAGTCGTTTTAAACCTTCTGTGAAAAGGAGAAGGCTGTATTTTGGCTAAAAATATTTTGCTTGATTTCTTGAAAAAAATCCGGAAAAAGAAAAAGTAAAGGGGTTAGCCTTTACTTTTTGACCGATTTTGGTCACTTTTGAAACTTTGGAGTTAGGGTAAAAAACGCTTAATTAAAGTCGTTTTAAACCTTCTGTGAAAAGGAGAAGGCTGTATCTTGGCTAAAAAAAATTTTTTGACCTTTTTAAAAAAATCCGGAAAAAAAAAAGTAAAGGGGTTAGCCTTTACTTTTTGACCGATTTTGGTCACTTTTGAGTTAGGGTCAAGAACGGTTGAATAAAGTCGTTTTAAACCTTCTGTGAAAAGGAGAAGGCTGTATTTTGGCTAAAAATATTTTGCTTGATTTTTTGAAAAAAATCCGGAAAAAAAAGTAAAGGGTAAAGAAAGCCTTTACTTTTTGACCTATTTTGGTCAGTATTGAAACTTTGGAGTTAGGATCAAAAACGGTTAAATAAAGTCGTTTTAAACCTTCTCTGAAAAGGAGAAGGCTGTATTTTAGCAAAAATATTTTGTTTGATTTTTTGAAAAAAATCCGGAAAAAAAAAGTAAAGGCGTTAGCCTTTACTTTTTAAACGATTTTGGTCACTTTTGAAACTTTTCAGTTAGGGTCAAAAACGCTTGAATAAAGTCGTTTCAAACCTTCTTTGAAAAGGAGAAGGTTGTATTTTGGCTAAAAATATTTTGCTTGATTTTTTGAAAAAAATCCGGAAACAGAAAAGTAAAGGGGTTAGCCTTTACTTTTTGACCGATTTTGGTCACTTTTGAAACTTTTCATTTAGCCTCAAAAACGGTTAAATAAAGTCGTTTTAAACCTTCTGTGAAAAGGAGAAGGCTGTATTTTGGCTAAAAATATTTTGCTTGATTTTTTGAAAAAAATCCGGAAAAAAAAAAGTAAAGGGTAAAGCCTTTACTTTTTGACCGATTTTGGTCACTTTTGAAACTTTTGAGTTAGGGTCAAAAACGGTTAAAGAAAGTCGTTTTAAACCTTCTGTGAAAAGGCGAAGGCTGTATTTTGGCTAAAAATATTTTGCTTGATTTTTTGAAAAAAATCCGGAAACAGAAAAGTAAAGGGGTTAGCCTTTACTTTTTGACCGATTTTGGTCAGTTTTGAAACTTTGGAGATAGGGTCCAAAACGGTTAAATAAAGTCGTTTTAAACCTTCTGTGAAAAGGCGAAGGCTGTATTTTAGCAAAAAATATTTTGCTTGATTTTTGTAAAAAAATCCGAAAAAAAAAAGTAAAGGGTAAAGCCTTTACTTTTTGACCGATTTTGGTCACTTTTGAAACTTTGGAGTTAGGGTCAAAAACGGTTAAATAAAGTCGTTTTAAACCTTCTTTGAAAAGGAGAAGGCTGTATTTTGACTAAAAATATTTTGCTTGATTTTTTGAAAAAAATCCGGAAAAAAAAGTAAAGGGGGTTAAGCCTTTACTTTTTGACCGATTTTGGTCACTTTTGAAACTTTGGAGTTAGGGTCAAAAACGGTTAAATAAAGTCGTTTTAAACCTTCTTTGAAAAGGAGAAGGCTGTATTTTGGCTAAAAATATTTTGCTTGATTTTTTGAAAAAAATCCGGAAAAAAAAGTAAAGGGTTAGCCTTTACTTTTTGACCGATTTTGGTCAGTTTTGAAACTTTGGAGTTAGGGTCAAAAACGGTTAAATAAAGTCGTTTTAAACCTTCTGTGAAAAGGCGAAGGCTGTATTTTGGCTAAAAATATTTTGCTTGATTTTTGGAAAAAAATCCGAAAAAAAAAAGTAAAGGGGTTAGTTAGCCTTTACTTTTTGACCGATTTTGGTCACTTTTGAGTTAGGGTCAAGAACGGTTTAATAAAGTCGTTTTAAACCTTCTGTGAAAAGGAGAAGGCTGTATTTTGGCTAAAAATATTTTTATTGATTTTTTGAAAAAAATCCGGAAAAAAATAGTAAAGGGTAAAGCCTTTACTTTTTGACCGATTTTGGTCACTTTTGAAACTTTGGAGTTAGGGTCAAAAACGCTTGAATAAAGTCGTTTCAAACCTTCTTTGAAAAGGAGGCTGTATTTTGGCTAAAAATATTTTGCTTGATTTTTTGAAAAAAATCCGGAAAAAAAAAGTAAAGGGGTTAGCCTTTACTTTTTGACCGATTTTGGTCACTTTTGAAACTTTGGAGTTAGGATCAAAAACGGTTAAATAAAGTCGTTTTAAACCTTCTGTGAAAAGGAGAAGGCTGTATTTTAGCAAAAATATTTTGTTTGATTTTTTGAAAAAAATCCGGAAAAAAAAAGTAAAGGCGTTAGCCTTTACTTTTTGACCGATTTTGGTCACTTTTGAAACTTTTCAGTTAGGGTCAAAAACGGTTAAATAAAGTCGTTTTAAACCTTCTTTGAAAAGGAGAAGGCTGTATTTTGGCTAAAAATATTTTGCTTGATTTTTTGAAAAAAATCCGGAAAAAAAAAGTAAAGGGGGTTAGCCTTTACTTTTTGACCGATTTTCGTCACTTTTGAAACTTTAGGGTCAAAAACGGTTAAATAAAGTCGTTTTAAACCTTCCTTGTAAAGGAGAAGGCTGAATTTTGGCTAAAAATATCTGTTTTGAATTTTTGAAAAAAATCCGGAAAAAAATAGTAAAGGGTAAAGCCTTTACTTTTTGACCGATTTTGGTCACTTTTGAAACTTTTCAGTTAGGGTCAAAAACGGTTAAATAAAGTCGTTTTAAACCTTCTGTGAAAGGAGAAGGCTGTATCTTGGCTAAAAAAAATGTTTTGACCTTTTTAAAAAAATCCGGAAAAAAAAAAGTAAAGGGGTTAGCCTTTAGTTTTTGACCGATTTTGGTCAGTTTTGAAACTTTGGAGATAGGGTCCAAAACGGTTAAATAAAGTCGTTTTAAACCTTCTGCGAAAAGGCGAAGGCTGTATTTTGGCTAAAAATATTTTGCTTGATTTTTTGAAAAAAATCCGAAAAAAAAAAGTAAAGGGGTTAGCCTTTTTACTTTTTGACCGATTTTGGTCACTTTTGAAACTTTGGAGTTAGGGTCAAAAACGGTTAAATAAAGTCGTTTTAAACCTTCTTTGAAAAGGAGAAGGCTGTATTTTGGCTAAAAATATTTTGCTTGATTTTTTGAAAAAAATCCGGAAAAAAAAAGTAAAGGGTAAAGCCTTTACTTTTTGACCGATTTTGGTCACTTTTGAAACTTTTGAGTTAGGGTCAAAAACGGTTAAAGAAAGTCGTTTTAAACCTTCTGTGAAAAGGAGAAGGCTGTATCTTGGCTAAAAATATTTTGCTTCATTTTTTGAAAAAAATCCGGAAAAAAAAAAGTAAAGAGGTTTTTTTTTCCGGATTTTTAACTTTTGAAATAAGGCTAAACTATGGCCATTTAGCACCAATAGGTCTCTCGCGCTGCCACAGAAGGTGTAAAAAGATTCTACCTGATTCAATACACCATTTTTTGACGAAATATCGAAAGTTGAAAAAAATGACCAAAACGAATAGGGTCCCCCCTTTACATTTTTTCGGATTTTTCAACTTTTGAAATAAGGCTAAACTATGGCCATTTAGCACCAATAGGTCTCTCGCGCTGCCACAGAAGGTGTAAAAAGATTCTACCTGATTCAATACACCATTTTTTGACGAAATATCGAAAGTTGAAAAAAATGACCAAAATGAATAGGGTCCCCCCTTTACATTTTTTCCGATTTTTCAACTTTTGAAATAAGGCTAAACTATGGCCATTTAGCACGAATATGTCTCTCTCGCTGCTACAGAAGGTGTAAAAAGCCTCTATCTGATCCAAAAGACCACTTTTTGAGCAAACATCGAAAGTTGAAAAAATGGCCAAAATGAATAGGGTCCCCCCTTTACATTTTTTCCGATTTTTCAACTTTTGAAATAAGGCTAAACTATGGCCATTTAGCAAGAATATGTCTCTCTCGCTGCTACAGAAGGTGTAAAAAGCCTCTACCTGATCCAAAACACGATTTTTTGATCAAATATCGGAAGTTGAAAAAATGGCCAAAATGAATAGGGTCCCCCCTTTACATTTTTTCCGATTTTTCAGGTTTTGAAATAAGGCTAAACTATGGCCATTTAGCACGAATAAGTCTCTCTCGCTGCTACAGAAGGTGTAAAAAGATTCTACCTTATCCAAAACACCATTTTTTTAATCAAATATCGAAAGTTGAAAAAATGGCCAAAATGAATAGGGTCCCCCCTTTACATTTTTTCCGATTTTTCAGGTTTTGAAATAAGGCTAAACTATGGCCATTTAGCACGAATAAGTCTCTCTCGCTGCTACAGAAGGTGTAAAAAGATTCTACCTTATCCAAAACACCATTTTTTTAATCAAATATCCAAAGTTGAAAAAATGGCCAAAATGAATAGGGTCCCCCCTTTACATTTTTTCCGATTTTTCAACTTTTGAAATAAGGCTAAACTATGGCCATTTAGCACGAATAAGTCTCTCTCGCTGCTACAGAAGGTGTAAAAAGATTCTACCTTATCGAAAACACCACTTTTTGGGCAAATATAGAAAGTTGAAAAAATGGCCAAAATGAATAGGGTCCCCCCTTTACATTTTTTCCGATTTTTCAGGTTTTGAAATAAGGCTAAACTATGGCCATTTAGCACGAATAAGTCTCTCTGGCTGCTACAGAAGGTGTAAAAAGCCTCTACATGATCCAAAACACGATTTTTTTTATCAAATATCGGAAGTTGAAAAAATGGCCAAAGTCAATGGGGTCCCCTCCTTTACATTTTTTCCGATTTTTCAACTTTTGAAATAAGGCTAAACTATGGCCATTTAGCACCAATAGGTCTCTCTCGCTGCTACAGAAGTTGTACAAAGCCTCTATGTGATCCACAAGACCACTTTTTGAGCAAATATGGAAAGTTGAAAAAATGGCCAAAATGAATAGGGTCCCCCCTTTACATTTTTTCCGATTTTTCAACTTTTGAAATAAGGCTAAACTATGGCCATTTAGCAAGAATATGTCTCTCTCGCTGCTACAGAAGGTGTAAAAAGCCTCTACCTGATCCAAAACACCATTTTTTAAATCAAATATCGAAAGTTGAAAAAATGGCCAAAATGAATACGGTCCCCCCTTTACATTTTTTCCGATTTTTCAACTTTTGAAATAAGGCTAAACTATGGCCATTTAGCACGAATAAGTCTCTCTCGCTGCTACAGAAGGTGTAAAAAGATTCTACCTTATCCAAAACACCATTTTTTTAATCAAATATCGAAAGTTGAAAAAATGGCCAAAATGAATAGGGTCCCCCCTTTACATTTTTTCCGATTTTTCAGGTTTTGAAATACGGCTAAACTATGGCCATTTAGCACGAATAAGTCTCTCTCGCTGCTACAGAAGGTGTAAAAAGATTCTACCTTATCCAAAACACCATTTTTTTAATCAAATATCCAAAGTTGAAAAAATGGCCAAAATGAATAGGGTCCCCCCTTTACATTTTTTCCGATTTTTCAACTTTTGAAATAAGGCTAAACTATGGCCATTTAGCACGAATAAGTCTCTCTCGCTGCTACAGAAGGTGTAAAAAGATTCTACCTTATCGAAAACACCACTTTTTGGGCAAATATAGAAAGTTGAAAAAATGGCCAAAATGAATAGGGTCCCCCCTTTACATTTTTTCCGATTTTTCAGGTTTTGAAATAAGGCTAAACTATGGCCATTTAGCACGAATAAGTCTCTCTGGCTCCTACAGAAGGTGTAAAAAGCCTCTACATGATCCAAAACACGATTTTTTTTATCAAATATCGGAAGTTGAAAAAATGGCCAAAGTCAATGGGGTCCCCTCCTTTACATTTTTTCCGATTTTTCAACTTTTGAAATAAGGCTAAACTATGGCCATTTAGCACGAATAAGTCTCTCTCGCTGCTACAGAAGGTGTAAAAAGATTCTACCTTATCCAAAACACCATTTTTTTAATCAAATATCGAAAGTTGAAAAAATGGCCAAAATGAATAGGGTCCCCCCTTTACATTTTTTCCGATTTTTCAGGTTTTGAAATAAGGCTAAACTATGGCCATTTAGCACGAATAAGTCTCTCTCGCTGCTACAGAAGGTGTAAAAAGATTCTACCTTATCCAAAACACCATTTTTTTAATCAAATATCCAAAGTTGAAAAAATGGCCAAAATGAATAGGGTCCCCCCTTTACATTTTTTCCGATTTTTCAACTTTTGAAATAAGGCTAAACTATGGCCATTTAGCACGAATAAGTCTCTCTCGCTGCTACAGAAGGTGTAAAAAGATTCTACCTTATCGAAAACACCACTTTTTGGGCAAATATAGAAAGTTGAAAAAATGGCCAAAATGAATAGGGTCCCCCCTTTACATTTTTTCCGATTTTTCAGGTTTTGAAATAAGGCTAAACTATGGCCATTTAGCACGAATAAGTCTCTCTGGCTGCTACAGAAGGTGTAAAAAGCCTCTACATGATCCAAAACACGATTTTTTTTATCAAATATCGGAAGTTGAAAAAATGGCCAAAGTGAATGGGGTCCCCTCCTTTACATTTTTTCCGATTTTTCAACTTTTGAAATAAGGCTAAACTATGGCCATTTAGCACCAATAGGTCTCTCTCGCTGCTACAGAAGGTGTAAAAAGATTCTACCTGCTTCAAAACACCATTTTTTTTACCAAATATCGAAAGTTGAAAAAAATTACCAAAATGAATAGGGTCCCCCCTTTACATTTTTTCCGATTTTTCAACTTTTGAAATAAGGCTAAACTATGGCCATTTAGCAAGAATATGTCTCTCTCGCTGCTACAGAAGGTGTAAAAAGATTCTACCTGATTCAAAACACCATTTTTTGAGCAAATATCGAAAGTTGAAAAAATGCCAAAATGAATAGGGTCCCCCCTTTACATTTTTTCCGATTTTTCAACTTTTGAAATAAGGCTAAACTATGGCCATTTAGCACGAATAAGTCTCTCTCGCTGCTACAGAAGGTGTAAAAGCCTCTACCTGATTCAAAACACCATTTTTTGACGAAATATCGAAAGTTGAAAAAATGCCAAAATGAATAGGGTCCCCCCTTTACATTTTTTCCGATTTTTCAACTTTTGAAATAAGGCTAAACTATGGCCATTTAGCACGAATAAGTCTCTCTCGCTGCTACAGAAGGTGTAAAAAGATTCTACCTTTCAAAACACCATTTTTTGCAAATATCGAAAGTTGAAAAAATGGCCAAAATTGAATAGGGTCCCCCCTTTACATTTTTTCCGATTTTTCAACTTTTGAAATAAGGCTAAACTATGGCCATTTAGCACGAATAAGTCTCTCTCGCTGCTACAGAAGGTGTAAAAGCCTCTATGTGATCCACAAGACACTTTTTTGAGCAAATATGGAAAGTTGAAAAAATGGCCAAAATGAATAGGGTCCCCCCTTTACATTTTTTCCGATTTTTCAACTTTTGAAATAAGGCTAAACTATGGCCATTTAGCACGAATAAGTCTCTCTCGCTGCTACAGAAGGTGTAAAAAGCCTCTACCTGATCCAAAACACCATTTTTTTAATCAAATATCGAAAGTTGAAAAAATGGCCAAAATGAATAGGGTCCCCCCTTTACATTTTTCCCGATTTTTCAACTTTTGAAATAAGGCGAAACTATGGCCATTTAGCACGAATAAGTCTCTCTCGCTGCTACAGAAGGTGTAAAAAGCCTCTACCTGATCCAAAACACGATTTTTTGATCAAATATCGGAAGTTGAAAAAATGGCCAAAATGAATAGGGTCCCCCCTTTACATTTTTTCCGATTTTTCAGGTTTTGAAATAAGGCTAAACTATGGCCATTTAGCACGAATAAGTCTCTCTCGCTGCTACAGAAGGTGTAAAAAGATTCTACCTTATCCAAAACACCATTTTTTTAATCAAATATCGAAAGTTGAAAAAATGGCCAAAATGAATAGGGTCCCCCCTTTACATTTTTTCCGATTTTTCAACTTTTGAAATAAGGCTAAACTATGGCCATTTAGCACGAATAAGTCTCTCTCGCTGCTACAGAAGGTGTAAAAAGATTCTACCTTATCGAAAACACCACTTTTTGGGCAAATATAGAAAGTTGAAAAAATGGCCAAAATGAATAGGGTCCCCCCTTTACATTTTTTCCGATTTTTCAACTTTTGAAATAAGGCTAAACTATGGCCATTTAGCACGAATAAGTCTCTCTCGCTGCTACAGAAGGTGTAAAAATATTCTACCTTATCCAAAACACCACTTTTTGGGCAAATATAGAAAGTTGAAAAAATGGTCAAAATGAATAGGGTCCCCCCTTTACATTTTTTCCGATTTTTCAGGTTTTGAAATAAGGCTAAACTATGGCCATTTAGCACGAATAAGTCTCTCTGGCTGCTACAGAAGGTGTAAAAAGCCTCTACATGATCCAAAACACGATTTTTTTAATCAAATATCGGAAGTTGAAAAAATGGCCAAAATGAATAGGGTCCCCCCTTTACATTTTTTCCGATTTTTCAACTTTTGAAATAAGGCTAAACTATGGCCATTTAGCACGAATAAGTCTCTCTCGCTGCTACAGAAGGTGTAAAAAGATTCTACCTTATCCAAAACACCATTTTTTTAATCAAATATCGAAAGTTGAAAAAATGGCCAAAATGAATAGGGTCCCCCCTTTACATTTTTTCCGATTTTTCAGGTTTTGAAATAAGGCTAAACTATGGCCATTTAGCACGAATAAGTCTCTCTCGCTGCTACAGAAGGTGTAAAAAGATTCTACCTTATCCAAAACACCATTTTTTTAATCAAATATCCAAAGTTGAAAAAATGGCCAAAATGAATAGGGTCCCCCCTTTACATTTTTTCCGATTTTTCAACTTTTGAAATAAGGCTAAACTATGGCCATTTAGCACGAATAAGTCTCTCTCGCTGCTACAGAAGGTGTAAAAAGATTCTACCTTATCGAAAACACCACTTTTTGGGCAAATATAGAAAGTTGAAAAAATGGCCAAAATGAATAGGGTCCCCCCTTTACATTTTTTCCGATTTTTCAGGTTTTGAAATAAGGCTAAACTATGGCCATTTAGCACGAATAAGTCTCTCTGGCTGCTACAGAAGGTGTAAAAAGCCTCTACATGATCCAAAACACGATTTTTTTATCAAATATCGGAAGTTGAAAAAATGGCCAAAGTCAATGGGGTCCCCTCCTTTACATTTTTTCCGATTTTTCAACTTTTGAAATAAGGCTAAACTATGGCCATTTAGCACGAATAAGTCTCTCTCGCTGCTACAGAAGGTGTAAAAAGATTCTACCTTATCCAAAACACCATTTTTTTAATCAAATATCGAAAGTTGAAAAAATGGCCAAAATGAATAGGGTCCCCCCTTTACATTTTTTCCGATTTTTCAACTTTTGAAATAAGGCTAAACTATGGCCATTTAGCACGAATAAGTCTCTCTCGCTGCTACAGAAGGTGTAAAAAGATTCTACCTTATCCAAAACACCATTTTTTTAATCAAATATCGAAAGTTGAAAAAATGGCCAAAATGAATAGGGTCCCCCCTTTACATTTTTTCCGATTTTTCAACTTTTGAAATAAGGCTAAACTATGGCCATTTAGCACGAATAAGTCTCTCTCGCTGCTACAGAAGGTGTAAAAAGATTCTACCTTATCGAAAACACCACTTTTTGGGCAAATATAGAAAGTTGAAAAAATGGCCAAAATGAATAGGGTCCCCCCTTTACATTTTTTCCGATTTTTCAACTTTTGAAATAAGGCTAAACTATGGCCATTTAGCACGAATAAGTCTCTCTCGCTGCTACAGAAGGTGTAAAAAGCCTCTACCTGATCCAAAACACGATTTTTTATCAAATATCGAAAGTTGAAAAAATGGCCAAAATGAATAGGGTCCCCCCTTTACATTTTTTCCGATTTTTCAACTTTTGAAATAAGGCTAAACTATGGCCATTTAGCACCAATAGGTCTCTCTCGCTGCTACAGAAGGTGTAAAAAGATTCTACCTGCTTCAAAACACCATTTTTTTTTACCAAATATCGAAAGTTGAAAAAAATGACCACAATGAATAGGGTCCCCCCTTTACATTTTTTCCGATTTTTCAACTTTTGAAATAAGGCTAAACTATGGCCATTTAGCACGAATATGTCTCTCTCGCTGCTACAGAAGGTGTAAAAGCCTCTATGTGATCCACAAGACCACTTTTTGAGCAAATATGGAAAGTTGAAAAAATGGCCAAAATGAATAGGGTCCCCCCTTTACATTTTTTCCGATTTTTCAACTTTTGAAATAAGGCTAAACTATGGCCATTTAGCACGAATAAGTCTCTCTCGCTGCTACAGAAGGTGTAAAAAGCCTCTACCTGATCCAAAACACCATTTTTTTAATCAAATATCGAAAGTTGAAAAAATGGCCAAAATGAATAGGGTCCCCCCTTTACATTTTTTCCGATTTTTCAACTTTTGAAATAAGGCTAAACTATGGCCATTTAGCACGAATAAGTCTCTCTCGCTGCTACAGAAGGTGTAAAAAGCCTCTACCTGATCCAAAACACCATTTTTTTAATCAAATATCGAAAGTTGAAAAAAATGGCCAAAATGAATAGGGTCCCCCCTTTACATTTTTTCCGATTTTTCAACTTTTGAAATAAGGCTAAACTATGGCCATTTAGCACGAATAAGTCTCTCTCGCTGCTACAGAAGGTGTAAAAAGCCTCTACCTGATCCAAAACACGATTTTTTGATCAAATATCGGAAGTTGAAAAAATGGCCAAAATGAATAGGGTCCCCCCTTTACATTTTTTCCGATTTTTCAGGTTTTGAAATAAGGCTAAACTATGGCCATTTAGCACGAATAAGTCTCTCTCGCTGCTACAGAAGGTGTAAAAAGATTCTACCTTATCCAAAACACCATTTTTTTAATCAAATATCGAAAGTTGAAAAAATGGCCAAAATGAATAGGGTCCCCCCTTTACATTTTTTCCGATTTTTCAACTTTTGAAATAAGGCTAAACTATGGCCATTTAGCACGAATAAGTCTCTCTTGCTGCTACAGAAGGTGTAAAAAGATTCTACCTTATCCAAAACACCACTTTTTGGGCAAATATCGAAAGTTGAAAAAATGGCCAAAATGAATAGGGTCCCCCCTTTACATTTTTTCCGATTTTTCAACTTTTGAAATAAGGCTAAACTATGGCCATTTAGCACGAATAAGTCTCTCTCGCTGCTACAGAAGGTGTAAAAATATTCTACCTTATCCAAAACACCACTTTTTGGGCAAATATAGAAAGTTGAAAAAATGGCCAAAATGAATAGGGTCCCCCCTTTACATTTTTTCCGATTTTTCAGGTTTTGAAATAAGGCTAAACTATGGCCATTTAGCACGAATAAGTCTCTCTGGCTGCTACAGAAGGTGTAAAAAGCCTCTACATGATCCAAAACACGATTTTTTTAATCAAATATCGGAAGTTGAAAAAATGGCCAAAATGAATAGGGTCCCCCCTTTACATTTTTTCCGATTTTTCAACTTTTGAAAAAAGGCTAAAGTATGGCCATTTAGCACGAATAAGTCTCTCTCGCTGCTACAGAAGGTGTAAAAAGATTCTACCTTATCGAAAACACCACTTTTTGGGCAAATATAGAAAGTTGAAAAAATGGCCAAAATGAATAGGGTCCCCCCTTTACATTTTTTCCGATTTTTCAACTTTTGAAATAAGGCTAAACTATGGCCATTTAGCAAGAATATGTCTCTCTCGCTGCTACAGAAGTTGTACAAAGCCTCTATGTGATCCACAAGACCACTTTTTGAGCAAATATGGAAAGTTGAAAAAATGGCCAAAATGAATAGGGTCCCCCCTTTACATTTTTTCCGATTTTTCAACTTTTGAAATAAGGCTAAACTATGGCCATTTAGCACGAATAAGTCTCTCTCGCTGCTACAGAAGGTGTAAAAAGCCTCTACCTGATCCAAAACACCATTTTTTTAATCAAATATCGAAAGTTGAAAAAATGGCCAAAATGAATACGGTCCGCCCTTTACATTTTTTCCGATTTTTCAACTTTTGAAATAAGGCTAAACTATGGCCATTTAGCAGGAATAAGTCTCTCTCGCTGCTACAGAAGGTGTAAAAAGCCTCCACCTGATCCAAAACACGATTTTTTGATCAAATATCGGAAGTTGAAAAAATGGCCAAAATGAATAGGGTCCCCCCTTTACATTTTTTCCGATTTTTCAGGTTTTGAAATAAGGCTAAACTATGGCCATTTAGCACGAATAAGTCTCTCTCGCTGCTACAGAAGGTGTAAAAAGATTCTACCTTATCCAAAACACGATTTTTTTAATCAAATATCGAAAGTTGAAAAAATGGCCAAAATGAATAGGGTCCCCCCCTTTACATTTTTTCCGATTTTTCAACTTTTGAAATAAGGCTAAACTATGGCCATTTAGCACGAATAAGTCTCTCTCGCTGCTACAGAAGGTGTAAAAAGATTCTACCTTATCGAAAACACCACTTTTTGGGCAAATATAGAAAGTTGAAAAAATGGCCAAAATGAATAGGGTCCCCCCTTTACATTTTTTCCGATTTTTCAACTTTTGAAATAAGGCTAAACTATGGCCATTTAGCACGAATAAGTCTCTCTCGCTGCTACAGAAGGTGTAAAAAGATTCTACCTTATCGAAAACACCACTTTTTGGGCAAATATAGAAAGTTGAAAAAATGGCCAAAATGAATAGGGTCCCCCCTTTACATTTTTTCCGATTTTTCAACTTTTGAAATAAGGCTAAACTATGGCCATTTAGCACGAATAAGTCTCTCTCGCTGCTACAGAAGGTGTAAAAATATTCTACCTTATCCAAAACACCACTTTTTGGGAAAATATAGAAAGTTGAAAAAATGGCCAAAATGAATAGGGTCCCCCCTTTACATTTTTTCCGATTTTTCAGGTTTTGAAATAAGGCTAAACTATGGCCATTTAGCACGAATAAGTCTCTCTGGCTGCTACAGAAGGTGTAAAAAGCCTCTACATGATCCAAAACACGATTTTTTTAATCAAATATCGGAAGTTGAAAAAATGGCCAAAATGAATAGGGTCCCCCCTTTACATTTTTTCCGATTTTTCAACTTTTGAAATAAGGCTAAACTATGGCCATTTAGCACGAATAAGTCTCTCTCGCTGCTACAGAAGGTGTAAAAAGATTCTACCTTATCGAAAACACCACTTTTTGGGCAAATATAGAAAGTTGAAAAAATGGCCAAAATGAATAGGGTCCCCCCTTTACATTTTTTCCGATTTTTCAACTTTTGAAATAAGGCTAAACTATGGCCATTTAGCAAGAATATGTCTCTCTCGCTGCTACAGAAGTTGTACAAAGCCTCTATGTGATCCACAAGACCACTTTTTGAGCAAATATGGAAAGTTGAAAAAATGGCCAAAATGAATAGGGTCCCCCCTTTACATTTTTTCCGATTTTTCAACTTTTGAAATAAGGCTAAACTATGGCCATTTAGCACGAATAAGTCTCTCTCGCTGCTACAGAAGGTGTAAAAAGCCTCTACCTGATCCAAAACACGATTTTTTGATCAAATATCGGAAGTTGAAAAAATGGCCAAAATGAATAGGGTCCCCCCTTTACATTTTTTCCGATTTTTCAACTTTTGAAATAAGGCTAAACTATGGCCATTTAGCACGAATAAGTCTCTCTCGCTGCTACAGAAGGTGTAAAAAGCCTCCACCTGATCCAAAACACGATTTTTTGATCAAATATCGGAAGTTGAAAAAATGGCCAAAATGAATAGGGTCCCCCCTTTACATTTTTTCCGATTTTTCAGGTTTTGAAATAAGGCTAAACTATGGCCATTTAGCACGAATAAGTCTCTCTCGCTGCTACAGAAGGTGTAAAAATATTCTACCTTATCCAAAACACCACTTTTTGGGCAAATATAGAAAGTTGAAAAAATGGCCAAAATGAATAGGGTCCCCCCTTTACATTTTTTCCGATTTTTCAACTTTTGAAATAAGGCTAAACTATGGCCATTTAGCACGAATAAGTCTCTCTGGCTGCTACAGAAGGTGTAAAAAGCCTCTACATGATCCAAAACACGATTTTTTTTATCAAATATCGGAAGTTGAAAAAATGGCCAAAATGAATAGGGTCCCCCCTTTACATTTTTTCCGATTTTTCAACTTTTGAAATAAGGCTAAACTATGGCCATTTAGCACGAATAAGTCTCTCTCGCTGCTACAGAAGGTGTAAAAAGCCTCTATCTGATCCAAAAGACCACTTTTTGAGCAAATATGGAAAGTTGAAAAAATGGCCAAAATGAATAGGGTCCCCCCTTTACATTTTTTCCGATTTTTCAACTTTTGAAATAAGGCTAAACTATGGCCATTTAGAAGGAATATGTCTCTCTCGCTGCTACAGAAGTTGTACAAAGCCTCTATGTGATCCACAAGACCACTTTTTTAGCAAATATGGAAAGTTGAAAAAATGGCCAAAATGAATAGGGTCCCCCCTTTACATTTTTTCCGATTTTTCAGGGTTTTGAAATAAGGCTAAACTATGGCCATTTAGCACGAATAAGTCTCTCTCGCTGCTACAGAAGGTGTAAAAAGATTCTACCTGATTCAATACACCATTTTTTGACGAAATATCGAAAGTTGAAAGAAATGACCAAAATGAATAGGGTCCCCCCTTTACATTTTTTCGGATTTTTCAACTTTTGAAATAAGGCTAAACTATGGCCATTTAGCACGAATAAGTCTCTCTCGCTGCTACAGAAGGTGTAAAAAGATTCTACCTGACTCAATACACCATTTTTTGACGAAATATCGAAAGTTGAAAGAAATGACCAAAATGAATAGGGTCCCCCCTTTACATTTTTTCCGATTTTTCAACTTTTGAAATAAGGCTAAACTATGGCCATTTAGCACGAATAAGTCTCTCTCGCTGCTACAGAAGGTGTAAAAAGATTCTACCTGACTCAATACACCATTTTTTGACGAAATATCGAAAGTTGAAAGAAATGACCAAAATGAATAGGGTCCCCCCTTTACATTTTTTCGGATTTCTCAACTTTTGAAATAAGGCTAAACTATGGCCATTTAGCACGAATATGTCTCTCTCGCTGCTACAGAAGGTGTAAAAAGCCTCTATCTGATCCAAAAGACCACTTTTTGAGCAAATATGGAAAGTTGAAAAAATGGCCAAAATGAATACGGTCCCCCCTTTACATTTTTTCCGAATTTTCAACTTTTGAAATAAGGCTAAACTATGGCCATTTAGCACGAATATGTCTCTCTCGCTGCTACAGAAGTTGTACAAAGCCTCTATGTGATCCACAAGACCACTTTTTTAGCAAATATGGAAAGTTGAAAAAATGGCCAAAATGAATAGGGTCCCCCCTTTACATTTTTTCCGATTTTTCAACTTTTGAAATAAGGCTAAACTATGGCCATTTAGCACGAATAAGTCTCTCTCGCTGCTACAGAAGGTGTAAAAAGATTCTACCTGATTCAATACACCATTTTTTGACGAAATATCGAAAGTTGAAAGAAATGACCAAAATGAATAGGGTCCCCCCTTTACATTTTTTCCGATTTTTCAACTTTTGAAATAAGGCTAAACCATGGCCATTTAGCACGAATAAGTCTCTCTCGCTGCTACAGAAGGTGTAAAAAGATTCTACCTGACTCAATACACCATTTTTTGACGAAATATCGAAAGTTGAAAGAAATGACCAAAATGAATAGGGTCCACCCTTTACATTTTTTCCGATTTTTCAACTTTTGAAATAAGGCTAAACCATGGCCATTTAGCACGAATAAGTCTCTCTCGCTGCTACAGAAGGTGTAAAAAGATTCTACCTGACTCAATACACCATTTTTTGACGAAATATCGAAAGTTGAAAGAAATGACCAAAATGAATAGGGTCCCCCCTTTACATTTTTTCCGATTTTTCAACTTTTGAAATAAGGCTAAACTATGGCCATTTAGCACGAATATGTCTCTCTCGCTGCTACAGAAGGTGTAAAAAGCCTCTATCTGATCCAAAAGACCACTTTTTGAGGAAATATGGAAAGTTGAAAAAATGGCCAAAATGAATAGGGTCCCCCCTTTACATTTTTTCCGAATTTTCAACTTTTGAAATAAGGCTAAACTATGGCCATTTAGCAGGAATATGTCTCTCTCGCTGCTACAGAAGTTGTACAAAGCCTCTATGTGATCCACAAGACCACTTTTTGAGCAAATATGGAAAGTTGAAAAAATGGCCAAAATGAATACGGTCCCCCCTTTACATTTTTTCCGATTTTTCAACTTTTGAAATAAGGCTAAACTATGGCCATTTAGCACGAATAAGTCTCTCTCGCTGCTACAGAAGGTGTAAAAAGATTCTACCTGATTCAATACACCATTTTTTGACGAAATATCGAAAGTTGAAAGAAATGACCAAAATGAATAGGGTCCCCCCTTTACATTTTTTCCGATTTTTCAACTTTTGAAATAAGGCTAAACCATGGCCATTTAGCACGAATAAGTCTCTCTCGCTGCTACAGAAGGTGTAAAAAGATTCTACCTGACTCAATACACCATTTTTTGACGAAATATCGAAAGTTGAAAGAAATGACCAAAATGAATAGGGTCCCCCCTTTACATTTTTTCCGATTTTTCAACTTTTGAAATAAGGCTAAACTATGGCCATTTAGCACGAATAAGTCTCTCTCGCTGCTACAGAAGGTGTAAAAAGATTCTACCTGATTCAATACACCATTTTTTGACGAAATATCGAAAGTTGAAAGAAATGACCAAAATGAATAGGGTCCCCCCTTTACATTTTTTCGGATTTTTCAACTTTTGAAATAAGGCTAAACTATGGCCATTTAGCACGAATAAGTCTCTCTCGCTGCTACAGAAGGTGTAAAAAGATTCTACCTGATTCAATACACCATTTTTTGACGAAATATCAAAAGTTGAAAAAATGACCAAAATGAATAGGGTCCCCCCCTTTACCTTTTTTCGGATTTTTCAACTTTTGAAATAAGGCTAAACTATGGCCATTTAGCACGAATAAGTCTCTCTCGCTGCTACAGAAGGTGTAAAAAGCCTCTATCTGATCCAAAAGACCACTTTTTGAGCAAATATGGAAAGTTGAAAAAATGGCCAAAATGAATACGGTCCCCCCTTTACATTTTTTCCGATTTTTCAACTTTTGAAATAAGGCTAAACTATGGCCATTTAGCAGGAATATGTCTCTCTCGCTGCTACAGAAGTTGTACAAAGCCTCTATGTGATCCACAAGACCACTTTTTTAGCAAATATGGAAAGTTGAAAAAATGGCCAAAATGAATAGGGTCCCCCCTTTACATTTTTTCCGATTTTTCAACTTTTGAAATAAGGCTAAACTATGGCCATTTAGCACGAATAAGTCTCTCTCGCTGCTACAGAAGGTGTAAAAAGCCTCTACCTGATCCAAAACACCATTTTTTTAATCAAATATCGAAAGTTGAAAAAATGGCCAAAATGAATACGGTCCGCCCTTTACATTTTTTCCGATTTTTCAACTTTTGAAATAAGGCTAAACTATGGCCATTTAGCAGGAATAAGTCTCTCTCGCTGCTACAGAAGGTGTAAAAAGCCTCCACCTGATCCAAAACACGATTTTTTGATCAAATATCGGAAGTTGAAAAAATGGCCAAAATGAATAGGGTCCCCCCTTTACATTTTTTCCGATTTTTCAGGTTTTGAAATAAGGCTAAACTATGGCCATTTAGCACGAATAAGTCTCTCTCGCTGCTACAGAAGGTGTAAAAAGATTCTACCTTATCCAAAACACCATTTTTTTAATCAAATATCGAAAGTTGAAAAAATGGCCAAAATGAATAGGGTCCCCCCTTTACATTTTTTCCGATTTTTCAACTTTTGAAATAAGGCTAAACTATGGCCATTTAGCACGAATAAGTCTCTCTCGCTGCTACAGAAGGTGTAAAAAGATTCTACCTTATCGAAAACACCACTTTTTGGGCAAATATAGAAAGTTGAAAAAATGGCCAAAATGAATAGGGTCCCCCCTTTACATTTTTTCCGATTTTTCAACTTTTGAAATAAGGCTAAACTATGGCCATTTAGCACGAATAAGTCTCTCTCGCTGCTACAGAAGGTGTAAAAAGATTCTACCTTATCGAAAACACCACTTTTTGGGCAAATATAGAAAGTTGAAAAAATGGCCAAAATGAATAGGGTCCCCCCTTTACATTTTTTCCGATTTTTCAACTTTTGAAATAAGGCTAAACTATGGCCATTTAGCACGAATAAGTCTCTCTCGCTGCTACAGAAGGTGTAAAAATATTCTACCTTATCCAAAACACCACTTTTTGGGCAAATATAGAAAGTTGAAAAAATGGCCAAAATGAATAGGGTCCCTCCTTTACATTTTTTCCGATTTTTCAGGTTTTGAAATAAGGCTAAACTATGGCCATTTAGCACGAATAAGTCTCTCTGGCTGCTACAGAAGGTGTAAAAAGCCTCTACATGATCCAAAACACGATTTTTTTAATCAAATATCGGAAGTTGAAAAAATGGCCAAAATGAATAGGGTCCCCCCTTTACATTTTTTCCGATTTTTCAACTTTTGAAATAAGGCTAAAGTATGGCCATTTAGCACGAATAAGTCTCTCTCGCTGCTACAGAAGGTGTAAAAAGATTCTACCTTATCGAAAACACCACTTTTTGGGCAAATATAGAAAGTTGAAAAAATGGCCAAAATGAATAGGGTCCCCCCTTTACATTTTTTCCGATTTTTCAACTTTTGAAATAAGGCTAAACTATGGCCATTTAGCAAGAATATGTCTCTCTCGCTGCTACAGAAGTTGTACAAAGCCTCTATGTGATCCACAAGACCACTTTTTGAGCAAATATGGAAAGTTGAAAAAATGGCCAAAATGAATAGGGTCCCCCCTTTACATTTTTTCCGATTTTTCAACTTTTGAAATAAGGCTAAACTATGGCCATTTAGCACGAATAAGTCTCTCTCGCTGCTACAGAAGGTGTAAAAAGCCTCTACCTGATCCAAAACACCATTTTTTTAATCAAATATCGAAAGTTGAAAAAATGGCCAAAATGAATACGGTCCCCCCTTTACATTTTTTCCGATTTTTCAACTTTTGAAATAAGGCTAAACTATGGCCATTTAGCAGGAATAAGTCTCTCTCGCTGCTACAGAAGGTGTAAAAAGCCTCCACCTGATCCAAAACACGATTTTTTGATCAAATATCGGAAGTTGAAAAAATGGCCAAAATGAATAGGGTCCCCCCTTTACATTTTTTCCGATTTTTCAACTTTTGAAATAAGGCTAAACTATGGCCATTTAGCACGAATAAGTCTCTCTCGCTGCTACAGAAGGTGTAAAAAGATTCTACCTTATCCAAAACACCATTTTTTTAATCAAATATCGAAAGTTGAAAAAATGGCCAAAATGAATAGGGTCCCCCCTTTACATTTTTTCCGATTTTTCAACTTTTGAAATAAGGCTAAACTATGGCCATTTAGCACGAATAAGTCTCTCTCGCTGCTACAGAAGGTGTAAAAAGATTCTACCTTATCGAAAACACCACTTTTTGGGCAAATATAGAAAGTTGAAAAAATGGCCAAAATGAATAGGGTCCCCCCTTTACATTTTTTCCGATTTTTCAACTTTTGAAATAAGGCTAAACTATGGCCATTTAGCACGAATAAGTCTCTCTCGCTGCTACAGAAGGTGTAAAAATATTCTACCTTATCCAAAACACCACTTTTTGGGCAAATATAGAAAGTTGAAAAAATGGCCAAAATGAATAGGGTCCCCCCTTTACATTTTTTCCGATTTTTCAGGTTTTGAAATAAGGCTAAACTATGGCCATTTAGCACGAATAAGTCTCTCTGGCTGCTACAGAAGGTGTAAAAAGCCTCTACATGATCCAAAACACGATTTTTTTTATCAAATATCGGAAGTTGAAAAAATGGCCAAAATGAATAGGGTCCCCCCTTTACATTTTTTCCGATTTTTCAACTTTTGAAATAAGGCTAAACTATGGCCATTTAGCACGAATAAGTCTCTCTCGCTGCTACAGAAGGTGTAAAAAGCCTCTATCTGATCCAAAACACCACTTTTTGAGCAAATATGGAAAGTTGAAAAAATGGCCAAAATGAATAGGGTCCCCCCTTTACATTTTTTCCGATTTTTCAACTTTTGAAATAAGGCTAAACTATGGCCATTTAGCAGGAATATGTCTCTCTCGCTGCTACAGAAGTTGTACAAAGCCTCTATGTGATCCACAAGACCACTTTTTTAGCAAATATGGAAAGTTGAAAAAATGGCCAAAATGAATAGGGTCCCCCCTTTACATTTTTTCCGATTTTTCAACTTTTGAAATAAGGCTAAACTATGGCCATTTAGCACGAATAAGTCTCTCTCGCTGCTACAGAAGGTGTAAAAAGCCTCTTCCTGATTCAAAACACCATTTTTTGACGAAATATCGAAAGTTGAAAGAAATGACCAAAATGAATAGGGTCCCCCCTTTACATTTTTTCCGATTTTTCAACTTTTGAAATAAGGTTAAACCATGGCCATTTAGCACGAATAAGTCTCTCTCGCTGCTACAGAAGGTGTAAAAAGATTCTACCTGACTCAATACACCATTTTTTGACGAAATATCGAAAGTTGAAAGAAATGACCAAAATGAATAGGGTCCCCCCTTTACATTTTTTCCGATTTTTCAACTTTTGAAATAAGGCTAAACTATGGCCATTTAGCACGAATAAGTCTCTCTCGCTGCTACAGAAGGTGTAAAAAGATTCTACCTGACTCAATACACCATTTTTTGACGAAATATCGAAAGTTGAAAGAAATGACCAAAATGAATAGGGTCGCCCCTTTACATTTTTTCCGATTTTTCAACTTTTGAAATAAGGCTAAACTATGGCCATTTAGCACGAATAAGTCTCTCTCGCTGCTACAGAAGGTGTAAAAAGCCTCTACCTGATTCAAAACACCATTTTTTGACGAAATATCAAAAGTTGAAAAAATGACCAAAATGAATAGGGTCCCCCCTTTACATTTTTTCCGATTTTTCAACTTTTGAAATAAGGCTAAACTATGGCCATTTAGCACGAATAAGTCTCTCTCGCTGCTACAGAAGGTGTAAAAAGCCTCTTCCTGATTCAAAACACCATTTTTTGACGAAATATCAAAAGTTGAAAAAATGACCAAAATGAATAGGGTCCCCCCCTTTACATTTTTTCCGATTTTTCAACTTTTGAAATAAGGCTAAACTATGGCCATTTAGCAGGAATAAGTCTCTCTCGCTGCTACAGAAGGTGTAAAAAGCCTCTACCTGATCCAAAACACCACTTTTTTGAGCAAATATCGAAAGTTGAAAAAATGGCCAAAATTTATATGGTCCCCCCTTTTACATTTTTTCCGATTTTTCAACTTTTGAAATAAGGCTAAACTATGGCCATTTAGCACGAATAAGTCTCTCTCGCTGCTACAGAAGGTGTAAAAAGCCTCTACCTGATCCAAAACACGATTTTTTGATCAAATATCGAAAGTTGAAAAAATGGCCAAAATGAATAGGGTCCCCCCTTTACATTTTTTCCGATTTTTCAACTTTTGAAATAAGGCTAAACTATGGCCATTTAGCAGGAATAAGTCTCTCTCGCTGCTACAGAAGGTGTAAAAAGCCTCTACCTGATCCAAAACACGATTTTTTGATCAAATATCGGAAGTTGAAAAAATGGCCAAAATGAATAGGGTCCCCCCTTTACATTTTTTCCGATTTTTCAGGTTTTGAAATAAGGCTAAACTATGGCCATTTAGCACGAATAAGTCTCTCTCGCTGCTACAGAAGGTGTAAAAAGATTCTACCTTATCCAAAACACCATTTTTTAATCAAATATCGAAAGTTGAAAAAATGGCCAAAATGAATAGGGTCCCCCCTTTACATTTTTTCCGATTTTTCAACTTTTGAAATAAGGCTAAACTATGGCCATTTAGCACGAATAAGTCTCTCTCGCTGCTACAGAAGGTGTAAAAAGATTCTACCTTATCGAAAACACCACTTTTTGGGCAAATATAGAAAGTTGAAAAAATGGCCAAAATGAATAGGGTCCCCCCTTTACATTTTTCCGGATTTTTCAACTTTTGAAATAAAGCTAAACTATGGCCATTTAGCACGAATAAGTCTCTCTCGCTGCTACAGAAGGTGTAAAAAGATTCTACCTGATCAAAACACCACTTTTTGGCAAATATAGAAAGTTGAAAAAATGGCCAAAAGGAATAGGGT
Source organism: Corallium rubrum (assembly GCA_964035015.1). Taxonomy (NCBI): domain Eukaryota; kingdom Metazoa; phylum Cnidaria; class Anthozoa; order Scleralcyonacea; family Coralliidae; genus Corallium; species Corallium rubrum. The sequence goes on from OZ036000.1 coordinate 6,882,696, forward strand.
CCCCCCTTTACATTGTTCCGGATTTTTCAACTTTTGAAATAAAGCTAAACTATGGCCATTTAGCACGAATAAGTCTCTCTCGCTGCTACAGAAGGTGTAAAAAGATTCTACCTGATCCAAAACACCATTTTTTGACGCAAATATCGAAAGTTGAAAAAATGGCCAAAATGAATAGGGTCCCCCTTTACATTTTTTCCGATTTTTCAACTTTTGAAATAAGGCTAAACTATGGCCATTTAGCACGAATAAGTCTCTCTCGCTGCTACAGAAGGTGTAAAAAGCCTCTACCTGATCCAAAACACGATTTTTTTTATCAAATATCGGAAGTTGAAAAAATGAACAAAATGAATAGGGTCCCCCCTTTACATTTTTTCCGATTTTTCAGGTTTTGACATAAGGCTAAACTATGGCCATTTAGCACGAATAAGACTCTCTCGCTGCTACAGAAGGTGTAAAAAGCCTCTACCTTATCCAAAACACCACTTTTTGAGAAATATGGAAAGTTGAAAAAATGGCCAAAATGAATAGGGTCCCCCCTTTACATTTTTTCCGATTTTTCAACTTTTGAAATAAGGCTAAACTATGGCCATTTAGCACGAATAAGTCTCTCTCGCTGCTACAGAAGGTGTAAAAAGCCTCTACCTGATTCAAAACACCATTTTTGAGCAAATATCGAAAGTTGAAAAAATGGCCAAAATGAATAGGGTCCCCCCTTTACATTTTTTCCGATTTTTCAACTTTTGAAATAAGGCTAAACTATGGCCATTTAGCACGAATAAGTCTCTCTCGCTGCTACAGAAGGTGTAAAAAGCCTCTACCTGATCCAAAACACCATTTTTTTAATCAAATATCGAAAGTTGAAAAAATGGCCAAAATGAATACGGTCCCCCTTTACATTTTTTCCGATTTTTCAACTTTTGAAATAAGGCTAAACTATGGCCATTTAGCACGAATAAGTCTCTCTCGCTGCTACAGAAGGTGTAAAAAGCCTCCACCTGATCCAAAACACCATTTTTTGATCAAATATCGGAAGTTGAAAAAATGGCCAAAATGAATAGGGTCCCCCCTTTACATTTTTTCCGATTTTTCACTTTTGAAATAAGGCTAAACTATGGCCATTTAGCACGAATAAGTCTCTCTCGCTGCTACAGAAGGTGTAAAAAGATTCTACCTGATCCAAAACACCATTTTTTGATCAAATATCGAAAGTTGAAAAAATGGCCAAAATGAATAGGGTCCCCCCTTTACATTTTTTCCGATTTTTCAACTTTTGAAATAAGGCTAAACTATGGCCATTTAGCACGAATAAGTCTCTCTCGCTGCTACAGAAGGTGTAAAAAGATTCTACCTTATCGAAAACACCACTTTTTGGGCAAATATCGAAAGTTGAAAAAATGGCCAAAATGAATAGGGTCCCCCCTTTACATTTTTTCCGATTTTTCCACTTTTGAAATAAGGCTAAACTATGGCCATTTAGCACGAATAAGTCTCTCTCGCTGCTACAGAAGGTGTAAAAAGATTCTACCTTATCGAAAACACCACTTTTTGGGCAAATATAGAAAGTTGAAAAAATGGCCAAAATGAATAGGGTCCCCCCTTTACATTTTTTCCGATTTTTCAACTTTTGAAATAAGGCTAAACTATGGCCATTTAGCACGAATAGTCTCTCTCGCTGCTACAGAAGGTGTAAAAACCTTATCGAAAACACCACTTTTTGAGCAAATATGGAAAGTTGAAAAAATGGCCAAAATGAATAGGGTCCCCCCTTTACATTTTTTCCGATTTTTCAACTTTTGAAATAAGGCTAAACTATGGCCATTTAGCACGAATAAGTCTCTCTCGCTGCTACAGAAGGTGTAAAAATATTCTACCTTATCCAAAACACCACTTTTTGGGCAAATATAGAAAGTTGAAAAAATGGCCAAAATGAATAGGGTCCCTCCTTTACATTTTTTCCGATTTTTCAGGTTTTGAAATAAGGCTAAACTATGGCCATTTAGCACGAATAAGTCTCTCTGGCTGCTACAGAAGGTGTAAAAAGCCTCTACATGATCCAAAACACGATTTTTTTAATCAAATATCGGAAGTTGAAAAAATGGCCAAAATGAATAGGGTCCCCCCTTTACATTTTTTCCGATTTTTCAACTTTTGAAATAAGGCTAAAGTATGGCCATTTAGCACGAATAAGTCTCTCTCGCTGCTACAGAAGGTGTAAAAAGATTCTACCTTATCGAAAACACCACTTTTTGGGCAAATATAGAAAGTTGAAAAAATGGCCAAAATGAATAGGGTCCCCCCTTTACATTTTTTCCGATTTTTCAACTTTTGAAATAAGGCTAAACTATGGCCATTTAGCAAGAATATGTCTCTCTCGCTGCTACAGAAGTTGTACAAAGCCTCTATGTGATCCACAAGACCACTTTTTGAGCAAATATGGAAAGTTGAAAAAATGGCCAAAATGAATAGGGTCCCCCCTTTACATTTTTTCCGATTTTTCAACTTTTGAAATAAGGCTAAACTATGGCCATTTAGCACGAATAAGTCTCTCTCGCTGCTACAGAAGGTGTAAAAAGCCTCTACCTGATCCAAAACACCATTTTTTTAATCAAATATCGAAAGTTGAAAAAATGGCCAAAATGAATACGGTCCCCCCTTTACATTTTTTCCGATTTTTCAACTTTTGAAATAAGGCTAAACTATGGCCATTTAGCAGGAATAAGTCTCTCTCGCTGCTACAGAAGGTGTAAAAAGCCTCCACCTGATCCAAAACACGATTTTTTGATCAAATATCGGAAGTTGAAAAAATGGCCAAAATGAATAGGGTCCCCCCTTTACATTTTTTCCGATTTTTCAGGTTTTGAAATAAGGCTAAACTATGGCCATTTAGCACGAATAAGTCTCTCTCGCTGCTACAGAAGGTGTAAAAAGATTCTACCTTATCCAAAACACCATTTTTTTAATCAAATATCGAAAGTTGAAAAAATGGCCAAAATGAATAGGGTCCCCCCTTTACATTTTTTCCGATTTTTCAACTTTTGAAATAAGGCTAAACTATGGCCATTTAGCACGAATAAGTCTCTCTCGCTGCTACAGAAGGTGTAAAAAGATTCTACCTTATCGAAAACACCACTTTTTGGGCAAATATAGAAAGTTGAAAAAATGGCCAAAATGAATAGGGTCCCCCCTTTACATTTTTTCCGATTTTTCAACTTTTGAAATAAGGCTAAACTATGGCCATTTAGCACGAATAAGTCTCTCTCGCTGCTACAGAAGGTGTAAAAATATTCTACCTTATCCAAAACACCACTTTTTGGGCAAATATAGAAAGTTGAAAAAATGGCCAAAATGAATAGGGTCCCCCCTTTACATTTTTTCCGATTTTTCAGGTTTTGAAATAAGGCTAAACTATGGCCATTTAGCACGAATAAGTCTCTCTGGCTGCTACAGAAGGTGTAAAAAGCCTCTACATGATCCAAAACACGATTTTTTTTATCAAATATCGGAAGTTGAAAAAATGGCCAAAATGAATAGGGTCCCCCCCTTTACATTTTTTCCGATTTTTCAACTTTTGAAATAAGGCTAAACTATGGCCATTTAGCACCAATAGGTCTCTCTCGCTGCTACAGAAGGTGTAAAAAGCCTCTATCTGATCCAAAAGACCACTTTTTGAGCAAATATGGAAAGTTGAAAAAATGGCCAAAATGAATAGGGTCCCCCCTTTACATTTTTTCCGATTTTTCAACTTTTGAAATAAGGCTAAACTATGGCCATTTAGAAGGAATGTCTCTCTCGCTGCTACAGAAGTTGTACAAAGCCTCTATGTGATCCACAAGACCACTTTTTTAGCAAATATGGAAAGTTGAAAAAATGGCCAAAATGAATAGGGTCCCCCCTTTACATTTTTTCCGATTTTTCAACTTTTGAAATAAGGCTAAACTATGGCCATTTAGCACGAATAAGTCTCTCTCGCTGCTACAGAAGGTGTAAAAAGATTCTACCTGATTCAATACACCATTTTTTGACGAAATATCGAAAGTTGAAAGAAATGACCAAAATGAATAGGGTCCCCCCTTTACATTTTTTCCGATTTTTCAACTTTTGAAATAAGGCTAAACCATGGCCATTTAGCACGAATAAGTCTCTCTCGCTGCTACAGAAGGTGTAAAAAGATTCTACCTGACTCAATACACCATTTTTTGACGAAATATCGAAAGTTGAAAGAAATGACCAAAATGAATAGGGTCCCCCCTTTACATTTTTTCCGATTTCTCAACTTTTGAAATAAGGCTAAAATTATGGCCATTTAGCACGAATAAGTCTCTCTCGCTGCTACAGAAGGTGTAAAAAGATTCTACCTGACTCAATACACCATTTTTTGACGAAATATCGAAAGTTGAAAGAAATGACCAAAATGAATAGGGTCCCCCCTTTACATTTTTTCCGATTTTTCAACTTTTGAAATAAGGCTAAACTATGGCCATTTAGCACGAATATGTCTCTCTCGCTGCTACAGAAGGTGTAAAAAGCCTCTATCTGATCCAAAAGACCACTTTTTGAGGAAATATGGAAAGTTGAAAAAATGGCCAAAATGAATAGGGTCCCCCCTTTACATTTTTTCCGAATTTTCAACTTTTGAAATAAGGCTAAACTATGGCCATTTAGCAGGAATATGTCTCTCTCGCTGCTACAGAAGTTGTACAAAGCCTCTATGTGATCCACAAGACCACTTTTTTAGCAAATATGGAAAGTTGAAAAAATGGCCAAAATGAATAGGGTCCCCCCTTTACATTTTTTCCGATTTTTCAACTTTTGAAATAAGGCTAAACTATGGCCATTTAGCACGAATAAGTCTCTCTCGCTGCTACAGAAGGTGTAAAAAGATTCTACCTGATTCAATACACCATTTTTTGACGAAATATCAAAAGTTGAAAAAATGACCAAAATGAATAGGGTCCCCCCTTTACATTTTTTCCGATTTTTCAACTTTTGAAATAAGGCTAAACTATGGCCATTTAGCACGAATAAGTCTCTCTCGCTGCTACAGAAGGTGTAAAAAGATTCTACCTGACTCAATACACCATTTTTTGACGAAATATCGAAAGTTGAAAGAAATGACCAAAATGAATAGGGTCCCCCCTTTACATTTTTTCCGATTTTTCAACTTTTGAAATAAGGCTAAACTATGGCCATTTAGCAGGAATATGTCTCTCTCGCTGCTACAGAAGTTGTACAAAGCCTCTATGTGATCCACAAGACCACTTTTTTAGCAAATATGGAAAGTTGAAAAAATGGCCAAAATGAATAGGGTCCCCCCTTTACATTTTTTCCGATTTTTCAGGTTTTGAAATAAGGCTAAACTATGGCCATTTAGCACGAATAAGTCTCTCTCGCTGCTACAGAAGGTGTAAAAAGATTCTACCTTATCCAAAACACCATTTTTTTAATCAAATATCGAAAGTTGAAAAAATGGCCAAAATGAATAGGGTCCCCCCTTTACATTTTTTCGTGTTTTTCAACGTTTGAAATAAGGCTAAACTATGGCCATTTAGCACGAATAAGTCTCTCTCGCTGCTATAGAAGGTGTAAAAAGCCTCTACCTGATTCAAAACACCATTTTTTGACGAAATATCAAAAGTTGAAAAAATGACCAAAATGAATAGGGTCCCCCCCTTTACCTTTTTTCGGATTTTTCAACTTTTGAAATAAGGGTAAACTACGGCCATTTAGAACGAATAAGTCTCTCTCGCTGCTACAGAAGGTGTAAAAAGATTCTACCTGATTCAAAACACCATTTTTTGACGAAATATCAAAAGTTGAAAAAATGACCAAAATGAATAGGGTCCCCCCTTTACCTTTTTTCGGATTTTTCAACTTTTGAAATAAGGCTAAACTATGGCCATTTAGCACAAATAAGTCTCTCTCGCTGCTACAGAAGGTGTAAAAAGCCTGTATCTGATCAAAAATAACATTTTTTGAGCAAATATTGAAAGTTGAAAAAATGGCCAAAATGAATAGGGTCCCCCCTTTACATTTTTTCCGATTTTTCAACTTTTGAAATAAGGCTAAACTATGGCCATTTAGCACGAATAAGTCTCTCTCGCTGCTACAGAAGGTGTAAAAAGATTCTACCTGATTCAATACACCATTTTTTGACGAAATATCGAAAGTTGAAAAAAATGACCAAAATGAATAGGGTCCCCCCTTTACATTTTTTCCGATTTTTCAACTTTTGAAATAAGGCTAAACTATGGCCATTTAGCACGAATATGTCTCTCTCGCTGCTACAGAAGGTGTAAAAAGCTTCTATCTGATCCAAAAGACCACTTTTTGAGCGAATATGGAAAGTTGAAAAAATGGCTAAAATGAATAGGGTCCCCCCTTTACATTTTTTCCGATTTTTCAACTTTTGAAATAAGGCTAAACTATGGCCATTTAGCAGGAATATGTCTCTCTCGCTGCTACAGAAGTTGTACAAAGCCTCTATGTGATCCACAAGACCACTTTTTTAGCAAATATGGAAAGTTGAAAAAATGGCCAAAATGAATAGGGTCCCCCCTTTACATTTTTTCCGATTTTTCAACTTTTGAAATAAGGCTAAACTATGGCCATTTAGCACGAATAAGTCTCTCTCGCTGCTACAGAAGGTGTAAAAAGATTCTACCTGATTCAATACACCATTTTTTGACGAAATATCGAAAGTTGAAAGAAATGACCAAAATGAATAGGGTCCCTCCTTTACATTTTTTCCGATTTTTCAACTTTTGAAATAAGGCTAAACTATGGCCATTTAGCACGAATAAGTCTCTCTCGCTGCTACAGAAGGTGTAAAAAGATTCTACCTGACTCAATACACCATTTTTTGACGAAATATCGAAAGTTGAAAGAAATGACCAAAATGAATAGGGTCCCCCCTTTATATTTTTTCCGATTTTTCAACTTTTGAAATAAGGCTAAACTATGGCCATTTAGCAGGAATATGTCTCTCTCGCTGCTACAGAAGTTGTACAAAGCCTCTATGTGATCCACAAGACCACTTTTTTAGCAAATATGGAAAGTTGAAAAAATGGCCAAAATGAATAGGGTCCCCCCTTTACATTTTTTCCGATTTTTCAGGTTTTGAAATAAGGCTAAACTATGGCCATTTAGCACGAATAAGTCTCTCTCGCTGCTACAGAAGGTGTAAAAAGATTCTACCTTATCCAAAACACCATTTTTTTAATCAAATATCGAAAGTTGAAAAAATGGCCAAAATGAATAGGGTCCCCCCTTTACATTTTTTCGTGTTTTTCAACGTTTGAAATAAGGCTAAACTATGGCCATTTAGCACGAATAAGTCTCTCTCGCTGCTATAGAAGGTGTAAAAAGCTTCTACCTGATTCAAAACACCATTTTTTGACGAAATATCAAAAGTTGAAAAAATGACCAAAATGAATAGGGTCCCCCCTTTACCTTTTTTCGGATTTTTCAACTTTTGAAATAAGGCTAAACTATGGCCATTTAGAACGAATAAGTCTCTCTCGCTGCTACAGAAGGTGTAAAAAGATTCTACCTCATTCAAAACACCATTTTTTGACGAAATATCAAAAGTTGAAAAAATGACCAAAATGAATAGGGTCCCCCCTTTACCTTTTTTCGGATTTTTCAACTTTTGAAATAAGGCTAAACTATGGCCATTTAGCACAAATAAGTCTCTCTCGCTGCTACAGAAGGTGTAAAAAGCCTGTATCTGATCCAAAAGACCACTTTTTGAGCAAATATTGAAAGTTGAAAAAATGGCCAAAAGGAATAGGGTCCCCCCTTTACATTGTTCCGGATTTTTCAACTTTTGAAATAAGGCTAAACTATGGCCATTTAGCACGAATAAGTCTCTCTCGCTGCTACAGAAGGTGTAAAAAGATTCTACCTGATTCAATACACCATTTTTTGACGAAATATCGAAAGTTGAAAGAAATGACCAAAATGAATAGGGTCCCCCCTTTACATTTTTTCCGATTTTTCAACTTTTGAAATAAGGCTAAACTATGGCCATTTAGCACGAATATGTCTCTCTCGCTGCTACAGAAGGTGTAAAAAGCTTCTATCTGATCCAAAAGACCACTTTTTGAGCGAATATGGAAAGTTGAAAAAATGGCTAAAATGAATAGGGTCCCCCCTTTACATTTTTTCCGATTTTTCAACTTTTGAAATAAGGCTAAACTATGGCCATTTAGCAGGAATATGTCTCTCTCGCTGCTACAGAAGTTGTACAAAGCCTCTATGTGATCCACAAGACCACTTTTTAAGCAAATATGGAAAGTTGAAAAAATGGCCAAAATGAATAGGGTCCCCCCTTTACATTTTTTCCGATTTTTCAACTTTTGAAATAAGGCTAAACTATGGCCATTTAGCACGAATATGTCTCTCTCGCTGCTACAGAAGGTGTAAAAAGCCTCTATCTGATCCACAAGACCACTTTTTTAGCAAATATGGAAAGTTGAAAAAATGGCCAAAATGAGAATAGGGTCCCCCCTTTACATTTTTTCCGATTTTTCAACTTTTGAAATAAGGCTAAACTATGGCCATTTAGCAGGAATATGTCTCTCTCGCTGCTACAGATGGTGTAAAAAGCCTCTATCTGATCCAAAAGACCACTTTTTGAGCAAATATCGAAAGTTGAAAAAATGGCCAAAATGTTTTGTTGGATTTTTCAACTTTTGAAAGAAGGCTAAAGTATGGCCATTTAGCACCAATAGGTCTCTCGCGCTGCTACAGAAGGTGTAAAAAGATTCTACCTGATTCAATACACCATTTTTTGACGAAATATCGAAAGTTGAAAGAAATGACCAAAATGAATAGGGTCCCCCCTTTACATTTTTTCCGATTTTTCAACTTTTGAAATAAGGCTAAACTATGGCCATTTAGCACGAATATGTCTCTCTCGCTGCTACAGAAGGTGTAAAAAGCTTCTATCTGATCCAAAAGACCACTTTTTGAGCGAATATGGAAAGTTGAAAAAATGGCTAAAATGAATAGGGTCCCCCCTTTACATTTTTTCCGATTTTTCAACTTTTGAAATAAGGCTAAACTATGGCCGTTTAGCAGGAATATGTCTCTCTCGCTGCTACAGAAGTTGTACAAAGCCTCTATGTGATCCACAAGACCACTTTTTGAGCAAATATGGAAAGTTGAAAAAATGGCCAAAATGAATAGGGTCCCCCCTTTACATTTTTTCCGATTTTTCAACTTTTGAAATAAGGCTAAACTATGGCCATTTAGCAGGAATAATGTCTCTCTCGCTGCTACAGAAGTTGTACAAAGCCTCTATGTGATCCACAAGACCACTTTTTTAGCAAATATGGAAAGTTGAAAAAATGGCCAAAATGAATAGGGTCCCCCCTTTACAATTTTTCCGATTTTTCAACTTTTGAAATAAGGCTAAACTATGGCCATTTAGCAGGAATATGTCTCTCTCGCTGCTACAGATGGTGTAAAAAGCCTCTATCTGATCCAAAAGACCACTTTTTGAGCAAATATCGAAAGTTGAAAAAATGGCCAAAATGTTTTGTTGGATTTTTCAACTTTTGAAATAAGGCTAAACTATGGCCATTTAGCACGAATAAGTCTCTCTCGCTGCTACAGAAGGTGTAAAAAGATTCTACCTGATTCAATACACCATTTTTTGACGAAATATCGAAAGTTGAAAAAAATGACCAAAATGAATAGGGTCCCCCCTTTACATTTTTTCGGATTTTTCAACTTTTGAAATAAGGCTAAACTATGGCCATTTAGCACGAATATGTCTCTCTCGCTGCTACAGAAGGTGTAAAAAGCCTCTATCTGATCCAAAAGACGACTTTTTGAGCAAATATCGAAAGTTGAAAAAATGACCAAAATGAATAGGGTCCCCCCTTTACATTTTTTCCGATTTTTCAACTTTTGAAATAAGGCTAAACTATGGCCATTTAGCACGAATATGTCTCTCTCGCTGCTACAGAAGGTGTAAAAAGCTTCTATCTGATCCAAAAGACCACTTTTTGAGCGAATATGGAAAGTTGAAAAAATGGCTAAAATGAATAGGGTCCCCCCTTTACATTTTTTCCGATTTTTCAACTTTTGAAATAAGGCTAAACTATGGCCGTTTAGCAGGAATATGTCTCTCTCGCTGCTACAGAAGTTGTACAAAGCCTCTATGTGATCCACAAGACCACTTTTTGAGCAAATATGGAAAGTTGAAAAAATGGCCAAAATGAATAGGGTCCCCCCTTTACATTTTTTCCGATTTTTCAACTTTTGAAATAAGGCTAAACTATGGCCATTTAGCACGAATAAGTCTCTCTCGCTGCTACAGAAGTTGTAAAAAGCCTCTATGTGATCCACAAGACCACTTTTTTAGCAAATATGGAAAGTTGAAAAAATGGCCAAAATGAATAGGGTCCCCCCTTTACAATTTTTCCGATTTTTCAACTTTTGAAATAAGGCTAAACTATGGCCATTTAGCAGGAATATGTCTCTCTCGCTGCTACAGATGGTGTAAAAAGCCTCTATCTGATCCAAAAGACCACTTTTTGAGCAAATATCGAAAGTTGAAAAAATGGCCAAAATGTTTTGTTGGATTTTTCAACTTTTGAAATAAGGCTAAACTATGGCCATTTAGCACCAATAGGTCTCTCGCGCTGCTACAGAAGGTGTAAAAAGATTCTACCTGATTCAATACACCATTTTTTGACGAAATATCGAAAGTTGAAAAAAATGACCAAAATGAATAGGGTCCCCCCTTTACATTTTTTCGGATTTTTCAACTTTTGAAATAAGGCTAAACTATGGCCATTTAGCACGAATATGTCTCTCTCGCTGCTACAGAAGGTGTAAAAAGCCTCTATCTGATCCAAAACACCACTTTTTGGGCAAATATCGAAAGTTGAAAAAATGGCCAAAATGAATAGGGTCCCCCCTTTACATTTTTTCCGATTTTTCAACTTTTGAAATAAGGCTAAACTATGGCCATTTAGCACGAATATGTCTCTCTCGCTGCTACAGAAGGTGTAAAAAGCCTCTACCTGATCCAAAACACCATTTTTTTAAATCAAATATCGAAAGTTGAAAAAATGGCCAAAATGAATAGGGTCCCCCCTTTACATTTTTTCCGATTTTTCAACTTTTGAAATAAGGCTAAACTATGGCCATTTAGCACGAATAAGTCTCTCTCGCTGCTACAGAAGGTGTAAAAAGACTCTACCTGATCAAAAATAACATTTTTTGCGCAAATATCGAAAGTTGAAAAAATGGCAAAAATGTTTTGTTGGATTTTTAAACTTTTGAAATAAGGCTAAACTATGGCCATTTAGCACGAATAAGTCTCTCTCGCTGCTACAGAAGGTGTAAAAAGCCTCTACCTGATCCAAAACACGATTTTTTGATCAAATATCGGAAGTTGAAAAAATGGCCAAAATGAATAGGGTCCCCCCTTTACATTTTTTCCGATTTTTCAGGTTTTGAAATAAGGCTAAACTATGGCCATTTAGCACGAATAAGTCTCTCTCGCTGCTACAGAAGGTGTAAAAAGATTCTACCTTATCCAAAACACCATTTTTTTAATCAAATATCGAAAGTTGAAAAAATGGCCAAAATGAATAGGGTCCCCCCTTTACATTTTTTCCGATTTTTCAACTTTTGAAATAAGGCTAAACTATGGCCATTTAGCACGAATAAGTCTCTCTCGCTGCCACAGAAGGTGTAAAAAGATTCTACCTGACTCAATACACCATTTTTTGACGAAATATCGAAAGTTGAAAGAAATGACCAAAATGAATAGGGTCCCCCCTTTACATTTTTTCCGATTTTTCAACTTTTGAAATAAGGCTAAACTATGGCCATTTAGCACGAATATGTCTCTCTCGCTGCTACAGAAGGTGTAAAAAGCCTCTATCTGATCCACAAGACCACTTTTTGAGCAAATATGGAAAGTTGAAAAAATGGCCAAAATGAATAGGGTCCCCCCTTTACATTTTTTCCGATTTTTCAACTTTTGAAATAAGGCTAAACTATGGCCATTTAGCAGGAATATGTCTCTCTCGCTGCTACAGAAGTTGTACAAAGCCTCTATGTGATCCACAAGACCACTTTTTTAGCAAATATGGAAAGTTGAAAAAATGGCCATTTAGCACCAATAGGTCTCTCGCGCTGCTACAGAAGGTGTAAAAAGATTCTACCTGATTCAATACACCATTTTTTGACGAAATATCGAAAGTTGAAAGAAATGACCAAAATGAATAGGGTCCCCCCTTTACATTTTTTCCGATTTTTCAGGTTTTGAAATAAGGCTAAACTATGGCCATTTAGCACGAATAAGTCTCTCTAGCTGCTACAGAAGGTGTAAAAAGCCTCTACATGATCCAAAACACGATTTTTTTTATCAAATATCGGAAGTTGAAAAAATGGCCAAAATGAATAGGGTCCCCCCCTTTACATTTTTTCCGATTTTTCAACTTTTGAAATAAGGCTAAACTATGGCCATTTAGCACCAATAGGTCTCTCTCGCTGCTACAGAAGGTGTAAAAAGATTCTACCTGCTTCAAAACACCATTTTTTTTACCAAATATCGAAAGTTGAAAAAAATTACCAAAATGAATAGGGTCCCCCCTTTACATTTTTTCCGATTTTTCAACTTTTGAAATAAGGCTAAACTATGGCCATTTAGCAAGAATATGTCTCTCTCGCTGCTACAGAACTTGTACAAAGCCTCTATGTGATCCACAAGACCACTTTTTGAGCAAATATGGAAAGTTGAAAAAATGGCCAAAATGAATAGGGTCCCCCCTTTACATTTTTTCCGATTTTTCAACTTTTGAAATAAGGCTAAACTATGGCCATTTAGCACGAATAAGTCTCTCTCGCTGCTACAGAAGGTGTAAAAAGCCTCTACCTGATCCAAAACACCATTTTTTAATCAAATATCGAAAGTTGAAAAAATGGCCAAAATGAATAGGGTCCCCCCTTTACATTTTTTCCGATTTTTCAACTTTTGAAATAAGGCTAAACTATGGCCATTTAGCACGAATAAGTCTCTCTCGCTGCTACAGAAGGTGTAAAAAGCCTCTACCTGATCCAAAACACCATTTTTTTAATCAAATATCGAAAGTTGAAAAAATGGCCAAAATGAATAGGGTCCCCCCTTTACATTTTTTCCGATTTTTCAACTTTTGAAATAAGGCTAAACTATGGCCATTTAGCAGGAATAAGTCTCTCTCGCTGCTACAGAAGGTGTAAAAAGCCTCTACCTGATCCAAAACACGATTTTTTGATCAAATATCGGAAGTTGAAAAAATGGCCAAAATGAATAGGGTCCCCCCTTTACATTTTTTCCGATTTTTCAGGTTTTGAAATAAGGCTAAACTATGGCCATTTAGCACGAATAAGTCTCTCTCGCTGCTACAGAAGGTGTAAAAAGATTCTACCTTATCCAAAACACCACTTTTTGGGCAAATATCGAAAGTTGAAAAAATGGCCAAAATGAATAGGGTCCCCCCTTTACATTTTTTCCGATTTTTCAACTTTTGAAATAAGGCTAAACTATGGCCATTTAGCACGAATATGTCTCTCTCGCTGCTACAGAAGGTGTAAAAAGCCTCTATCTGATCCAAAAGACCACCTTTTGAGCAAATATGGAAAGTTGAAAAAATGGCCAAAATGAATACGGTCCCCCCTTTACATTTTTTCCGATTTTTCAACTTTTGAAATAAGGCTAAACTATGGCCATTTAGCACGAATAAGTCTCTCTCGCTGCTACAGAAGGTGTAAAAAGATTCTACCTGATTCAATACACCATTTTTTGACGAAATATCGAAAGTTGAAAAAAATGACCAAAATGAATAGGGTCCCCCCTTTACATTTTTTCGGTTTTTCAACTTTTGAAATAAGGCTAAACTATGGCCATTTAGCAGGAATATGTCTCTCTCGCTGCTACAGAAGGTGTAAAAAGCCTCTATCTGATCCAAAAGACGACTTTTTGAGCAAATATCGAAAGTTGAAAAAATGGCCAAAATGAATAGTGTCCCCCCTTTACATTTTTTCCGATTTTTCAACTTTTGAAATAAGGCTAAACTATGGCCATTTAGCACGAATAAGTCTCTCTCGCTGCTACAGAAGGTGTAAAAAGCCTCTACCTGATCCAAAACACCATTTTTTTTTATATCAAATATCGAAAGTTGAAAAAATGGCCAAAATGAATAGGGTCCCCCCTTTACATTTTTTCCGATTTTTCAACTTTTGAAATAAGGCTAAACTATGGCCATTTAGCACGAATAAGTCTCTCTCGCTGCTACAGAAGGTGTAAAAAGCCTCTACCTGATCCAAAACACCATTTTTTTAATCAAATATCGAAAGTTGAAAAAATGACCAAAATGAATAGGGTCCCCCCTTTACATTTTTTCGGTTTTTCAACTTTTGAAATAAGGCTAAACTATGGCCATTTAGCAGGAATATGTCTCTCTCGCTGCTACAGAAGGTGTAAAAAGCCTCTATCTGATCCAAAAGACGACTTTTTGAGCAAATATCGAAAGTTGAAAAAATGGCCAAAATGAATAGGGTCCCCCCTTTACATTTTTTCCGATTTTTCAACTTTTGAAATAAGGCTAAACTATGGCCATTTAGCAGGAATATGTCTCTCTCGCTGCTACAGAAGTTGTACAAAGCCTCTATGTGATCCACAAGACCACTTTTTGAGCAAATATGAAAAGTTGAAAAAATGGCCAAAATGAATAGGGTCCCCCCTTTACATTTTTTCCGATTTTTCAACTTTTGAAATAAGGCTAAACTATGGCCATTTAGCACGAATAAGTCTCTCTCGCTGCTACAGAAGGTGTAAAAAGCCTCTTCCTGATCAAAAATAACATTTTTTGAGCAAATATCGAAAGTTGAAAAAATGGCCAAAATGAATAGGGTCCCCCCTTTACATTTTTTCCGATTTTTCAACTTTTGAAATAAGGCTAAACTATGGCCATTTAGCACGAATAAGTCTCTCTCGCTGCTACAGAAGGTGTAAAAAGCCTCTACCTGATCCAAAACACGATTTTTTGATCAAATATCGGAAGTTGAAAAAATGGCCAAAATGAATAGGGTCCCCCCTTTACATCTTTTCCGATTTTTCAGGTTTTGAAATAAGGCTAAACTATGGCCATTTAGCACGAATAACTCTCTCTCGCTGCTACAGAAGGTGTAAAAAGATTCTACCTTATCCAAAACACCACTTTTTGAGCAAATATGGAAAGTTGAAAAAATGGCCAAAATGAATAGGGTCCCCCCTTTACATTTTTTCCGATTTTTCAACTTTTGAAATAAGGCTAAACTATGGCCATTTAGCACGAATATGTCTCTCTCGCTGCTACAGAAGGTGTAAAAAGCCTCTATCTGATCCAAAAGACCACTTTTTGAGCAAATATGGAAAGTTGAAAAAATGGCCAAAATGAATAGGGTCCCCCCTTTACATTTTTTCCGATTTTTCAACTTTTGAAATAAGGCTAAACTATGGCCATTTAGTAGGAATATGTCTCTCTCGCTGCTACAGAAGTTGTACAAAGCCTCTATGTGATCCACAAGACCACTTTTTGAGCAAATATGAAAAGTTGAAAAAATGGCCAAAATGAATAGGGTCCCCCCTTTACATTTTTTCCGATTTTTCAACTTTTGAAATAAGGCTAAACTATGGCCATTTAGCACGAATAAGTCTCTCTCGCTGCTACAGAAGGTGTAAAAAGCCTCTACCTGATCCAAAACACCATTTTTTTAATCAAATATCGAAAGTTGAAAAAATGGCCAAAATGAATATGGTCCCGCCTTTACATTTTTTCCGATTTTTCAACTTTTGAAATAAGGCTAAACTATGGCCATTTAGCACGAATAAGTCTCTCTCGCTGCTACAGAAGGTGTAAAAAGCCTCTACCTGATCCAAAACACGATTTTTTGATCAAATATCGGAAGTTGAAAAAATGGCCAAAATGAATAGGGTCCCCCCTTTACATCTTTTCCGATTTTTCAGGTTTTGAAATAAGGCTAAACTATGGCCATTTAGCACGAATAACTCTCTCTCGCTGCTACAGAAGGTGTAAAAAGATTCTACCTTATCGAAAACACCACTTTTTGGGCAAATATAGAAAGTTGAAAAAATGGCCAAAATGAATAGGGTCCCCCCTTTACATTTTTTCCGATTTTTCAGGTTTTGAAGTAAGGCTAAAAGTGCACCTAACCCCAAATATTTTTTTTTCTAAAATCAAATTACTGTGGTTTGTTGAGTACCTCAGTCCAAAATTTTTTTGATTTGGGTGAATTCTCGAGTTTCTATGCCCTGTTGAAATGTCGAAAATCGCCGACATTTTGGTTCACGGCCGAGTTCTCAAAAGGCATGGGAACCAGCACATTTATGACGTAGATTCCGGAACGCCTAGATTGCTTGTTCACTTTTAACAATACTGACTAGTATTTTGTGGGATGTCTACTTTTCTCTATCATGAGAAGTGAGAACAGGTACGTGCGTTTGATTTTTAATTTTTCTGATCATATAAACTAAAGCTATACCCTTCAGGCAGTTATACGTCGCGAATGACAAATTTCTGATCTTAATGCTATTGTATTTTGTACGCATTGTCAGGTATAAATACTATACCGCTCCATAGCTTCTATATCTACAGACTCTTTCTCTAGAACTAGGATGAGCCAAAAACATAAGATGTTCCTTCAAGTCAGCCGTGGTTTACTATCTGGAAAGCTGTGCGTGTAGCCCTGAAGGGAAAGCCGTGCGAAGTGAATATCAAGCTGCGATTCTGCGGATATCAAAGCCGTGCGAGAGCGCCGAGAACGTTCGTCTATTGTTATGGTTTGTCTTCTCTTGCTTATTTATTATTCTAATATCTTTCATTAAATCTGATTCTACACTAGTTTATGCTTCTAAAGTTTTATGTATATGTCAACAACGTTCTTTAATAATGTTTAATAAAAATATGATGAAATTGGATATTTGTTTGTTTTCATTTGCGTGAATTATTCTTTATACATTACTATTTATTATATTTCGGCGGTTTCTCCGTCTGTTGGATTTGTTACTTTGTTGATATCGTAACTATTGCTACAAGAATAGTATCCGATGTATAGTATATGTCTATAAACTCTTGCAAGCAGTCCAAAGACAACGAAGACAGCCAAGTCAGCTGAGAAACGTTTGGTGAAAAATATATACGAAGTGATTTCATACTTCAAAGCTGAAAGCGAAAATTCTTTGAATAAAATAATTATATTGGTCTCCGTGCTTCCAGTATTCTTTTGGACATCTCACTGTCTTAAGCTTTTCACAAAATTGCCAGAAGACAGAACTCAGAAGCATATTTTTAACATCTAACTGTGCGAATTGAAATAAGAATATCAAGTGATGGTATCAAGCACTAATAATCGGGCGTTCCGGAATCTACGTCACAAATGTGCTAGTTCCGTGCCTTTTGAAACTTTGCTTGCGACTCGGCCGTGAACGAAAATGTCGGCGATTTTCGACATTTCAACAGGGCATAGAAACTCGAGAATTCATCCAAATCAAAAAAATTTTGGACTGAGGTACTCAACAAACCACAGTAATTTGATTTTAGAAAAAAAAATATTTGGGGTTAGGTGCACTCTAAACTATGGCCATTTAGCACGAATAAGTCTCTCTCGCTGCTACAGAAGGTGTAAAAAGATTCTACCTTATCCAAAACACCACTTTTTGGGCAAATATAGAAAGTTGAAAAAATGGCCAAAATGAATAGGGTCCCCCCTTTACATTTTTTCGTGTTTTTCAACGTTTGAAATAAGGCTAAACTATGGCCATTTAGCACGAATAAGTCTCTCTCGCTGCTACAGAAGGTGTAAAAAGGCTCTATGTGATCCAAAAGACCACTTTTTGAGCAAATGTCGAAAGTTGAAAAAATGACCAAAATGAATAGGGTCCCCCCTTTACATTTTTTCGGATTTTTCAACTTTTGAAATTAGGCCAAACTATGGCCATTTAGCACGAATAAGTCTCTCTCGCTGCTACAGAAGGTGTAAAAAGGCTCTATGTGATCCAAAAGACCACTTTTTTAGCAAATGTCGAAAGTTGAAAAAATGACCAAAATGAATAGGGTCCCCCCTTTACATTTTTTCGGATTTTTCTAGTTTTGAAATTAGGTTAAACTATGGCCATTTAGCACGAATAAATCTCTCTCGCTGCTACAGAAGGTGTAAAAAGCCTCTACCTGATCCAAAACACCATTTTTTTACCAAATATCGAAAGTTGAAAAAATGGCCAAAATGAATAGGGTCCCCCCTTTACATTTTTTGCGATTTTTCAACTTTTGAAACAAGGTTAAACTATGGCCATTTAGCACGAATAAGTCTCTCTTGCTGCTACAGAATGTGTAAAAAGCCTCTACCTGATCCAAAACACCATTTTTTGATCAAATATCGAAAGTTGAAAAAATGACCAAAATGAATAGGGTCCCCCCTTTACATTTTTTCTGATTTTTCAACTTTTGAAATAAGGCTAAACTATGGCCATTTATCACGAATACGTCTCTCTCGTTGCTACAAAAGGAGTAAAAAGCCTCTATCTGATCCAAAACACCATTCTTTGACCAAATATCGAAAGTTGAAGAAATGACCTTCACATTTTTTTTTCAACTTTTTAAATAATCTCAAATGTGAATATTTAGCCCAAATACAGCCTTCTCCTTCCCACAGGTCTAAAAATGCTTTATTTGACATTTTTTAATCCTATTTCAAATGTTCGAAAAATGGTCAAAATCAGTCAAAAAGTAACATTTTAACTGATGTTTTCAAGTTTTTAAAAAAGGCTAAAATATTATAATTTAGCACAGCTTTTTTGCTATCGAAGGGACAAAAAGGCTTTATTCAGCCTATTGTAGCATTTGTTGTCCGTATTTGTTGCAATAGACGACTTTCAGGCTCATGCGCAGTAGCAACTTTACTTCAAATTTTCATCGGAGGTAAAAACAACTGTTTTAGTTGGAAAGATCATATTAAAAATAGTAAAAGTGCTAAGTTTAAAATAAATCGGACAAATAGTGCGAAAGCTACGCTCTTCGGAAGTTTTGCTCTCCACTAGGGATTTAATAGGGATTTTGGCTTGGCGTGCAACTCCCGCCCGCCAAGCCAAAATCCCTATTAAATCACTAATAAATCCCTGTTGGAATGGTCAACTTTCCGCTTGTGAAACCTTTCCATTTGTTAAGCAATTCGTTTCAAACTTTGCACTTCTACTATATTCAATATGCTCATTCCAGCTAAAACAGTTGTTTTTATCTCCGACGAAAATTTGAATATTTGTTGCTACTGCGCATGATCGTGAAAGTCGTCTATTGCAAGAAAACTCACATCATGTAACTAGTTTAAACCGTTACCTCAAAGCTTGACGTCTTCCAAGACCTCGAACAGTACATTCATTCCAAAATGCGAACACAAACAATGCAAACACAAACAATGCAGTCCCACACACCTTTTTATAGTCTTCAAGAAGGCTTTCTAAAAACAGGAATATAGGATTAAAATTTTGTTCAACAAAATTCAAAAAGGTTCCAAAACTGGATAGCAAAAAAGAAAAAAATACTAAAATTTTGTCATTACCAGAAATTAATTGTACGCTCATGAGCTGACTGGGGATTGTACCAAAAACCTGGAAATTTTGTACGCTCCTGGGCTGACTTGACTGGGGATCGTACAAAAAATCTGAAATTTTTGTGCGAAAGCCAGTTAGGTGGGGAGGGAACAAAAAATCTGAAATTTTTGTACGAAAGCCAGTCAGTTAGGGAGTGTACAAAAAATCTGAAATTTTTGTACGAAAGCCAGTCAGGTGGGGAGCGTACAAAAAATCTGAAATTTTTGTACGAAAGCCAGTCAGGTGGGGAGCGCACAAAAAGTCTGAAATTTTTGTATGAAAGCCAGTCAGGTGGGGAGCGTACAAAAAATCTGAAATTTTTGTACAAAAGCCAGTCAGGTGGGGAGCGTACAAAAAATCTGAAATTTTTGTACGAAAGCCAGTCGGGTGGGGAGCGCACAAAAAATCTGAAATTTTTGTACGAAAGCCAGTCAGGGGGGAGCGTACAAAAATTCTGAAATATTTGTACAAAAGCCAGTCAGGTGGGCAGCGTACAAAAAATCTGAAATTTTTGTACGAAAGCCAGTCAGGTGGGGAGCGCACAAAAAGTCTGAAATTTTTGTATGAAAGCCAGTCAGGTGGGGAGCGTACAAAAAATCTGATATTTTTGTACAAAAGCCAGTTGGGGGGGGGGGGGGGGAGTGTACAAAAAATCTGAAATTTTTGTATGAAAGCCAGTCAGGTGGGGAGCGTACAAAAATTCTGAACTTTTTGTACAAAAGCCAGTCAGGTGGGGAGCGTACAAAAAATCTGAAATTTTTGTACAAAAGCCAGTCAGGTGGGGAGCGTACAAAAAATCTGAAATTTTTGTACAATTAAGCCAGTCAGGTGGGGAGCGTACAAAAATTCTGAAATTTTTGTACGAAAGCCAGTCAGGTGGGGAGCGTACAGAAAATCTGAAATTTTTGTACGAAAGCCAGTCAGGTGGGGAACGTACAGAAAATCTGAAATTTTTGTAAGCCAGTCAGGTGGGGAGCATACAAAAAATCTGAAATTTTTGTACGAAAGGCTGTCAGGTGGGGAGTGTATAAAAAATCTGAAATTTTTGTACGAAAGCCAGTCAGGTGGGGATCGTACAAAAAATCTGAAATTTTGTATGCTCTTGGCCTGACTGGGGATCATACAAAAAATCTGAAATTTTGTACGCTCTTGGCCTGACTGGGAATCATACAAAAAATCTGGAAATTTTGTACGCTCTTGGCCTGACTGGGGATCATACAAAAAATCTGGAAATTTTGTATGCTCTTGGGCTGACTGGGGATCATACAAAAAATCTGGAAATTTTGTACACTCTTGGCCAGCACCCACCCTTATGGAAGACAGTTGCTAGAGAAGCTTGTGGGATGTGCAATAGATTTGAATTCGTCACTTAATAGTGCAATTTTCAGAAAAAAAGTTCAATTAATAGGCAGTATTATGATTATTCTGACCTTATAACGTTAGCAGGATCTCCATGCTGGCTATAAACCAACGCTTTAGAAGAACATGGGATAGTTAGTCTAGATCCACAGTTAGCTCTTGTCAGTGTTCTGTACTTCTGTTTAAGGTTTATTCTGGCTAACGCCAGACGATTTTATTCAGCACGGGGAGAGGTGCAGGCCTCAAAGTGTTAAATAAAGGTCGCTCTCTTTTCCAACCGAGTGTTTTTGAAACAAATTCTGTGTCTTCCTCGGCATCCCAAGAGCCTTAAAATATTAGAGAAAAACTACATAAATACGTCTTAATCATTGCTAGAACGTCTAGATGGTAAGTTACCTACCCATCCTTGATAAACTGGCCAAATGACGTGGCGAGCTGGGTGGAATGGTGGAATCGAAGAAGACAATTTCAACATTATTTCAATTCGCCGCCATGCCCATGTTTGTCTTTTTAATTTAAATCTTGATGCTGAGCCAGACATATAACTGCACATCGGTTAAATTATTTAGGATTCTAATTGGTCTACGCTAATTTATACTCCCCCAACCACCCCACCCCCTTTTTTGAGCTAGAAAAATTTGAACAGTTATAGTGGGGATTGTGAATTGTAATATAAAGTATAAGTAATCCAAATATGTAACTTTTTATACTGCTAAGTGCTCAAATGTTGCGCTCAATATGCTGGAAATGCCATTCCAGACACTCAAGATCCAAAAAAACCTACTGCCGTAGAAGACTTGGGCTTTGTCACCACTTGTGACCACTGCGCACATCTCAGAACCATTAATAATGATCTTAATTTGTTATACATCTCCAAATCTAATACTTTTATTTTCTATAATTATACCTGTAACTAGTAAATTAAATGTGCAAAATCATTAAAATCTGAAATCTGAAATTGTCTTCGGTCACCCCCCCCCCCCCCCCCCCTCCGCCTCTGTCATCTTTGAGCTTCACAAACTGGACTTTCTTTGTTTTTGAGTTCTTGCGATCAGCTCTAGTTACGCTCAGGGGCGCAACTAGAAAATTTCGAGGGCAAGGGTTGAACTCAAAAAAGGGCAAAGTCGTTCAGTATTCTAAACAATTTGGGATACTAGATATCCTTGTTATGCTTCTTCGAGAACACTCAAGAACCACAACAACAATCAGTGCCGCACCAAGGTGTCAAAAAGTGGGGGGAAAGTGGGGGGCAGTAGTGGCAATTTAATAGTGACTGCGTTTGTAGGGGTGTTCGGGGGTCCTCCCCCGGAAATTTTTGAAATCTAGAAGCAATTTGAGCGAACTTTTTCATCTAATTCTACAGTGAGTATATTTGAAATTTTACTGTAAAAACGAAGAAATTATCACACCAACATACCTTACAGGGTGCCAAAATCCAGCTCTATCCCTATGATTGGTTCATTTTCGCCAGGGTACGAGATTGAAGAGCCGAACTAGAAACCTCTGAGTCTCACCACAGATTTGCGGAGAATTGTATTGCGTACTACAACAGACGATTAATTATTTGTTTATCTAATGTCTAACCTAGTATTAGAGGTCTCACAAAGAGGGCAGGGGTTAAAAAGGGCAGGGGTTAAAAAGGGCAGGGGTTAAAAAGGGCAGGGGTTAAAAAGGACAGGGGTTAAAAAGGGCAGGGGTTAAAAAGGGCAGGGGTTAAAGAGGGCAGGGGTTAAAGAGGGCAGGGGTTAAAAAGGGCAGGGGTTAAAAAGGGCAGGGGTTAAAAAGGGCAGGGGTTAAAAAGGGCAGGGGTTAAAAAGGGCTGGGGTTAAAAAGGACAGCGGTTAAAAAGGGCAGGGGTTAAAGAGGGCAGGGGTTAAAAAGGGCAGGGGTCAAAAAGGGCAGGGGTTAAAGAGGGCAGGGGTTAAAAAGGGCAGGGGTAAAAAAGGGCAGGGGTTAAAAAGGGCAGGGGTTAAAGAGGGCAGGGGTTAAAAAGCGCAGGGGTTAAAAAGGGCAGGGGTTAAAAAGGGCAGGGGTTAAAGAGGGCAGGGGTTAAAAAGGGCAGGGGTTAAAAAGGGCAGGGGTTAAAAAGGGCAGGGGTTAAAAAGGGCAGGGGTTAAAAAGGGCAGGGGTTAAAGAGGGCAGGGGTCAAAAAGGGCAGGGGTTAAAAAGGGCAGGGGTTAAAAAGGGCAGGGGTTAAAAAGGGCAGGGGTTAAAGAGGGCAGGGGTTAAAAAGGGCACTATACTAGTCTTATAAGTTAAGTATTAACTGAGCTACGCAAGATTCTGAACATGTTTTGTGGACTTTCGTTAAAGCATAGTCAATCGAGATATGGTCTGGAAACTCAGCTAAAGTCTTTGGTCGATCTTTTTGTTCGCCTTTATGCATTTTTGTGCACGGTGCACGGTCACTGAACACATTGTATTTTAGTATAATGAACGAATTGTCCAATAGCAACGTTTCAGTTCAATCACTCAACCGTGCTATTTAAACATTAATAAACATAAAACAAAGGATGTGCACGGTAAAAGGTACGGTTCAACATAAAGTCACAGCTCATTATAGGCGCTTTGAAGTTTGCCGATTTTCCAGGCCATTATCTCGATTGACTATGGTTAAAGTGTCTATGAAATGAAAAATTCGTTGGCATTTTTTGTTGCTTTATTGTACAGAGGAGCATGGCAAGAACACTCACTGAAAATTTCAAGAGAATCTGATGCGTAGTTTTCGCGCTACAAACTCTCAAAGTTTGCCATGGCTAGTTTGTTCTTGGAGAAAAATTGGGCATTCGGAAACAATGCTTATGACGTACGCAGATGGGAACTATGCATAAGAACAATATATTTCACTATTAATGATCCACCTGCGTACGTCATAATGGCATTGTTACCAAGAAGCCCAAGTTTCCCCAAAACAAACCATCCACGGCAAATTTTGAGAGTAAACTACGCATCAGATTCTCTTGAAATTTTCAGCGAGTGTTCCTGGCATGCTCCTCTGTACATAAAACCACAAAATGCCAACGAATTTTTCACTTTATAGACACCTTAAGTTGCCAAAAGTCCCATATATATAACCCAAAGCGGGGTTATATATATGGGACTTAGTCTTTCAATCTTACTGATTTTAGTTGTCTGAGGTGCCCAAACTTCACATGTGTGGGCCAGGTTTCGACATTATTTTTTTTTTTTTTTTGGGGGGGGGGGGGGGGGTGTTCCACAAAATGGCATTATGGCATCATCCCGTCAGGCCTTGCGAAACTGTAAGGCATGTAAGCATGGTGCGTGCTCGATTTTCGATTTCTTTCTTTTCGACAGTTTTGTCTTTGATCGAGTTGGGTTGAGTGATTTCCGCGGTATTGGTGAATTCATCAGTAGTTGATCAATGTTGCTGACATTTGGAACTGATGTGTTACAAAAATGCATGTTTAAATATTTTCTGTTGGTACGATTTACATGAATTCTATATCGGAACCATCGCTTAGCTTGAATCTGGCGAATTCAGCACTGTAGGTTTTGTGGTTTTGTCTAAGTTACATAACACAGCTTAATGATTGCTTCTGAGAGATTCTTACTTTTTAACAAACACTTATATCACGATTGAGTCGGTTTTCTTTGATGTGCCGCGGGATATATACAGGTTATATCCCGTGAATAAATAATTAGATAAAACTTGTGGATATAACTCGAAAAATCTTGATCGAAACTCTTCGAAATTGACGAAACCTTGTTCGAAAACCTCCTCAATCGTGATATAAGTCGGTTATATACCTCGAACTTGGGATATAAGTCATATATTGACCCTCGGGACCTTCGGCCCCTCGGGTCAATATATGACTTATATCCCGCGTTCTCGGTATATAACCTATACTTAATATGCGCACGCTGTTCCACAGATTTTCTAGCAATGTGCGATGTGGCAATATTTGCAGAAATCAGTAGCGCGAGTGAACGCCTGAGCAGGCGTCTTGTTAAATATCAACACAGCTATAAGATCAAGATACCTCTGTGAACACACTGAACATGTCCAAGAAAGAACACCCTCACTTCACTTCACTTCACTTCACTTCACTTCACTTCACTTCACTTCACTTCACTTCACACAACTTGATCAGACATCAAGAAAGCGAAGAAAGAACGTATGAAGTAATGAATATTATTTAAAGCATTTTAGCACGCATTAGTTTCGCAAAGCCTGACGGAGGACGTAATGATTGCTAATTGGGTAGCCAGAGTAATAAATAAATACACAAATACACAAATAAACAAACAAACAAACAAACAAACAAACAAACAAACAAACAAACAAACAAACAAACAAACAAACAAACAAACAAACAAACAAACAAACAAACAAACAAACAAACAAACAAACAAACAAACAAACAAACAAACAAACAAACAAACAAACAAACAAACAAACAAACAAACAAACAAACAAACAAACAAACAAACATAAGGTGGTCTATATTATAAGTTTGTATTATAAGGTCGTCTATATTATAAGTTTACATTATCAAATTTATTAAAAATTCATAAGAATTTACAAGGCGAGCTGCAAGCGAGTCGTAGATACCATAGTCCTTAGAATTATATTGTCTGGAGACGCGGCGAACATCAAAGCGGTTAACAATGAGCTACAATTTAGGTTGAGGGTGGCAAATAAGGTGGACAATCTTTTGTTTTACGTTAATTAATATTTATAAAGCAACGCTGCTATTGGTTGATTGCTTCATTATACCAAAAATACAATGTGTTCAGCAAGCGTTAAGGTGAAATAAGGTGCACAAACGTGAACAAAAACCTAGAACAAAAACTTTGGCCGCGTTTCCAGACAATTTATTTCTAGGGACTATGGGCTTATGCACTTATCAATTGAAAGCCCGACTCCCCCCACCCCGGGACAAGGTGGAGAAATGTAGGGGAATTTTATAGCATTTGAAAAGATTTTTTGCCCCTCGAGATTGGGGAAAGATCAAATCCCCACCCTGTCCCGGGGTGGGGGGTGTGGGGTGTGGGGTGTGGGGTGTGGGAGCCGGGCTTTCAATTGATAGGTGCATTGGGACTATGCGTGTTATTTCCGGCGGAAATACGTAGTCTGTTTTTAGCTCAATCTCTAGTCTGTTTTTAGCTCAATCTCGGACACACTCCCCCATGTATATTCTCGTTAGAGATATACATGCTAACACTCATCTCCACGTAATCTCATACTAGATTTACTTTATAACAAACAATTTTAACAAAACAAGTTTAAGTTGTTGAAATACTTGACAAAGGTTTCACAAACGTTTGTTCAATCTTCGTTTTCTGCTATTTCTTGCAGCCGCCACCGCAGAATCTCTCCGAGCTCTTGGTGAGATCTGCTTCCGATCACAGGACAACTCCAAGGGAAATAAGTGTTGGATAGCTCGTTCCATGGTACTCTTGCCAGTTTTCAATATTGCTCCCTGTGCAACACCGTCTCTCCCCTTTATCAATCGGGTTACCACAGCTAGTCTCCAAAGGTTTTTTGGTTTCTGCTCATCTCGGATAATGACTACCTCTCCGATTTTGGGGTAGGGTGTTTCCTTTCCTCCTGCTGGTCGATGCTGTTCCTGTAGGCTTATATATCCCGCACATATTCCCGACTCCATTCCACATAGCTTGCTTGCACATTCTGAGGAACTTAGCACGTTTCTTCAGGTTCTTGTCAGCTATATGTGGTGTGGTTCAAGTCCAGGAATGTAGCTTGGGTTGATCTGGAGCATGGAGTTTGGTGTAAGCACTGGTTGTTGAATGTCATCTTCGAAATAAGTAAGCGGACGGTTATTTAGAGTGACCTCCACGTCTAGCACCACTTCCTCTAGCTCCGACCACTTGAGTATGCCATTCCCAATTGATTTGTAGAAGGCGTTCTTGAACAACCCGATAAGTCGTTCAAACTGATCCCCCACCCACCCACCAGGGGGATGGACTTAAATTGAAACGCCAGTTGATAGCTAGACCCGCAAGGAAATTCTTGAACTGTTCATCTTCTCTCACTTTCTGTAGCCATTTCACTGCAGCCTTGAAGGTGGCCCCGTTGTCGGAATACACCAGCTCTGGTCTTCCCCTCCTTGCGACAAATCTCTTGAAGCACGCGATGAAATCTTCCGTCTCTAATGACCTTATCAATTCCAGATGGACAGCTCTCGTTAAATTACAGGCAAACAAGGTCAGATAGGATTTTCCTTCTCTTTTTGCGTTGATTTGGTACTTGATTGGGCCGGCAAAGTCCACTCCTAACATTTGAAACGGCGTAGTTCCCTCAGTTCGGGTACTTGGTAGGTTTCCTGGAGGAGGTGCTTGGAATGCCTTTGTTTGGAATCTTACAGCTGGGACAATCCTTTCTAATTTTCTTAACGAGGCGTCGAAGTCGTGGTACCCAGTAACGCTCCCGTACCTTAGCCATAGTTAATCCGACACCGCAATGAAGAGTGGAAAGGTGTGCTTAGACTAACAATGATGTGAAGGGATGCTTGTCTGGAAGGTATATCGGGTACTCTCCGCTTATTCGACCACGAACATTCCAAGATCTCTTGGTCGTTGGGTTGAAGATTCAACTGGATTTGATCCGCTTGGAAGTGGGTGTCTTGTTGTGCTGCTTGCTGGACCCGCTTAATCCACCATAGCCTCTGCTGTTCAACCTCTTGATTGTTGATTAGAGCGCTTTTCCTCTCTCAGGATTGGCTCCTACAATTCCAAATGAATCGTTGTATAAACGCTCCAATTCTTAAAACTTTAGGCAGGTCGTTGTACTTGTCAAGCAGGGAATCGAAGGCATCTTGTTTGGTGGTAACTGCAGCGAAGACTTCCCTGTTCACCTTAGCCTCAGCTCTGGCTGCTTCTGTGGATTCTACAGTTGCATCTGGTGGCCATTTGGGAGGATTTCTTAACCATGTAGGACCCTCACTCCACGGTTGGTTTTTTACGACGTCTCCCCCTCAACTCCCCAGGTCAGCAGGATTTTTTGAGGTAGGTTACCCTCCATGATTGTCAGATAGTGTGGTGTGGTGTGGTGTGGTGTGGTGTGGTGTGGTGTGGTGTGGTGTGGTGTGGTGTGGTGTGGTGTGGTGTGGTGTGAGTGAGTGAGGTATTGTGAAGTTTTCGACCAATGAGTCACTCTAATCTTTCCAACGTTTCAAAATCGTCTCTGGTAGCCTTGCATCCCAGGGCAATTTGGTCTCACAAATGTCACGATACAGTAGTTTGGCAACCAGTGTGGTCGGTAACGCGAGAGCCAAAGGGTCGTAGATTTTAGCAAGTTGGGAAAGGATGACACTGATAGTGTCTCGTCCTCTATTCCAGGGTAGTCCAGTAATTTCCCGACATTTGGTTCAGCTCCTCCTAGTTGTTGTTTGGCGTACGTTATTTCTTCAGTACCACGCGATGACTTGCCACTTTCTTCCCGTTCTGTTGCGTTAGAATGCCACTTATTAATGGAGAATGTCCCGCTTTCAAACACATTCGTAGCGATTACCTTCTTTCTTCTTGTTTCTGCCACTGTAACGCCGCCAGTCATCAGATCATCGACATAGAGACGGTCACGTAGCTCTTGAACAACCTCGGGGAATTGGTCTTCCAAGTTATCAAAGTGCTGGTTGAGAACTCCTGCGAGAAGAAATGGTGATGATGTGAGGCCGAACAGTGCTCTCGTAAACCGGTAGACTTTCATCTCGTCACTGTTTGGCTCTTTCCAATGAAAACGTACAGAGTCCCTCTCTTCCCCCTTGATTCTGATCTCAAGGAATGCCTTTTTAAGGTCACCAGTTAAAAGAATTGGGTAAAACCTCGATTTCACTAAAATGTCCCAGAGCCGGTTCTGAAGAGGGGGACCAGAATGTAGACATTCATTCAACGAAGGCTGGTCGTTGTTCTCCCTCGCCGACGCGTCATAGACAGTGCAGAGTTTTGTGCTCTCTGCATTTTTCTGGACAACACCCTTGTGAGGGATGTAGAACACTTTTCCACTTGGCTCTTCAGGTGCGGTTTCAATTATTCCTTCCTGAAACTGCTCTTGTATTATGCTGTTGTACTCTTCATATTGGTATCACTTCATACTTCGCGAGCAGCTTCTTGTAGTTAGGGGTTTCTGGTCATCATAATTTGAGGTTTGTGTACTTTTGACAACTCGATCTCCATTTTGAACTGCCCGTCAACTGCTGCGAGATTGGCTGAATATATTTCCACTTTGGTGGTCGTAGAACTCAACATCATGTCCACCATTCTCGTCTTCACTTGCTTTGGTCTTTTCTTGAGAGCATGAATCAGTTTGGCCGATGCATAAGAGCTACCAGACCCTGTGTCCAACAGTGCATGGGTCTTGATTCCATCGATTTCAATAACAACTATTGGGTAGATTATCTCATGGTCTTCTTGTCTGCTAACTGTAAGCCCTGCCTCCGGGTCTGGTTGGCCGGGTTCGTGGTTAACATCACAAATCGAGGTGTGATGTCTTTTGCTGCAGTTCTTACACATCGTTGTACTTTTGCACTCTGGTGTGAATGTCCTGTGCAGTTGAAACACAACTTCTTTTTTCCAAGATTTCTTCCGTTCTTCTGCAGTCGTAACTGAGCCACACTACGAAGACCGATGATTACCTTCGTTATACAATACGCACACGCTTTTGGTTTCCTGGCTGTCAACCTTTCCTTTGTTGTGCTTCGTCGATCTCGTTTCTTCGATGGGTCTCCTCATTTAGCATCTTGTATGACTGGATTTCGTCGGGTCCAGAGTCGCAAAGCTTCAGTAAATTGTACGAAGTTCCAGCTTCCCAGTTAGAGTCGCTTCTAACGAGATCTCCTCTGATGGCGGGCAATTTATCCAGAATCATTGAGACAGTGCCATTGACTGCGTCAAGTTAATTGTTTAAGTGTTTCCAACGACTGTACACAGTACGCCAGTTTCTCGAAAAACTCGTGGCGATAGGAGGCAGATCCAGTATTTCTTTTACGTAGGTTTTCACAATTTCACTTTCCTTTCCAAAACGATCTTTAAGAATGGCAATGGCTCGGTTATAGCCTTCGACTGTATGCGGTAAAGCTTCTATGGTTTTCTTTGCCTTTTCACACAACAATTCTCTTAGGTAGGAGAACTTACTTACAGGAGGTACGCTGGTCTTGTCGATAGTTTCGGAATACAGACTCCAAAACCGAGGCCAGTCGCCATAAGTTCCGTTGAACTCAGTTATTTGAAGTTTAGGTAACCTCGCTTGTAACTTGAGCGCTTCGTTGTTTGTCCGCGGTGTATCCGGTTTAATTATTTCGGTTTGTAGTTTCACTTTCGCTTCGGGTAGTTTAAGCTCAAAGTGTAGTCGTTCTTCTCGCTCTTGATTCTCTCTTTCGACTTTCTGATCACGCTGTAATCTTTCTATCTTTGCGTCTTGTTCTTCCAACCATCCTAACATTTCAATCATAGCGCTCGGCTGTTTCAATCTTGTTTACGACATCGTCGTTCCACTTGTCGATTTCACACGCGTCTATGCTTTTAGCGATTTTCTCTGCCTCGACGTCCCTTCGCAATCGGTTTACTTCAGACAGAGTTTCTTTCAAGGTATCGACGTACCTGGCAATTACTCGTTTTTTCTCCGTTTGTATAACTGTTTTAACTTTTCCCGTAGCTCGCTCAAGCTGTGTAATCTTCGTCCGAAGAATAAGCGAACTCACAACAACAACGGAAGGGGCTAATGAGCCCCAGACCCCGAGCGCATACCGTTACATCCCTCTCCTTCAGAGTTTGTTCGTTTATTTACGTGTCCGTCACATAGTCCACTTGAGGTTCTGCTTGTAGGAGAATTAGGGATTATAGCCGTTGGAACTAGATTGTTCTCGACTTGTGGGGGAACCTGTTGCTCTGGGGCTGGCATTGACTGTTGGTCTGACTCGTGATTCTTGTCGTTCGTTTTCTCTCAATGGCACATCTGTATCCGTTACATCCTCGTCTGGTTCTGTCGTTCCTCGGTTTCTTCTCTTCTGTACTGTACTGTACTGTACTGTACTGTACTGTACTGTACTGTACTGTACTGTACTGTACTGTACTGTACTGTACTGTACTGTACTGTACTGTACTGTACTGTACTGTACTGTACTGTACTGCACTGTACTCCATCTCCAGATGTAACAATATACGATCTTGGACTGATTACTGTCTTCACTTTCGCCTTTTTCCATGTTTTCTCTCCTTGGTTGGGCTTCATTCGGACAACCTCACCTACCTTGAAAATTAGGAGGGTTTTAGCTCCTCTGTTGTAGTAGTAGGCCTGTTTCACTTTAGCTTTTTTCAGCTCTTTATTCACCAACTTTACAGAGATAGCATGCTCCAGCAATTGACTCGATGTTGGGACTCTGGTTCGTGTTCGTCTTCCGAACAACCGCTGGTTGTGTTCTAACAGTGCTAGGTAAGGATCCAATCCTGTAGCTGAGGCCTTTTCCATGATTCTTTTGGCCGTCTTGACGGCGCTCTCTGCTTTTCCGTTTGATTGAGGATACCACGGCGATGAGGTCACATGTTCGAACTCATACTTTATGGCAAAGGCTTGGAACTCTTCGGAACTGTATTGTGGCCCATTATCGCTTACTATAACCTTTGCGGAATTCCATGTCGTGCCATGTGCGCTTTCAATTTGTTGATGATCGCTGTGCTAGTTTTCACATATAACTGGTCCACTTCAATAAAGTTGGAGTAGTAATCCACTGTGACCATGTAATCTTTGTCTCGTAGTTGGAATAAATCAGTTGCGATGGACTCCCATGGTCGTGTGGGAACAGGATGGCTCATGAGAGGTTCTTTCTGGTTTGCTGTCTGATACGCCGAACAGATGCTGCAGCTGGTGATGAACTTATCGATGTCTTTATTCATACCTGGCCAGTAGAAGACGTCTCTTGCTCTTCGTAGAGTTGCTTGAATACCACCATGGTTGCAGTGGAGCTTTTCCTTCATCTCTGTTTTCATTCCTTCTGGCACGATCAACCTTTCTCCTTTGAAAATGACTCCATCCTGAACCACTAGCTCGTCTCGAAAGGAATAGTAGAGACGCAGTGCTGGGGGAAGCGCATCGATTCTACTTGGCCATCCTTCTTTAATAATGGTTATCAGGGCTTGCAGGTTGTTGTCGGCCGCCGTTTGTTGTTGAAGTATGGTCAGGGTGCTTAGTTTTACAGACAGGTTTTTTAGCAAATCAATTTGCTCCACTTCCTTTTCCGTGGCTGATCGTGTATAAGCATCACATCTTCGGTCTCTTGATATCGTTCGTCGCTTGGCTGAGTAATGGTTGCGCGACTCAACGTATCTACCATGTACATAAGGGGGCCCTTCTTGTAAACGACTTCTAATTCGAATTTCTGGAGCCGTAGCATCATTCGTTGTAACCGCCATGGTGTACTTTTTTAGAATGGACTCTGATGACGGCTTGTTATCTGATTCCACTGTCACTTTTCGACCATATAGATAACTTTCAAACTTATCCATTCCAAACACTATGGCCAGCATTTCCTTCTCGATCTGTGCATAGTGGACTTCAGTAGCTGTTAGGGCTCTGGACGCATATGCCACTGGTTGATTGTTCTGTAACAGACAGGCCTCCAGTCCGTTCATGGAAGCATTACACTGCAGCCGCGGTGTGATAGTTGGATCAAAGAACCTTAGAACTGGTGGCCGTGAGAGAATCTGTTGGAATTCCTCTAAGGCTTTACTATGTGTATGCTCCTCCCAGATGAATTCGTTTCCTTTCTTGATCAACTCACAGAGAGGTGTGGTGATTTCAGCAAGCTTTGGGGCAAACTTTTGGACATAGTTTACCATGCCAAGTAGACGTTGTACTCCCTGCTTGTCTGTGGGAACTGGCATGTCTCGGATGGCCTTGGTCTTTTCTGGATCCACCTTCAGCCCGTCGGCGGTAATGTGATGGCCCATGTAGGTTACCTCCTTGAGTCGTAGCTGCATCTTTTCAGCATTCAGCTTTAAACCCTTATCCTTACAACGCTCCAGCAAAGCTCTGGGGTTTCTGTCGTGGTCTTGCACTGCTTCCACGTCTGTTTTTCCACTGCCAAAGACAAGAATATCATCTGCGATTACTTTGATTCCCGGGCGGCCTACCAAGATAGCGTTATCTCGACGTTGAAACTCCTCTGGTGCTGGTGACAGGCCAAAAGGCATCCTCAGCCAACGGTACTGTCCCCAGGGAGTGCCGAACGTGGTCGCAAATGAACTTGGCTCATCCAGGAGGACATGCCAGAAACCATTCTTGGCATCCAGGACTGAGAAACAACGAGCATGGGCCAAATCTGGCAAGATGTCGTCGATTGTTGGTAAGGGATAATGATTACGTTTGAGAGCTTTGTTCAATGGCTTGGGGTCGATGCACAATCGTATGTTACCATTCTTCTTCACTGTAATCACAGTGGCCGAGATCCAGTCTGTGGGGACGTCAACGGGTGTGATGACGTTTAGCTGAACTAGGCGGCTGAGTTCTGTTTTGAGTTTATCTTTTACAGTGATTGGTATTCTCCGTGTAGGTAGTTGAACTGGAGGGACTGTTTTGTCAATTTCTAAGTGCATCGTACCAGGTAAAATACCCTCACCACGGAAAACTTCTGGATACTCCTCAATAAGTTGTTGGGTGGTGAGAGGCTTGGTAGAGACTAGGGAGGGGGCTTCAGCTCCTGTCTCCGAGGCGAAAATGTTCTCTTTGTTGATCAGAAGTAACTTCATCTGTTGGCTAGCTTTCGCCCCAATTATTGACTTGCAATTCTCTTCGACGACCATGAATTCGACGCTATATTTCGTCAAATTCTTAGGGTTAATGACTTGGACTCTTGTTTTTCCAACTGGTTTTATTTCGGACCCATTGTACATGACTAGGATTGTGTTGTTTTTTTCAATTCTTTTCTCTACTGGCTTTCGAAATAAATGCCTAAGTGTTCTTTTGGACAAAACGTTGACTGTAGCTCCACTGTCAAGCTGAAACGTTTCCAGCCTGCCATTAATCATCAGCGTGGCATTGGGCTTGTGGTTGTACTGCTGTGAAGTCATGCATATTCCTCTGATGAATCTGTGTCGTCATCCACGCCGGATACCGATTTTCTGGGCCAAACGGTTTGGTTTGGCCTTACATGCAACTGCGAAGTGGTTCTTTCTTTTGCATAACGAGCATGTTTTTCCCCAAGCTGGACATTTGAACTTATCTCTGGGGTGACTTTTGCTGAAAAACTTACACTTGATCAGGCCTTCCTCTGTCGTTTTCTCGCGTATCCCGTGCTCTTTGCGAGTTTCTCTGTCGAATGCCAGTACGTCTTTGGCGGTTTTCATCGATTGGACTTGTTTCGTCGTTTTTTCATATGATCTGCAGATTTCGATACTTTGGTGTAGAGTAAGGTTTGAAACTTGTAACAGCTTCTTCCGTGTCGAGCTATCCTTGACACCAATCACGATCCTATCCCTTATCAGATTGTCCTCGAGTTGACGAAAGTTGCACGTTTTGGCTAGAGCACGAAGGGCTGTAACATAGGCATCGACTGTCTCGTTGGGCTCTTGCTCGCGCTTATTGAAACGATACCTTTCATACGTTTCATTTGTCTCACCGATGCAGTACTTTTCCAACTTCTTTAACACAACGTCGACGTCCTTCTTCTGGTCTTCATTTTCGAAGTCAAGGCCGTCAAAAACATCAAGTGCATCAGCACCAATACACGTTAACAACGTCGCTGTTCGCAGCTCTTTGTTCGTTCCTGGATTCTTCGGATCTTTCAAACGAGCGGCGGTTTCGTAGCCTTCCAGGCTCTAGAGAATCGCTTCCAGTTAGTGGCTATATTACCGCTCATGTCCAGTTGGGATGGCATGGGTAAATTCACGGGAATTTGTATTACTCTGGTCTCTGGAGGTGCCATCGACGGCTCGGGTTCGTCATGGTCGGCCATATTTTTCGCACTTCGCTCGAGTCGAAAGAAAGTACTTCTGGTTTTTTACCACTGGTAACCATAACGTGGAGTTCACAAGTATGATTTAATTTACTCCTGGTACCATGTTTAGTTACTTAACTAATGAACCCTTCAGAACAAAGCAACTTTTAATCTAAAGGTTTGTCTACAAACAGCTCTGTATAAGCGAACTCACAACAACAACGATCTGGGTGGCCCGGTTACAACGGAAGGGGCTAATGAGCCCCAGACCCCGAACGCATCCCGTTACAACTGTCACGTATCCTGAATCTTTTCGCTTATCCAAGATAAATCACAAAAGGTTTTAAAGGTTTAATTCACAGTTCACAGTCACAGTTTAGTTTAATACTCTCGCTCGAAGCACGGCCTCACAACGAATACACTCAATTCCCAGAGTAACCCTTCGAGAAAAGTCAAAAGATAGCCCTTGTTTACAATGGAGTAGGGTGACGGTCTTCGACTTAGGACTATGCGTGTTATTTCCGGCGGAAATACGTAGTCTGTTTTTAGCTCAATCTCGGACATAAGGTCGTCGACATTACAAGTTTACATTATAAGGTTTGTGTTGGGGTCAGGCCTAGACAATGCAAAGTACCTGTTTGCGTGTATTACATAATCACAAAAAATACTGAAGCGGACTACAATCCTGGACAAAAATAGTGGCAAAAACCAGTTCTTTCTTCAAAATCTAACTTTCAGGGGCCCCCTCCCCCGACTGTCGCCCCCCTCCCCCCAATATCAATGTTTTCCTAAGTCATCTGGTCTGGAATCCAACAATCAACATTGATAATGGGGGAGAGGGGAGATTTCAAAGATATTTATGAATTTTTCACACTTTTGCCAATAATTTATGTCCGGGATTGTAGCTTGTCTGAGAGGTAGAGGAGGATGGAAGTACTCCAGACCGCGCAACAATTGAAAGCTGTGCTGTCGGGTACCCTAGATAATACAAAGCTAATTGACTACAGCTACAGATTGCATCAAATAGCTAGCATTTCTGCGAACCAAATTTCAAAAAAATTCCGGGGAAGGCATACCCCCAGACCCCCCTAAAATGTGGATAATAAAAAGTTTGACTAAAACAAAAAAAATCCTAGATCCGCCTGTTCATTTTTCTATTCAAAAAATAGCTCAAATAAATTAAGTCGTTAGTAAAAAAAGATCTATTTACTTAATATCAATCCTACCTGACAAACACGTTTGTGGTAGGTTCATTAATCGCTCAGCAACAGGCCTATCTTTCTCGACATTCAAAGCGATTTCATGGGCCTTTCCCTTTAAATGACGATCTACATTATATTTTGTTACTCCATTTGTTCCGTCCATAAATTTCTTCATTGCATTTTTCGCTGATCCGTTGCACGTGGGATGCAGCAAAATAGAGGATGAATTCTGTCTGTAAACATTGGACAACAATGACCAACATTGACACAACGAGTGTAGATCCTTCGATTTCTTCGGTTTTATATCTCAGGATGTCACCTCTACACCAGGATTTAAAAGTAGAAAGCTTTGCTTTTTTCCCTTTGTGATTTGATGATGCCATCGTGATGACGATTATCTTTTAATTTACATGTCTTTTTTAAAATACTCAACGTTTAATACACAAATTCTGCGCCATTTTTGTTCTGAGCAGTCACTGCATATAATACACGATATAGAGCCCTACTATATACTAGTCTATACACAACAAAACACACGTGGCGCGCAAAAAATGTGGCGCGCAGAAATGTGGCGCGCAAAAATGTGGCGCGCAATAATGTGGCGCGGAAAAATGTGGCGCGCAAAAATGTGGCGCGCAAAAATGTGGATGACATGTTTGATGACGAGTTATCCGATGAAGGGCTTGGGGATGGTTATAACATGAGCGTTGGAGTCATAGACCACAGTCATATTGTCAACAGTCAGAGGTGGGTCCAAACCCCTGATGTTTTTGACTGCAACGTCAACACTTGACATGAGCAAAAAAAAACAATGAAAGTTTCATGGCAAGACGGTTGCTACACTAAGACCAAAAGCTATCAGTTTAACGCAGCACGAGTTTCTACTTTTTTTCCTGTTCATCACCTAATGTTAGTCTAACACTCACCGAATGACATTATTCTGCTGTTTTGAAATCCACGATTAAAAAAGAATGTCTTGGACGTCTGTAATCTATTGTCTCAAAGAAGTATGAAACTGACTTATTTCTATATATTTTAGTTTGTATAAATGCCCATACAAATCTGCGAACATATATTATGATTGCTTGATGATGTGTTGCCGAAGGACCGATTTGATATACATGCATGTATCGAATTTGATTCAAATGTCTATATCTCAAGTGTACGAAAATTGAAAACAACAAAAATTTTAGTTTCTACAATCCTGGACATAAATTATTGGCAAAAGTGTGAAAAATTCATAAATATCTTTGAAATCCCCCCCCCCCCCCCCTCTCCCCCATTATCAATGTTGATTGTTGGATTCCAGACCAGATGACTTCGGAAAACATTGATATTGGGGGGAGGGGGCCCCTGAAAGTTAGATTTTGAAGAAAGGACTGGTTTTTGCCACTATTTTTGTCCAGGATTGTAGAAAAGATACAGCGTCGTGCTTTACGTATTCTCCATCCGTATCTGTCTTACTCCGCTGCCCTTAAAACCTCTGCTCTTCCCCGCCTGTCTGATCGCCGTGACGTTCTTTGAATGAAAATCCTGAACAAAATTACTGTACGATCCTCGCGCCTCAACCATCTCCTACCTCCGACCCGGGCCGCGTCACACGGTAGAGCGTTGCGATACACCAGTCATTATAGCCTCTTTAGATGCAGAACCGACAGGTTCAAGAAGAGTTTCTTCCCATCAATGTGTTCATCGAACTGTAAATAATTACTGATTGTCTTAATATTTGTAGCATAGCTTTTATAAATAGTTTTCCCTTGTATTATAGCTGAATTAGTTATTGTAATTTATCTATTTAATATTGTAATACCTGTTCCTCGAAACTTTTAAATTGTTACTTTTGTTTTATCATTGCAAAAATACGGCAATTCACGCTAAGTGAGAAAGTATTTTAAATAAACCATCTATTATTATATTATTATTATTATTATTAATTTTGCTGCGTGGGTATCGAGATTGGGTTTGCACGTTCTTGTACGGTTGGCACTACAGACAGGCTTTCGCATTTTTATTTTTTTTTTTTTTTTTTTTGGGGGGGGGGGGGGGGGGGGGGGTCAGCCTGGTCATGGACCAAGGACCCACAGCTAAATTAAGGGAGTTATTGTCAATCAAAGTAAACAAAAGAATACATTATTGAAACTGTTTAAATGATAAATTTGGCTTTGTTACTATTGGCACTGGGGACAAATAAATTTTCTTGTGACACCAGTACATGTGTTTCTCTTTTTGATCAGCAAAGGGGGTGGGAAATATCTGTTTTGACAGACAGTGACTAATATAATGTCACGAGGTTTCTTTTTGCGTAACTTTAATGTACAGTAATCATTAAAATAAAGCTAACATTATTTGGTAGTCAAGTGCGACTTACGTAAATTTCAAATTAAATCTCTGAAACATTGGATCAGGCATCTGTTGATGTTGTAAAAAATATTGGCCATTGTATTAGTAAAATGAATGCAAAAACTATTGGCTTGGTTTAAACTTCGTTTTTCAAAAGGAAGCATGGTACAGGTAGGACAGGAACGTAGGGAGGAAGGGAGGACGTTAGGAAGGAAAGGAGGAAGGGGTGGAAGGAGGGGGTGAAGAAGAGAGGGAGGGAGGAATGAAAACTATCTACAGTTTGAGCACTCTGGCCCTATACCACCTCATGCTCTCTAGATGTGCACACTTACTGTGCGCACTTCTAAGGTAGTTTATTTCTATATGCACATCTTGGGGAAGAACACCTATTATACACCTTACGCTGTATAGCCCCATTATAACCATTTCTTTTCATAAGTTATATCTTTATTGCCCTGTTTTTTGCTCATTTGTTTGCACTTCAGAAAAATGGGACCAAAATCCTGCGGGAGACCAAAATCAATTCATACAGGGGCCAAAGGAGGGACTGGGGGGCCTTGCCCCAGTTATATAGCTAAAAGAGGCCCTGTTTCAGTTGACCTCTAATTGCATCTACCATATTTTCCAGATCAAAAAATTGAATGTGATCAGTTAATTATATTATTACACCAGATAGTTTTGTGATTGGTTACGCATTACAGTTTAATCGGTACTTCGGCCTTGTCCACACATATCCATTTTCATTTCAAAACGCAATTTTTTTTACATCACCAGAAATTTGGGTTATTTGTGCCGCCGCTCTCGGTCGCCTGACAAGATAATTATGTATTCTAATGCATTTGATTCTACTTATTCAGGTCATTGAGTTCTTTAGAATTCGCCTAAATCGTGCATGTATGTATATGTAAACAACCTGTAAATGACTATAAGAACTGTGAAATCAAGCAAGTTCAAACGCTTTTGGAAGTACGTACTATGCTAGGGACAAATCGGGATATTTATGTAACGTTCTTAGTCAATTTGACCAATTTCTAGCACCTGTTTACAAAGATTACTATCATGGCTAACACTATGGATAGTGGCGCTTTTAGTGCAAAAATAAGTTGAGCCAGGGAAGTACTTTGTTATCGAGGTATGGTTTTTTAGTTATAACTGTTGCTTAGTCCATGCTGAAGTCAGATGGAGCTGCGCAAAGAAGAAATATATCACCGTTTAAGCAAAATTTGAATTATTGTGTGCTCTCCTTATTATTTACTGTTGAGAATCGCCATTATTATGGTCGTTAATGCGCATGCGCGCCACCATCTTGTCCCAAATTTCTGGCAATGATCTGTTTTAAAAAAAAATCCACATCCACACGAGAACAGGAAAACGGCATTTTCAAAAAGTTCCACTTTGGAGACCATCTTTGAAAAGTTCCATTTTTGATAACCACTTCATCATTTACGTGTGGATGAAATTCATGGCAGGCCAATCCATAACAAAAAAGTTGTGTTTTCCAAAAAATCACGATACGTGTCAGTGAGGTTTAAATGTTTCTGAATAATTTTAATTTGACAGGTTTTAAAAACTTGAATTATGCTGTATACCTGTATGTTATAAAAAGAATTTCTAAACCAGTACATTTGAGTAATTTGTTGTACCCTGGCTGTTGAATTTCATAGACCACAGGTGTAGAGTAGTAACAATGGATGAATCCCTCCGAAGTAAAGTTGAGGAACATTTGACTTGCTCTGTTTGTTTGGAACAACTAAAAGACCCCAAAGTTTTGCCTTGCCTTCATTCCTATTGCCACGAATGTATTGTAAGACTTGCAAGGAATGCAAAAAGTATAACTTGTCCTGAATGTCGAATGATTGCCGTAAAGGTAAGATACTTAATGTATTTTTTAATCAATTTTTGTCAAATCCATTGATTTCCATGTTTTAAGTTTTTGGTTTACAAAAATTTCAGAGTCCGAATTAGCGCTTCGCAAATCGCAAATTGCGAAGATTTTTGACTGCGTGATTTTTGATGACGTACTATATCACATTCGCTAAAGCGCAATTCGGCTTACATTCGTGAGCGTTCGTACAACGTTCGCACAACGAATAAGGCTTCTGATCGATGATCTTTCGCCTTGACCACGTGATTGACGAAAACATCACTACATAGTCAAGTGCAACCGAGCTCATCCGCAAAAGGGTTTCTAGAGCTGACAAAAATAATTATCGACCAATATCCGTGTTATCAATTTTCAGTAAAATTTTTGAAAAACTTGTGTATAAACGTGTATATAGTTACCTAGAGTACCTTGATATTCTCAATGAGCATCAATTCGGATTTAGAGCCACCGTAATGATTCGAATAAGCGCCGTCCTTCCACTACATTTTTTGAAATAAGCGCCCCCTCCCGAATAAGCGCTTCCCCCCTTCCTCTCGATAGGGAACTACTGTATGTAAATGATTACCCAACCGATAAGAGACGCATGAACATCGGTATAAAATCAACTGTCCTTCAACATTTTATTTGTCACAAATATATGCATTGCGCATATTAGAACTTGTCATTGATTGATTGAGAACAATTAGCTACATTATAAATATAACTTGTATTCTATCTACTAGAGAAGAGAACTAGGGTTTCAGTTGGGTTTTTTTAAATCCTTGTTATCTTATTGTTATAAGATTGTTATTAAAGTTCTGCCTTTTTATGGAATCAGATTGCGGTGTTTGCTAAAACATTAAATAAGCGCCCCCTCTCGAATAAGCGCCCCCCATCGACCTCCTAAAATTAAATAAGCGCCCCAGGCGCTTATTCGAATCATTACGGTAATCGTTCTATGCCTTGTTTGATGAAGGTTCTTTTGGATTTGGTTTATTCATAGATTTAAAAAAAGCCTTTGATACTGTAAACCATGATATTCTCTTAAATAAACTTGAATTTTATGGAATTGGAGGTGTCGTTAATAAATGGTTTCAATCGTACTTGTCAGGAAGAAGTCAATATGTATCAATTAATGGTCATAACTCAAGACTTAAGTCTATTTCTTGTGGGGTACCTACTTTATATTAATGACCTGCCATATTGTTCCAACAAGTTAGTATTTCATTTATTTGCTGATGATACCAACATATTTTTTTCCCCAAAATCTCGATTTGGTTCAAACTACTTTAAACGCAGAATTGAAACATGTTTCACAATGGCTGTATGCCAACAGGCTGGCATTAAATATTGAAAAGACAAGTTTTGTTGTTTTCCATTCTCTAAAAAATTTAGAAACCTTATAAAGCCTTATCAATTCTTATTGGCAACAAAACTTACTGTGAAGCTAATTCTGTCAAATACCTTGGTGTTCCAGGAGGGGGGGGGTGTGGCTGGTGTTTATGCCTTGATAAAAAAATTTTAAAATATGCCATGCTCTAGGGGCAATGAGCTGGGAATATATATCCCATGCATGCATTGCATTAACGCCATTAAGAAGGTTCCTAAGTAATTTGTTCTGAAGTGAATGTGTTCCGGAACTCGTCAGTTTTACGTTTATGAGACATTTGTATTTAAGGGTCATTATTCTACACCACTTTTAGCCCAGGCAAAAAATAAAAGCTTTGAAAAATTTAAACTGTCATGTACGCCACTGCATGTTAGGGAATGGTTTGCATGTATAAACTGTTGATTCTAAAATGTGGTAATTCGCAGTTGTTTCTAACTTTCTTGTATAGTCCAAAGCATCCATTCCTAAAGTAAAATGCGCCCAAACAACCCAAAAAACTCAAAAAAATATGAATTGTTTTTAGGGGGAGGGGGTGGGGTGGGGTGGGGGGTGGGGCATGCCCCCAGACCCCCCTAGAAAGCCTCGTGCCTACAGTGCTTGAAATCTGCTCCTGTTTAGCCCCCCAACTTTAAAAGACACTCTGCAGGCCCTGTGTTCTTATTGATTCTACTTTATCTTGGAGATCTCATATTTATAAATCTGTTGGTATAAGATCTAAATTACGATACTATGTAACCACTAATATTTTAATTTCAGTTTATTACTCGTTAGTATATATTTTTCTCACATATGGTATTGAAAACTGCGGTCTAACATACGCTTCTTATTTAAAACCTATTTTTATTCTACAAAAGAAAGCAATCAGAATAACCCTCAATCCCATAGTGAGCCAATATTTAAGACATTAAATCTATTAAAAAATTGTTGGGTTTTTTTTTTGTTTTTTATTTGTTATTATTCAGGGTGGACAAGCTAGTATGGCTCCTTTGTTCCTTTCTGGTCCTTCCCCACTGCATTTATCTACTGTATTTATTTATTTATTACTTATTTATTTATTATTTATTTATTTTTATTTATTAACATTTGTATGCAGTGAAAATGGATTAAATTAAATTAAATTAAATTAAAATTTACTGACTTAAGTAATTCTTACCTCTTAAAATTTGCTTTTTGCTGGAAGAAAAAGCTGTTACCACCTACAGCATTTATTCAAAATGGCTGCCAGCCAAGTTGTCAATGCGAAACACGAGGAAATTAATAATTTTAAAGAAAATGTTGTTCCTAAAAGTACGAAAATGTGTATTTATACTAAAACAATTATTCGCCTCAGGCTCAGTGAATATCGGTGAATAATAACCTCAACTTTGTTCACCGATATTCACCTCGCCTTCGGCGAATAATTGTTATTGACTTTTCTACAGTACTTTCTTTCTTATTATACATTTATTCTCGTATTTAGTTTTCACTATATTAGGATATCCTGTACTCATCTTATTAATTTATTGTATCTCTCTGTTTCTCTGGGTTTTTTACTTCATTATCTTTATGTAATTTATCTACTGTAATATCAAGATGAGTAAATAAAAAAAAACTTATTACCTTCAGTTGTAAAACGTAGAACCTACTATGCTGTAAAAACCTGGAACTGCTGGAAGCATGATTGTCTCGTCGAACACCTTTCACGTAGAAACAAACTAGAAAAGAAAACCATTGTTTATTTCAATGGCCCAAGCTCGCACGAATGAGAAAAAGAACCACGGTAGTTCGAACAATACTCAAAGAAATTGAAAATGGTCAATGTGCCATTTCATACAGACATCTTACCTTTGTCATCTCGTCGAAAA
The DNA here is from genome assembly GCA_964035015.1 of Corallium rubrum. Classification (NCBI taxonomy): domain Eukaryota; kingdom Metazoa; phylum Cnidaria; class Anthozoa; order Scleralcyonacea; family Coralliidae; genus Corallium; species Corallium rubrum. The sequence continues at coordinate 6,926,256 of OZ036000.1, forward strand.
TGTACAATATAAAATGTACAAAAAACACAAATATTACTTCTAGGCCACAGCTTAACCACCAGCAAATCTTTAAGGACTTCGTTAAAGGTTTAAAAAACGAGGATGGAAGGGATTTTTAGTGATTCAAACGAAAGAGTTTGCTGCGTATTTTTCCCACCTGTTGCTGTTGTTGCTGAGAGAGTGAGGACTTTAAATTTTTAAATTTCCCGGCGTACGGCACTTTCCGAGTGTTTCCGGGGGAAATAACACGGGCGAACTGCACGCGCTCCGCGCGGGACTTCATCCAAAACACGCATTCTCGTCGAATTCCCAGCTTGGGCCTTGACTTATTTTTATTATTATGATTATGATTACGATTATGATTATGATTATGATTATGATTATGATTATGATTATGATTATGATTATGATTATGATTATGATTATGATTATGATTATTATTATTATTATTATTATTGTTGTTGCGTTGCTCTGGCAAGATAGCTGCTGAAGGTAGCTAGAGACAGCTAGAGCGTTTATTAGATCGCATTAATCGTATTATATATATATATATATATATTCTGAATGTGCGCTTTCGGGATCAATAATCAAAAGTACGGTTTTTTAGCGATTCGACTTTTTGGACGCCGTAGAGGGCAACCGAAATTAAATTAAGTTCAGTCGCCACTGGCGATCCCAACTAATCAAATAATGTAATAATAATCTAATGTGTTTTTGTAACTCACCGCCCAATGACAACATTCTAAAGATTTTATATTTTGAATGCAGAAGACGTTATAATAGGCATACATGAAGTACCAACCCCGACTGGTTTGTCCGGGCACACTATATATATTATTTACTTCAAAAATAATTACAGAACTATTTACATTTTAACGAGCAAATTGGGGATATAACTTGTACGTAAAAGTTTAATACTGACAATGACATTTTACTCCTTTAATTTTTTTGCAATAAATTTCATGCAAAATAGACCTTATTCAAAAATGGCCGCCGAATTAGAATTGTTTTATGTGCATATAAATTAGCCCTTATGACCTCGTTTTAAAGTAAAAATTATTTTGAATGTCACACATGAAAACGAGTTCATAAGGGCTAATTTATATATATATATAAAATAATTTTAATTCGGCGGCCATTTTTGAATAAGGTCTATTAAAACAAAAGAATTTCTTTATATTTTGGTATTTTTAATTCTTAAAACTTATGTCATTTTCCCTCTAAATTGAAATGTAAAAAATGTAAATAATTCCAAATGAATGTAGTCATTGGATGCTAAATGTTGGCATATTGGTTATGTAAATCAAGAGGATTTTTATCAATTATAAAATCACCAATATAGTAATGATTTCCTTTCTGTTATTAAAATAAATTATTAAAGGATTGGCATAAAAAAATAAGTTTGTCTAATTTGAAAGAACTCATAAAATTGTAATAGAAGATCCTTTACAACTTTTTCGTATCTTTCTGCGTTTTCAATCAAGATATTTCAATTTGTTTGATATGTAAATGATGGTCTCTGACGTTAGGAGTGGGGTAAAATATTTTCATACAGAGCAAAATCACTTACATATCTAACATGAAATGTTTAGCGGCACAAGGAGTTTTTATATGCACAGTTTCAAATGATTTCGCTGAACAGACTTAGAAATGTAACTGGTTTTGCTACATGTGAAAATATTTTACCCCACACCTGACGTCAGAGACCACCATTTACATATCAAACAAGTTGAAATATCTTGAAAACGAAGAGAGATACGAAAAAGTTGTAAAGGATGTTCTATTACAATTTTATGAGTTCTTTCAAATTAGACAAACTTAAATTTTACTGCTATTGCCCTTTAATGAGCTTTTTAAGTTATCTACAATCTTTAAAGTGCATGCACAAAAACTAAGTTTGTCTTATTTGAAAAAAACACTTAAAATGACAGAGTGACGTATTTTGCAGTTTTTCGCTTTCTTCTTCATTGTTGAGATATTTCAGTTTGATATGTAAATGACACATGTTGTGGCGTGCACGTGCATGACTTATCGGAGAAGAATATATGTCTTTGGCACTCTTTGCCATAGGCGTAGAGTTTTGCTTTCGTCTAGGGGGGCTGAAGTGCTGAACAGGGCCTTTCTAAGAATTTTCTTGTGGGGGGCGTTTACAAAAAGGGACTCTTCTAGGGGGATCCTGGGGCATGCCCCCGGAAATGTTTGAAATTTAGAGTCTTGAAAGTGCCATTTCCTGCATTCTGGTGGGTTGATTTTTAAGAACACTGAAGGTCATGAAATGTCATAAAAACTAGTTAAAATACAACACATTTCAACAATTTTTCGATGTTGTGTTTACTGGATTGACTTATGACGGTATATGGGTGCTTTGGATGACAGGAATGAGGCTGTAACAGTTACTTTAGCCTAACGAGTAACCTATAATTTATGAATGGTGATTGATGAGTCAGTTACTGCAAAATTTCTCACACACCCCCATTGAGATTTCTCCGCCCCCCCCCCCCCCCATACTCTACGCCTATGCGCTTTGCTATTATCAAACTAAACTTAATTCGTAGGGAGCATGTGCGTGTGTTCCTCCCACAACACCAAACATGTAGAATTTCAAGTGATTTCGTTTGATAGTAGCAAAGATATATATCCTCCCGGATAACTAATTTATGCACATGTGACATCACATGTGACATTTACATATCAAACAAACCGAAATATCTCAACAACGAAGCGAGGAAACGAAAAACCGCAAAAGTTGTTACTTTGTCATTTTAAGTGTTCGTTTAAATAGGACAAACTTGATTTTTGTGACATATAGGCACTATGTTTGGCTATGTTCCAGCCGTCCTACAAAATTTCGCTCGTACAAAAAAAATCCTACATGTCAAACTGTCGTGTTATTTCTCAAAATAATTTCCACACTCGACACGTAACGGGATTCATTCTTAACTGTATACTCGACCATTCCTGGGTGCAAAATTCTCAACACGATTTCTTCTTTGACAACGAAGTCGCTTTTCGGACTTGCAGTGTCTTCGCATACGATCTCAAAATCAGCAGGAGAGCTTTCCATGAATGTAGGAATGCTTCTTGTGTTTTCTGGAGCCGTATTCAATGGGACTACTTCTTTTACAGCAAAACCACTGTTCATATTTCCAGTCTCCTCGTATCCCATCTCAAAGTCAGTAACTGGGATTTTGTATGGGGAAAAGTTACTCGTGTCGTTTTCTGGGAACGTTTTCAGCATGAACGCACTCTCTGCACTCTGACTGTCGACTTTGTTGTCAACGTTGCTGCTCGCGGTATAATTTCCATCTCTCGGAGAAGCGCCTTGCGAGTCGAGTTTCCCAACCTGACCTCTCAAATTCACCGTCTTCTTTCGCAAGAAATCTCTCCATTGTTTTCTGGTTCCAGATGATAAGATGCAGTAAAAAACAAAAACACAGAAACCTTGAAGGGAGTTGAAAATACAAAATAGATACTGGAAGACTACTTTGGCATCGTTGATCGCCAGGATTCCGAATAACCAGGTTAGACCAAGTAAAACCATTATGGCGACGCCCTGTCGGACTTGCTGGTATCCCGCTGTTCTTCGGTCCGAGGTGACCTTACTTCCAGAAGTTAGAAGTGAGCGCAAGATGAGGACGAAAGCGATAGTGTTTCCAAGCAGGATAAGCAAAATTGGAGCTAGGAAAGACACCAGGAAAGCGGTGCCAAAAAGACGACAGCTAAAACACAAAATCATTCGTTACCATTTAGTTGGCTTTGATTTCTAATGTTTGATTGACTGGTAAATTACTGCAAGTTCATCTTTATTATTCACGACTCCCAACTGCAAAAGCAACATCTTCAACTGAAATGTATCCCACCCTCCCTCCCGCACTCCCTCCTCCCTCCCTCCCTTCCTCCTTTCCTTTCCTTTCCTTCCTTTCCTTTCCTTCCTTCCTTCCTTCCTTCCTTCCTTCCTTCATTCCTTCCTTTTCTTGCTTGCTTCCTTCCTTCCTCTCAGTCTTTCCTTCCCTCCCTCCCTCCCTCCCTCCCTCCCTCCCTCCCTCCCTTCCTTCCTTCCTTCCTTCCTTCCCCCTCCTTCCTTCCTTCCTTCCTTCCTTCCTTCCTTCCTTCCTTCCTTCCTTCCTTCCTTCCTTCCTTCCTTCCTTCCTTCCTTCCTTCCTTCCTTCCTTCCTTCCTTCCTTCCTTCCTTCCTTCCTTCCTTCCTTCCTTCCTTCCTTCCAAATTATATATACAAGATAATATTACTCACTATTTGTCATCGCCATAATCATCAAGAGCCACTCCGATAGTTATTGAGACGATCACAACTGGTACTCCTAAAACGGCAAGAACATTTTATGAGGAGAACTACAGTAATAAAGTATTGAGTAAAGTGCCTTTTTTAAAAGGTTACTTTACTCAATAAAGTAAAAAAACGTATTAAACATGTCTACCATAAACTAACTTATTTTATACTGGACAATCCTATCAGTCGTATCTAAACTGTTCTCCTTAAAGGTCCAGTAAAGGTTATCCCTTATTGATCCAGTGTTATTACAGGAAGAAACCAGATTATGCGGAGAAAACCTGCGATGTCTGATAACTTGAAACTGAAAGCACTCTTCTCGTATACGGTCGAAGGAAAATTTTAATGTAATAACTTCATCGAACAGAAAGTAAACACAACTAACAGAAGGTGAACGGCTCCGATGCGCTAACCCACTGTGCCATCAACACCAAGCAGAAAGCATGGTCCTTCGATCGTTCTGTACCTTGGATGGCTGATCGACTTACGGCCTAGGCAAAGCATTTTAAATTTAAGTTGTGTATAGTAAATTACTTTCCCAAGTGTTGTGTCATTATCAGGTTGCGGTTCGATCTCTGTCTGGGGCTCCAGAAACATTTCCTAAGCATTTGAGCTTGACGAACGTCTGTTACGATACACCGGGGCATTGGTGCAGCCGCCCCCACGAAACCTAAAGGCTGGGGGGGATGAGCCCAGCCTTATACTCATAATTTATTAATTATTGTCATTCCATCATCCATGTGCCTGCAAAATGACTATTCAAAACGCAGGGAATTTCCCCGAACGCAGGAAATGCTGTTTCCGAGACTTGCTAATTCACAAATTTTCCAGGGGCATGTCCCCGGATCCCGCTACATGTCTTGGGCCTTACATTCTCACCCCCACCCTATATTTCAACTATTCCGCTGCCCTTGCCAAGCTCCCAACGTACCACGTGCATTACGTGTAGACATACCAATTCTTAATAATACGTGTTTGAACAATATAATGTTATGTCATATACAAAGAACTTTTGCAAATGACGGTCGTTGACAACGTAGAAAAAGCATTTTTACGTTGTAAAGACAACGCGAAACCTTAATCACTACAGACGCCTTGGGAAAGCTTAACCTTACTCTCGCGACTAACATAGAATGAACAAGTGTATCGCTTCAAGAATTTAAGAACAAGGCAAGTCCGTGCGATAATGTATCTTGAAATTTGAATGTATAAATACACCACCATTCAATATCACTGTTAAACTTACTACCGTAGCCGTAGTCCGTTGCCGTGAATCTTAAAGTCCCTAATACTCACCCCAAGCAACAACACAGCACTTTAGCATAAATTTTGGAACATATGTAGGAAGAACTTTAACGAATGCTAGGTACATGTTAAAAGCTTCTATAGCCATCCACATGAATGCCACTAGTAAAAAATAATGCAATGCTATCGCGGCTGCACGACAACTAGCCAAAGAAGAGGTCTTGGATCTTTCAGCAGCGGCAAGGAAGACAATCAATGTTAAAGACAACGCGATGCAGAAGTTGAGTAAGATTTGACCGGGAATCTTACTTCGAAACTCTCTGCAAAAGAAGGAAAGTTGATAAGTAATATATAAAGCATGAGCAGTGATCTGTATCTGATTTACAAGACGAGCACTTATCAAATGGACGCATCTAAATAGCCATGTTTTCAAACTATTTTTCAAGTTGGAGTGATTTTAGCTAAGTAAAGTGAAGTTAGTTTATGTAAATCTTTTTGTATGCGATTTACAGATATTGATTAAATATTCATTTCTTTTGAATTTTCTTTATGAATTTTTAATGCTGGAATTTGACTTACAGTTTACGTACTGTTTAATAAACGAGCAGGAGTGTTTTATCAGATATAAAGACACGAGGCGAAGCCGAGTGTTTTTATTTCTGATAAAACACGAACTGCGAGTTTATTGAACGGCTTCAAAAACGAACCACTTGGTAAGTTCATTGGTGGAGTTAGTTTGAAAAATAACCTTGTCTAAGCCCAGAAAATCAAAGCTAAAGTTTATGTAAATCAGGAGAAATCTTTATCACATATAAAGATACGATACGGTCATGACTTTCTTTTGTGTTTTCCTCATGAATTATTAATGAGTTTTTGAAGGCTCCTTAAAGGGCACATGACTCGAAAATTAAGTTTGTCTTATTGAAAAGAACATTTAAAATGATAGAATAACATCTTTTGCAGTTCTTGGTTTCCTTGCTTCGTTTTTGAGATATTCCAGTTTGTTTGATATGCAAATGACACAACTTTTTATGTCACACGTGCATGCATAATGAGTATTATGAGTTACCGAGGGAAGTTACATATCTTTGCTATTGTGAAACGAAATCACTTGGAATTCTACATGTTTGGTGTTGTGGGTAGAAATACGCACATGCTTCCTTTGAGTTAAGCCCATGTTTTCATAATAGCAAAGATATGTAACCTTTTCTGGTAACTCATTATGCACATGTGACGTAAAAAGTTCTGCATTTGCATATCAAACAAGCTGGAATATCTCAAAAACGAAGCAAGGAAACCAAAAACTGCAAAAGATGTTATTTTATCATTTTAAATGTTCTTTTCAATAAGACAAACTTAATTTTCGAGTCATATGCCCTTTAAGGCCCTGTTAAACGGTGCAACATTGACGTATCGTTGCAAGACAAGTTGCATAAACCATTGCAGCGTGTAACATGCTATGCAATGGTCAAAATCGTTGAGAGACAATTAAGTTGCATAAACCACTGCAATGGGCAACATGCTGTGCAATGACCAAGGTCATTGTCAGACAACTTGCATAAACCATTGCAGTGTGTAACATGCTGGGCAATGGTCAAATTCGTGCGGGACAAGTTGCGGAAATCGCTGCATAAGTAAATAGAGTTATTCTCTGTTCAACGTTGCAAAAACGTGTCTCGCACCGATCTTGACCATTGCACAGCATGTTTACACACTGCAACAGCTGCAGCATCAAGGACAACAACAACAACAGCAACAACAACAGCAACAACAACAACAACAACAGCAACAACAACAACAACAACAACAACTTTTTACTCACTTCAGAACCAATATTGTAATTATGGTCAACACTAGTCCTGCCAGTGACAGCCCACATCCAATATAACTGATTAAACCAAGTATTTTGTCATGGGATGTTTCTTCATGGGGAGATATGTCCTAAGGAATAAACAAATAAGATTATTTTTGCAGTCAGAATCAATCTCGTACCCAGACCCTGCGATCCTTTTGCTTGGTACTGACCAAAAGGATCGTAGGCTCTGGGTACGAGATTGAGTCCGAATAACCCAGAGTGAAACAACGTTAAGTAAGAGTAGCTATGAACTAACAGCATATCTTCTCACCTAGAATTCAGGATTTTCCTAAATTCTAAACCCTAACCCTAATCTTGTTTTGAAGGGTCAAGATCTGTTGCCCCGCACCCCCATGAGGGAGCCGCGTTAGTGGGATCAGCTCTTCCGCAGAGCCTTTACCCACTCGCCAGTCAACCCGTCGGGCATCTGGAGTGCCATAGGGACGTGCATTGGCGCCATACGGGAGCAGTGCATACCCCCGACAGCCCGTCTGTTAGGACTGCCTACGCTTTAAGTGAAATATCGGGCTCCCTAAAGCCGAACCTATTGCCGTCGCTAGTAATCCGAAGACTACATCATAGATCATAGGCGAGGCTAGTCTTGCCATCACTAGTAGCCGAGGAGCATGCGAGCTACATCGTAGATCATAGGCGAACTGGTTTCCATCACCGGAATCCGTTCTTAAGGCCCATTTCCACTCAGGAGAATTTTCCTTGGACAGGAAATTTCCCTTTGTCTTGTGAGCTCTTGGGCAGAACTAATGAGTTTGAGACAAAAGAAAATGTCTTATCCGAGGAAAATTCTCCTGAGTGGAAATGGGCCGATAGACATAGCCAATGACCTTAATCTTACCTCTAACTGACCCTAAACGTAACCTAACCCTAAACTTAACGACAGTCCCAGGGAGTACGACCATTACACTAATACACCCTACTTATATGCTTTTCAGTTTAACGTACTGCATGTGGGACAGAGAAGATGCCTAGGATGCATGTGATTCACACAAAAGTGAGAGGACGCATGTCGGATCCTTAGAAAAATAGCACACCATTACAGCAAATACTAGATACATGATTTCTCCAGCAAGCTTTCTAACTTTTAATATAAAAGAAAGTGTCCTGTACGCACGTTCTGATTGACCAAGTCCCGAGCATTTATAAGAGTATGGAAATCATGAATGACGTAAAATGACATACAATGGTGTAAAATAGCGTTACGAGCGGGAGAAGCCAGCCATCTTCCAAAAGTGTACAACTTTGAGCTTGTTTTTTCTTCAGTCTTATTTTATAAAACAATAAAACATATCGCTCCTGCACATATTACTCTTTTATAAAATAAGGTGCCCTCTACGCACGCTCTGATTGGCTGGGCCCCGTGCATTTATAAGAGAACATAGATCATGAATGACGTAGAATGGCGTCAGCAGGCCGGAAAAGCCCGCCAAATTCCTAAACTACCTCACTTTTAGTTTGATTTTTCCTCTTCTTATTTTATAAAACAAATAAAACATATCGCTCCTGTGCATATGTACTCTTATAAAGGTACATTTGACGTGATTTGAACACGAAAGAAGTGTAAAGGCACTCGGCTATCGCCTCGCGCCTCTACTCAACTTCTTTCGTGTTCAAATGACGTCAAACGTGCCTTTATAAGAGTACATATGCACGGAGTTTTATGTTTTATTTGTTAAATAAAGGTACGTTTGACGTCATTTGAACACGAAAAGAAGTGTAAAGGTTCTCGGCTACCGTCCAGTGGCGTAGCCAGGGGGGAGCTGGGGGAGTCGCGGCTCCCCCCTTTAGATATAATACAACAGACAGAAAACTGATGCAATATGAATTATGTCAGGAAATAAACCATAAACAGTGTATTCAATCTGATGAGTGTATGCATTTTGAGTATCTATGTGACGTTTGCATGTTTTGAGTATTTTATATGACGTTTTTTAACCTTTAGAGTCTGTAAAATCTTTCTCTAAAAGCCAGGAAATGACATTTCAGTGACTCTCGATTTCAAAATTTCCCGCGGGAGCATGCCCTCGGAAACCCCCTAAAAATTTATTCTGATTTCGGCTCCCCCCTTTTCAAAATCCTGGCTACGCCCCTGCTACCGTTTGGTGCTTCTACTCAACCTTATGCGGCGGAGCTTTTAGAATATGCAGAGTTGGAAAAAAGCTGCGAGTATGCGGGTACCACCCGGAGGAAGGTTTACTTTAGTAAGGAAGGTTTGAAGTGAAAACACGTGAAACAACACATTCGGTAATCTGAGAAAGTTACAATTGATCAAGAAAGGTGTCGAGAAGAAAAGCGATTTGCAGCAAAACATTGGCTAACCAACAATTATGCAGCACTGGCAGTGGCAGCAGTTACGTGTGTGAGACATGTATGCTGATGTCTGCTGTGATGTCTGTATCTTCACAGTTGTCGAGGGTAGTTAGTAGGCTGTCAGTCAGCAGCGGTCAGTTATTATAGTAGCTATTGTAGCATGCCAAAGCTTACCTAGGAAAACCTAGAAAACCAAGGTACTGTAAAAGTCACGCAGTATTTATGAACGTTGCAAAACACAAAATTCTCGCTATATGTTTTGAGGAAGGTTATCTAAACTTAAAAACCCATCCGGAGGAAGGTTGAATACTTTTTCCAACTCTGAGTATATGTTAAATGTAACTTTTCACTACTTACCATTAACATAGCAAAATTTGTGAGGTGATTACAACTGCAAATTATCCTCCCATCTTGACCAACGCCTCGAAATTCACAACCTTCTTGAGACCAATTTCCCTGAGTAAAATTCCAGAAGCTGCACAACGTACTATTTTTGTCGCCAGGCTGCAAAGTCGCAAACGATATCTCAACCGGGTTTCTTAAATTCGAAACGGATAACGCTTTAATGCTACCGGCAATAACATAACTGTTTAGTTGACGTTTGGAGGACTCCGTTTCAGATTGATTGGAAGTCACTCGAAAGAATTTTGATTCCTTGTAAATAGCTAAGATAACTTTTTGTGGGCTAGAAAAATTTGTTAGGGAAGACTCGTTGAATATGGTGGGAGGAATACGAATCGTTGTTGCTTTCGATGCAGAAACTTTCTTGTCGTTTGAGAGTCCTTTCACAATACTCGTATTCCTTAGTAGTGCAATCTTCGTGTCGTTTATTATTCCTGCGAATGTTAGCCCAAGAAACGAACGTGGTTGAACGCGGGATACTTCGACAGCGTAATTTTTCAGCGTTCTCTGGAAAGAGTTTTCTAAGCTGATTGTTAATGTCCCGATAAGAGTGTTCAACGCTTCAACAATCCTGGGAAAATATGAAAGAAAATTCGATACAATATATTAAGATATGTTAATTATTTTTTTTGTAATTCTGGTTGTTTTCATAAATTGTGATGATATTATGATATTGAGTTATTAATATTGTAAACAAGGAGGCACTCGGAGAATATATACTTCCACTAATGGGTTATTGAGACTCCAGTTTAAGTTACACAATACCGGACTGCATGCATATCGGTTATATAAGGCATAAAAGCAGACGGACAGACAGACGGACGGACAGACAGACAGA
>OZ036000.1:6939708-7054708 GCA_964035015.1 Corallium rubrum
TGCGTAACTACGTGCGTAATTACGGTGCGTAATTACGTGCGTAACTACGGTGCGTAACTACGGTGCGTAACTACGGTGTGTAATTACGGTGCGTAAAAACGGTGCGTAAAAACAGTGCGTAATTACGGTGCGTAATTACGGTGCGTAATTACGGTGCGTAACTACGGTGCGTAACTACGGTGCGTAATTACGGTGCGTAATTACGGTGCGTAACTACGGTGCGTAATTACGGTGCGTAACTACGGTGCGTAACTACGGTGCGTAATTACGGTGCGTAACTACGGTGCGTAACTACGGTGCGTAACTACGGTGCGTAATTACGGTGGGTAACTACGGTGCGTAATTACGGTGCGTAACTACGGTGCGTAACTACAGTGCGTAACTACGGTGCGTAACTACGGTGCGTAATTACGGTGCGTAATTACGGTGCGTAATTACGGTGCGTAATTACGGTGCGTAACTACGGTGCGTAACTACGGTGCGTAACTACGGTGCGTAATTACGGTGCGTAATTACGGTGCGTAACTACGGTGCGTAATTACGGTGCGTAACTACGTGCGTAATTACGGTGCGTAACTACGGTGCGTAACTACGGTGCGTAATTACGGTGCGTAACTACGGGTGCGTAATTACGGTGCGTAATTACGGTGCGTAACTACGGTGCGTAATTACGGTGCGTAACTACGGTGGGTAACTACGGTGCGTAACTACGGTGCGTAATTACGGTGCGTAACTACGGTGCGTAACTACGGTGCGTAATTACGGTGCGTAACTACGGTGCGTAATTACGGTGCGTAACTACGGTGGGTAACTACGGTGCGTAACTACGGTGCGTAATTACGGTGCGTAACTACGGTGCGTAACTACGGTGCGTAATTACAGTGCGTAATTACGGTGCGCAATTACGGTGCGTAATTACGGTGCGTAACTATGGTGCGTAACTACGGTGCGTAATTACGGTGCGTAATTACGGTGCGTAATTACGGTGCGTAATTACGGTGCGTAACTACGGTGCGTAATTACGGTGCGTAACTACGGTGCGTAATTACGGTGCGTAATTACGGTGCGTAATTACGGTGCGTAACTACGGTGCGTAATTACGGTGCGTAACTACGGTGCGTAATTACGGTGCGTAACTACGGTGCGTAACTACGGTGGGTAACTACGGTGCGTAACTACGGTGCGTAACTACGGTGCGTAATTACGGTGCGTAACTACGGTGGGTAACTACGGTGCGTAACTACGGTGCGTAATTACGGTGCGTAATTACGGTGTGTAATTACGGTGCGTAACTACGGTGCGTAATTACGGTGCGTAATCACAGTGCGTAATTACGGTGTAGAATGTTTATAAAACAATGAAACCGCCTGACAGTTGGCACAGTCATAATGTAACAACTAGTTTTTGTCGATTTATTTCCACTTATTTCATGTTCAACTGAAGTTTTTCAAATAAGAACCTGTTATAACTTTTGGGCTAAAAAGGTTCTTATAAAATGGGTCTAAAAAGCAAATTTTAGCCTAAAGGTTCTTAATTTATAGGTTCTTATATGCGAGATTTTACTGTAATCCAACAAACGTTTGATATAATGACGAATTTCCCCTTGTTATACCGATTCATTTTTTTGGAAATTTCCTCGCAGAAATCGCCGAAAATACACTTCTGGGGCATGATATGGAATTCAATTCTGGGGCTTCGCGCCCTACAATCGCGTGCAAAAATAATGAGACTCTTCACATTTTGGTGATCTTTTTCACGTATATGCCCCCCTCCCCCATTAACAATGTTGAAAACATATTATTAGATAACCCCTTGCCTCAGAATCGTTTTTACAACATTGCACGAGGGGGAGGGGTGGGGCAAGAACCACTTGTTATAGGAGGGAGGGGGCCAATAAACTGCTTGTCTCAATAATTTTTGCACGCGATTGTCTATGTAGTTTCGAGTCATGATAATTTTAATACGGTTATTCCGCTTTACTGTAAATAAGAATCACAATAGCCTTTGTTTACTGTTACTATGTGTTGGGTGTGTGCCTAAGGATTTTCCCTAGTGCGTAAAAATTATGACGTCACGAGGACGTCATGATGACGTCATAAATAGCCATAAATAGTCCATAAATTGAGCGAATTTTCCGAATAACAACCATTTTGAAGGTGTGTTAAAACATAAGTGAAAAAAAAATATATCCATTTTAAATACCGCTGAAATAGAGAAATACGATATAGGATTGCATGTTCATTGAGCTATAACTTGGGCGTTTTTTAAATGAATTTAATGTGAATTAATGGCAGTTTTGTCTTCTTCGCCTTATAATGTACCAACGTTTTGATAAAAATTTAATAAATCAATAATTAACTTTTTCGTAAAGACTCTTGAGTTAAAAATGTAAACAACGATTTGTCGATTTCAATATACGTAAGTTTTTACCAAGAAAGATGAAATCAAAAGCGTATGTCCCAAAAGAAACCTCGATTTACATGAGGTATTTGTTTCAAGACAAAGGTCTTCGAGGAAATGAACTGTTAAAACTAAATAGAACTCAATTTCAACACGTTACGTACACGTTACGCACACGTTACGCCGCACGTTACGCCTTTCAGCATATAAGAATCTATAGAAAGCTGACACGTTACACACGTTACGCCTAATATATTAAAGGAAGACCTATTCTACCTTTATAAGAATGGGGCGTAACGTGTGTAACGTGTCGGTTTTCATTACTATTCTATATAAACTCAAACGTAACGTGTGGCGTAACGTGTGCGTAACGTGTGCGTAACGTGTTATCTATTCTTATATATTTCTTTGAGAGTAAACGTGCAATGATGGCTGCATGAAAAAAGTTAAAACTGTTCATCCAAAAACACCAGTTCGCCAAAACAGCGTGGGCACGGAGACAGGTCTTTCTGCTCCCCCTGCGGGATCTTTCGGGTGAACTCAAAGACCCTCCACCTGACAGACATCATTTCTGTTTCGCGTTCGTCAATCTGCCGTTTCTGCCGTAGTAGACGATTGGGTTGCTTGAAGTTGCAAAAATTGGAACGTCGGTGTCAATGCAAACATCGCTGGAGTACTGGTCCTTCCGGGCAGGCAAGTGTACAATGTGTCCCTCGAGAAGTAGCAGGAAGTCCTTCCAGGAGATGAGAGTTGAGCTCCATCGAAAATCATTAAGATAGATTACCTCGCTTTCCATATAATTTTCCAATATTTCACCTAATATTTCACCTTCATGTGTAAACGGCAACAAATTTAATTAAATTCAAAATGGTTGTTTACTCGTACCCAGTCCCCCGTTCTGCGTCTTTTGAGTCCAATTTTGTTGCGAGTTTCGCACGACAACTAGATCACAGGGCAGCGGGAAAAATGAAAATTTTGCTCGAGACTGGGTTAAGTTCAATTTTTGGCACAAATTTATTTAAGTTTGGGACCCCATAGAGGCGTCTGCTAAGACAATCGCGTGCAAAAATAATGAGACTCTTCACATTTTGGTGATCTTTTTCACGTATATGCCCCCCTCCCCCATTAACAATGTTGAAAACATATTATTAGATAACCCCTTGCCTCAGAATCGTTTTTACAACATTGCACGAGGGGGAGGGGTGGGGCAAGAACCACTTGTTATAGGAGGGAGGGGGCCAATAAACTGCTTGTCTCAATAATTTTTGCACGCGATTGTAGGTCCCCGGGGCCGGAGGGCCCTTTTCAGTTTGGGCCAGGGCACCCTAGCCAAAGTTATGCCACTGATTTTCACGCCATCTTGGTAAGTTTTACCGGCACTTTTTACCCTCCCGGCATCTCAATCGTTATCATACGTCATCTTACGCCATCCTGGTAAGTTCCACCGGAAAATTTGAGCGTCAAAAGTGCAGGTGGAACTTACCAGGATCGCGTAAGATGTATAATATATCATACACGAGGAGGAGTGTTTCATCAGGATATGGGATATCCAAACACTGAGACGTTTGTTGAAAACCGAGGCGAAATAGCATCTCAAACAAATGAGTATTTTAAGAGGAAATCGGGGTTAAAGTTTACTTAATTTATGTAATTTCTTCCTCCGATATCCAAACCACCGACACGGTACTGGTTTCCTTTGTGTTTTCCTCATGAGTTATTAGTGAGTTTGAGATGCATGGCGTAATGCGCATTGAGAAAAGGGGAAAGTTTTCACGCGAGCCGGACTTCTGGTTGTTCTTTATTCTGTGCGAACACGATGTTGGCATTTACTGTGATGAAGACCTGAGTCACCAGTCGAAAGCTCGGCACCACAAGACGTCAAGACTAAAGGTCTTTATGCTTTAAAATTTAGGGAAGTCATTCATACTTTGACACCGGCAAGGATGAATTCCTTATGCCAATATCTTGTTTCCTATGACGTCAAGCGGACTGATAAAGCTATACTCAGAGCTATACTTTTGCACGCGATTATTTTTGTCAATGGGTTTGCAACCTCAGCGAAACTTCAAACAAAAAAACTCTTGCGAAACAAAGAGAATGACTGACAATTTTTAATTCCAAGAGTAACTTAAACACCGTCCCTGTTCTTAATACAACGCCACTTAGAGCATTTTCGCGTCTTCTGTTCAGGGAGACGTCAACTGGCTAAAAGATGAGATTTGGCTACCGTATATTGTTCGTTTTTGTACGAAGTAGACTTTAATATTTTACTCTGTCTAACACCAGAAGTGAAGGAGTTAACTAAGATTGACTTAAATAGACACTATAAATTTTAGGAATTTTAGCAGTAGTTGTACTCGGTCGTTTTCGACTAACTCGTTAAACAATAATCCTCAATATCATAGCATGCATACTGTACGACGACGGCGGTTAAAATCAAATGAAACATAGTAGGGTCATATTACTTCTGCGTGACTATTTTACTATATTTTCGGTTTACATGTTATTGTTGACGTCATTTGCTCGATATCTTCAAAAGACTTCACAAGGTGTATAAGAACAAGAAGGGCAGCCACAAAATCGTTAAGAGATTTTGTCCGGTACGCGTTTTTTTTTCTTATTGAAACATAACCCGGCTGCCTAGCAAACGCGTTTACATGGCTTATGTGAACAAAAAGATAGCCCTGCCGCCATCCCCCCAGGGTCACCCTAGCACTCATGTTAAACGAAACACGGAAACACAATGAACTAGCTATAGGGTAACCCTTTTACTACCCTACGTCCCTACCTCCATGTAAACAGGGTCTAACAAATATCAAACAAAGTAGTCAACCGTGTCTTCCTGAAATTGTAAAATTCAGAAGAGTTCACCCTGCTACAAGGGTCACCCTACTCCATGTAAACAAGGGCTATCTTTTGACTCGCTTCAAAGGGTAACCCTTCTAGAAGGGTCAGTTTGACGACTTCCAAAATGCCACAGTGTTAAAAGTCAACGTCAAGAAAAAGGTATGCTAACGATTTGGCGTCATCTGAAGATGTGACTGCTCCAAGTGGCTTTGTATGAAAAACAAAGACGGTTTGTCGGTTTGAAGCTAAATTAGGACTAAACTCTGATTCATTCTCTTTATTTCGCTGCCAGAATAAATATATTTGAAGGACGTCGTCGTTGAAGTTGCCGTCGTACTAATATTTTTAACGTTTTCATGCGCATTGTTAATTGTGGGACAACTTTGATCTTTTTACTCTGTCTATAAACGCCGGGGAAAGAAGTCTCGAAAATTCATGCATAAAAGTTTAAGGGTTAACTTATATGTCCCTGTATTGAGTCGTTTGGCTAACATCATCTGTGCTCGCCTGGCTTCACGCACTTGCGCAGCCAGTCCACCGCGCTGTTTAATATACAGCTCTCAACCTCGTTCATTGCATGAAATTTTTGAAATTTAGAGTCTCGGAAATGCCATTTCCTGCATTCTGAGGGGTGATTTTTAAGAACATTGAAAGTCATGAAATACAACACATTTCAAGAATTTTTCGATGTTGTGTTTACTGGGTTATCTTATGTGTACATGGGTGCCTTTGGCTAACAGGGATGAGGCTGTAACAGTTACTTTACCCTATAACCAGTATTTGTGAATGGTGATTCATGAGTCAGTTGCCCCCATACTCTACGCCTATGAACTCTATATAATAACGTTTTTATATAATCTATAATTTAACGTTTAAAGCCACTAACCTGATGGCATGGTCATATTTGTGATATTTAATAGTATACTCGGTATAGGTTGACTGACACTCTGTATAGATGGATCGCCTTTCGTAGATGGATCACTCGGCGTAGTAGATGGATTGCTAGTCGACGTAGTAGATAGATTGCTAGTCGACATAGTGGATGGATTGCTAGTCGACGTAGTAGATGGATTGCTAGTCGACGTAGTAGATAAATTGCTAGTCGACGTAGTAGATAGATTGCTAGTCGACATAGTAGATGGATTGCTAGTCGACGTAGTTAGATTGCTACTCGGTGTAGTTGAATTGGTCGCCGAATTGGTTGTGGAAATCATAACGCCGAAACATAGAACAACATAAACCAACGACAATCTCATAGCTTTACTTTTAGTTTTAAGGGAACTTTTCTTTGCCATGGCTATAAGACACTCAGGAGTTACTATGTGATGATGAACTTTATACTCAACGGCGCGTCGCCAGGTCGGCAGAACGCGTCTTATATAGAGAAGCGGGGGCGGAGGTATAAATGGCAAATACGGCTTCACCTTGGGTGCTTAATTGAAGAGAGTTCCGGTTGGAAGTCGATCTAAAAAGTGAAGTCAAAGAAAACTTAGTGCTCATTGTTCGAATGGAATGGATATATCTTGTGTTGAGACCTTGAACGTTTTCCAACTTTATCACGAGTTAAAAAAGATCAAGAGTACTAAAAAGAAAGATAAGAAGAGATTATAAGTAGTGCCGATCAAAGTAGGTCAAGTATGCAGAGGTCTTCTCTCAGTCTCTCTAGTACGTTATCTACGCATATATCGGCAAATGATGCTACTTAAGGCAACCTTTTAACAGTTCAGTCAGATATAAAAAGTTTTATATAGATTACGTGCCAGAAAAAAGATAGCCTGCGTGCACTCATATTACATGCTGACGTTAGTTACATAACTAACGTCAGTATGTAATATGGGTCTGCGAGCAGGCTAGCAAAAGGATTGTTGTGACAGATAACAGGTACCAAAAGAACTCTCATTTAAATGTCCGGAAACGTCATAATTTATTTTTTAAAATTGCGTTTTCCCGTCATTGTAACACAGTGTGCGTTACTATAGCAAAAACACATCATTAATTCTTTCGCCCCCGTCAGCATCTCAAACTATGAACTTCCTATTCCTGTTTATTAAAAGCACACATGCATTTTTACTGTATGGGGGGGGGTTACAGGAAGAATTGATCCATGCATAACCATAATAGATAACAAGATTACTGTATCGGTATAATATATATATAAAGCTAAAATACAATGCATAAGACTATAACGAGTAGACTGTATCCACACGCGTCAAGAGGAAAGATTGTGAATTTTGTACTCTTTATAGTATAAATATTCGGTTTCCTTCGAAATATTTGGTTCTTTTTTTCTCAATATTTGGCAGGGTAGATACCTTATATCAATTATCACATGAGCAGATCCAATGCGTGATGACTGATAAGGCTGTAATGACAAGCTATGGGAAAAAGCCAGTGACTCGATCTGACCATGCTCTGACTGAAGCATGTTTCCTTCGTCAGCCATCAATAAGAATTTTCGACTTGCGGCCACCTCAGTATTGCTAAACAACTTTTCTCGGTTTTGGTCATTTTTCCAACTTTTGAAAAAATGCTACACCTACGAGGTTGAAATAAATATAAATATATATATATATATATATATATATATATATATATATATATATATATATCAGCTGATAGACTATGACGTTGGCTAGCGGCTGCGAAGACTTCCGCCCATATTGTCTCTAGTTGTCAACATTAGAAGAAGGTAAGTATATACGCACGCAACTAAAATAAACATTATGCATAAGACACTGTACATAGAGTACATGCTGGCTGTAATAGTAATAATGGCTACAATTAGGCTTCCATATATTGAATATACCTAAGCACTATAGCTAGCATATAAAAGAGTAAATATTGGTAGAATACATGCTGGTTGTAATAAACAACTGGGAAGTCATTCCGATATACTGATTAAGAACATGAAGTACTTAGTCAAGAGCCAGATCAACGTCATTCTGTCTTACACGGATACACCACACGACTTGGTAGACACCATTCGGCAGAAACATACAAACTGTTTTCAGTTTGTTGTCCCACTGTAATATTATCACATTGCTCAGCTTGCTCGCAGTCAAACAATCAGTCGGTGGGGTGGGCGATGTGGGGATGATCATGGTTGGACGCACGATATTCGGTATGATAAAACACTTATGGACCTTTTCACAAATAGTGGCGCCCTCTTGAATTCGCAATTCATTGTGGCCTGGGGGAGATTGCTTAGTGTTTGCTTAGTGTGTGCAGACACAATGCGGTGAATTTATCTTTATAGACCACTTTCATAATGACGACTGCTTTGAATATTCTTTTATGTGCATCTAAATGAGTCTTTCTGGCCTCGTTATGAAGCAAAGATTCTTTTGAATCACAGACACACAAACGAGGCTAGAAAAGCTTATTAATTATATACACATAAAAGAATGTTCAAACCAGTCGCTATTATGAAAGTGGTCTATAAATACTTTCGTGGCAACAATGTCTAAATATGAGTTATCAGTTATAGTCTGATTATTTTGTACACAGAGCACCATATGATGATGTAGACCATCTGTATAAAGATTTGAATTATTATTATTACTATAATCTCTCCTTATACGTCCAAGAATTGTTGCTTTTGCCAATATGACAATGATTATATTTAGACATTTTTGTCACTTAAGTATTTATAAAGAAAAAGTTACCTCATTGTGTCTCCACACTCTGGATAAACCACAATGCATTGCAAATTCAAGATGGCGCCGCTATTGGTGAAAAGGTCTATTGCATTCAACTTCGCCCGATATAGAAAATATGTAAAGGTGCTGTCCAGTCCGTTCTGCGCATGATCCGAATCTTTGTTTATGTGGACCAACACGGTCTCTCGTTCCGTATGATGATATATAACATACAACCCAACACGCGTGTATGATGCATTTCATCATACATGTGCATGTTTTTATTCTAAGATGCGCCAATTAACGGATTAAAACTCACTGCGCATCCCACAATCTTTGTCAAGAACTGTTGACCATAAATTACAAACACTATTAGGGTGGTTGGTGGGGGTGGAGGAGTAAGACCCCCCCGACACTTTTCAAGTTAGGGTTAGGGTTCCCCCCGGGAAATTCACATTTTTGAGATTAGGGTTAGGGGGTTCTGGGGGGGGGAAGGGTTTCATTAATAACCTCTTTATTAAAAAAACATGCACATGTATGATGAAATGCATCATACACGCGTGTTGGGTTGTATGTTATATATCATCATACGGAACGAGAGACCATCTTGTGTGGACCCTCAAACGTGACATTCGTAGATAATTACATGAAGTACTCAGCTCAGTGTAAACCGTTAGGAACAACATGGCAGAAAACCAAGCGATTCGGTGAGGATATCTGTTCGGATTTCTTCTATTTCTTCTGAAAATGTTTTGTTTTGGGTACAAGTAATGAAGAGGAAGCAAGAAAAGCTTACAATCTTGAATAAGCTATCAGTATATTTTTTTCTAAATAGAGATGTAAACATTAGGTTCGTACATGCGCAGGACGGACTGGAAGGCACCTTTAAGTCTCGCATTTTAATATTAGGCTCGATCTTCGGTCATGTCCAATATTGAACTCTCTACTTAAATATTTTGCCATGTCGGGCTTAGATGAATCCAATAAGTTATAGTGTGCAGCAACAGTGTTACAACTTACAGCGTTCTAGTAAATTACGCATACTATATCCGAGGTGACAGTGTTCCCTTTTTCAGATCCCGGTACACCTTATAAGAAAACGGTCCAGCTAAAAAAATAAACCTATTCGACGAAATTACAATAGGCAATGACTAATTTTTTTCAAGTCTCAAGAAGTCACTCTCTTAAGTTTTAACGCTAATCGACGTCAACTCAACGTCAGTAGCATTTTTGGTCTGCGAAACAGGGATCGTGCTTGTTTTTGAATGTGTGGTTTCGGTGTAGGTGTTGCTAAGCGTATCCTTGCTTGGGCGGATCTCGTGGAATTTTGAGTCGGTTGTCGAGCCATGGTAGCGGTGGTGTCCAGTCGTATCAGATTCCTTTCCTTTGCCGTTTCCACGAAACAGCCTTTTGTATTTTGTTCTGGTTTCCACCGAGAGCACGCAATAAAAGATGAAGACAAGAAGACCTTGGATTGAGTTGAAGATACAAAACAGATACTGGAACACCAGTTTGGCGTCTTTTACCGCAAATATCCCAAATATCCAGGTTAGACCAAGTACTACCAGTATGGCGGCGCCTCGCCTGGCCTGCTGGAGACCGCTGACTCTCTTGTCCGTGGTAACTTTCGTTCCCGAAGTGAGAAGGGAGCGAAAAATGAGGAAAAAAGCGATGGTGTTTGCGGCAAGGATGAGCAAGGCTGGAGCAAGGAAAGCAAGTTGGAATGGCAGGCCTTGAAGCCGACAGCTATGAAACAGGAAGAAGACAGTTAAATAATAAAATAAACTTATAAATACTTCAATCGGGTAGCGAAAACGGATGGCGGCGGTACATTTAATAAACCACAATGCTTTGCGACCTCAAATCAGCTCAAATAACAATTAAACAAGGATTAAGTAAGCAAGAACTTCAAACTTGATTTACAACAATTATCGTTTCCCCCATAAAAAGTTTGGCACAGGTCTCATAAGCTTCGATTTTAGTTCATTGCATAGCTCTAGTGGTGGTCTTGATTATTGAATAGTTTTATACCCTCAAAGTTTACCTTACTATAAAATAGTTACATAACTTTCCGATAATCTACGCAAAACCGCTCGTGTTTTGTTACACTTTTCTCCAGTCTCGCAATTTCCCGCGTGTTTGGATCAGAGTATCCAAACACGGAAAACCATTTGGTATTTCTTTAATCCGGTATAAATAAAGTTAGTTCCAATTGACCGTACCGAAAAAAGATGGCGACTTGTACATCTAACCACAATCCTTTGGCGCATAGTAAATATTGTTTCTTGCGCAATTATCGGAAGATAGGTGGAGATATCGCGTTTCCAATAAATGCAGAAAACCTTATTTGCATAAAATCTGTCGCTTACCACAAACACAATTTCTCTAGATATACGCAAGCGCTACAAGTATAAATCTTTTCAATAACCACTCAGTGGCGTCGGAGCGACACTAAAAGTGGGGGTCCAGGGGCATGCTCCCCCGGGAAATTTTGAAATCTAGAGTCTCTGAAATGCCATTTCCTGCATTTTAGGACAAGGATTTACAGAATTCTAAAGGTCCAAAAACGTCATAAAATACTCAAAAGACAACACTTTTCCGGACATTGAATATCTGCCAACCTCGTCCCCAGGGCATTTTGCCTCCACGTTGGGAGTCGGCGAAAATGGCCCTGGCATCGGCTGGTCACGTGACACCCAGAATTTTGGGGTGTTTTGGCAAGAAAATTTATGCGGTCTTTGTGTTTCGTTTTTGCATAATACGTATACATGAATAATAAATAAGAAATATTTAACGCTCTGCCGAATCACTCATGTGAACCTTTATCATAAATGCAACTGGCTAGCATTATTCATCATGATACTCCCCACGATTATCCAGGATACATTTAAATGTCGGGAAGAAACATATATCTAATGTTGTTCCTGACTTTAACCAAAGCTATCGTTACAATTCTTTGGATGAACTTCGCAGAGTGGATTTATTGCAATTCATATTTTGATGAATAAATTACACTGTATCTGAATTAATCAAGTTTTTAAACCGGCCAATCCGATTATAGAATCGACCAGCCGATGCCAGGGCCATTTTCGCCGACCTCCCAACGTGGAGGCAAAATGCCCTGGGGACGAGGTTGAATATCTGCATTCAAATTTCTTTATTATATCTTTATTCAAAGTCGTGGGTTAGCTAGGGTTAGTGATTTTGTTAATCATAACTTTATTACTGGCCTTGTTAAAAAGTGGGGGATGGGGGGGGGGGGGACATATTCTACCCCCCCCCCCCCACCACCAAAAAAGTGGGGGGCCCAGGCCCCCCGCCCCCCGCTTCCGACGCCCCTGTAACCACTAGAGCTATGCAATGAACCAAAATGAATCTCATGAGCCATGTGTTAAATTTTTTATGAAGAAAATGCGTAATTTCTCATGATATAGACTGTCGAGTCACCTTAAAGGGTATTGGCAATAAAAAATAAGTTTATCTCATTTGAAAGATCTCGTCAAATGGTATAAGAAGACCTTTTCCAATTTTTCCGTATTTGTTTTGGTTTTGGAAATATTTCGAACTAAGACAGCGTGCTGTCCGCCATCTTGTTGTAATATTGGGTCTAATTAACAAGGAAATTGGTGGCGTCACAAGCAGGGTAAACCTGGTGAAACTACTCCGTGGGTGACCAGATTTCCACGGAAGGCTTTTTAAATGTTGTGGGTCAATTTAAAATGGAAATAGCGCAACAAAAAAATTCTAGCTCATAATGTCGTAAGGTTGGCAAGATAAAAATTTCACTTTACCCTGGTTATGTCGTCACATGCATAATTTTGAATATCGAAAATAACTCCAAGATAGAGGACAGCACGCTGTCTTTAGTCAACATATTTCCAAAACCAAAACAGATACGGAAAAATTGTAAAAGGTCTTCTTATACCATTTGACGAGTTCTTTCAAATGAGATAAACTTAATTTTTATTGCCAATGCCCTTTAAAGACCGATCTTCCGATTATTGCACAAAAAAATAATATTTACTATGCGCAAAGGATTGTGGTTAAATGTACAAGTCGCCATATTTTTCGGTACGGTCAATTGGAACTAACTTTTTTGTATACCGGATAACCCTATCAGTCGTATATAAACTGTTCTCCCTAGAGGTCCAGTAAGGTGAAACTGTTAATTGTTGACCTTAGTATAAAATAGTGAACAAGTTGTCAACAAGTTGTTCACTTATGGTTCGAACAACTTGTTCACGGATAAATCAACAGTCATGAACAAGTTGTTCCAGCAGCACATTTTTTATAGCCAACAACGTTGTTCGCACATGATACAACATGTTGTAACAACATGACGAGATAACAACGATGAACAACAATGTTACAACAATGGTGAACATGGTTGATGTATCAACACGTTCTTCGGTTGTTACAACATGCGTGAACAACGGTTGTTGTGTCATCAAGCAGTAACAACTTAATAATTGTTAGTTGTTTGCTGTACAAGCTGTGTTAGTTAGTAATACTCAGAAAAACTCTGAGCTCTAAGCGGGACAAGAACCCACAACCTTCTGAATGTTAGCCAGACGCTCTAACCATTGAGCCACTAGAACTCAGATAGCGGAGCAAGGTTAATTAAGGTACTTATACCTTAGACTGTGCCCAGTCCTCTAGGAACGAGTCTTTTCTGAGTATTACTAACTAACACAGCTTGTACAGCAAACAACTGACAATTATTACTAACATCAAGCTGCAATTTCTGAAACTAACTAACAGTAACAACTTGTTAAAACAATGATGAGCAATGTTCATTTATCAATGTTGTTCACATATGTCAACACTAAGTTGTTACAGCATTGTTGCAAGTTGTTACAACATTGTTCAGGCAACAGTGCTGTAACAACTTGCGAGATTTTTACCGTGTAGATGAAAATTGTTACTTACAACGTTTCGTCGCCATAGTCTTCGATAGCCGAAGCAGCTGTAATGATCACAATGACGGCAGGTAGACCTGAAGTACAAATTAATTAAAACATAATTGATTATCATGTAAGTTCAGACATCAATATCGCATATATTATTTAAATGCATTATAGGTGTAAGAATAAACTCAACTATTCACTTGACATTTCATAAAATATGCTAAACAAATTAGTCCTGAAATTTCCACTGAATTATAACGCTTGTTACTATAGTTATCACATGCAACGCAAAAATATATACATTTAATATTGTTGATGTTGTCGTTGCTGCTGCTGTTGTTGTTCCTGCTAGCTATTGTCGTCGTCCTTGTTGTTGTTGTTGTTGTTGTTGTTGTTGTTGTTGTTGTTGTTGTTGTTGTTGTTGTTGTTGTTGTTGTTGTTGTTGTTGTTGTTGTTGTTGTTGTTGTTGTTGTTGTTGTTGATGTTGTTGTTGTTGTTGTCGTCGTCGTTGTTGTCGTCGTCGTTGTTCCTGCTAGCTATTGTCGTCGTCGTCGTTGTTGTTGTTGTTGTTGTTGTTGTTGTTGTTGTTGTTGTTGTTGTTGTTGTTGTTGCTGTTGTTGTTGTTGTTGTTGTTGTTGTTGTTGTTGTTGTTGTTGTTGTTGTTGTTGTTGTTGTTGTTGTTGTTGTTGTTGTTGTTGTTGTTGTTGTTGTTGTTGTTGTTGTTGTTGTTGTTGTTACAGCTAATGCATCAGCTCATAAAGAGACTAGCGCCATGTAAAAAAAACCTATTTTCCTTCACCTACCCCATCCCACCAAGCAGCACTTCAAAAAGAAATGAGAACGATGTTTCGGCATCACTTTGACAAACGCTAAATACATATTGAAAGCTTGTATCCCCATCCACACGAATACCGCGAGAACAAAATAATGCAAGGCTATTGCTCCTGCACGACAACTAGCCAACGAAGAGGTATTGGATCTTTCAGCAGCAGCAAGAAATACAATCAACGTTAAAGACAACGCAATGCAAAAGTTGAGTAAGATCTGAGTAGGAACTTTGCTGCGAAGTTCTCTAAAAAATTAACAGAACATGTTTGAGCGTTAAAAAAATCTTAGATAACCAAAGAGTTTTTAGGGCCTGTTTATATGATCCCGGTATGATCCCGGTACGATCCCTGTACGATCCCGGTACGATCCCGGTACGATCCCGGTACGATCCCGGTACGATCCCGGTATCTTGGCTTGTAGATAATTTACTGTTATTTTCCAAGTTACGTTTATATGGAGGCCGACCCCGGACAAATGTTTGTCCATATAAACGCAATATCCTGGTACACCGGGATGAAGTTTACTGAACTGCAATGCTTGTAACTTTGAATATTACGGTCAGAATTTCGTCCAAACGGTCAGGTCTAGAGACAAAACACTGAATAAAAGTGAAATAACTTCCAACATAGTAGGATCATGGCGAGTTTGTGCTTTTTGGTCCATTTCCTTAAACTCCCGCGCTCTTTGACCCGGGATGAAATATACAGATCATATAAGCACTAGAGGGGGCATCCTATCTTAATAGGGACCTTAAGATCTACGACGGGAACTTCGAGGACGACGTCCTTCAAACAAAAGCATTCTTCTTGCAAAAAAAAGATAATGGATAATTTCTAGTCGCAAGAGTAATCTGAACACCGTCCTCGCTCAGAGCATTTTCACGTCTTCAGGACGACGTTGACTCGTGGGGTGATGAGAATTGTTGTCTGAGATTGCCTTAACATAGACACTACAACCGTTTTAACACTTTGAAAATTATAAAACAAGCTTCAAGTATTGAATACAGTAGTCAGTTAACCGTGACTTCTTTTTAATGCTAAAATTTGAATTGTTTTTTAACCGCCGTCGTCGTCCTAGCATCTTAAGGTCCCTAATTTCAGTCAACCACGGGTAACCAATTGAACGCCCCCATCTTGGATTCTTTTGGAGGCAAACATTAGGCGCGTTGGTTGGCAAAGGACTGGATCTAGTAAATTTGCCAACCAATTGACTGAAATATCATAGGTAATGGCAGCCCCCATGTGGTTACCAAATTTTTCCCGCCAATGCCCCCTCTAGTATTTATATGATCTCTATGGGATGAAATTCATCCCGGGGATGAAATTTATCCCAGGACATCACGGTAACCGGGTTATACAGGCCCTTAGATATACAAGGAGTGATAAATAGGACTTTATTATACAACTGCATTAAAAACTGTCCAAGTAACGCTAAAAATGAGTACAAATACACAGCGATATTTGGATAGTTAGTTATTCGGATAGTAGAAAACCGGTTTGACAGATTTTGTTAGCCAATCAAATTTATCACTTGGGAACTACTTCATGTATACTTATTATTTTGTCCTGGTTTTGTCCTGGTGCAAGTCACGCTTACTTCTCTGGCCTTTTTAGAGTTTTCTTTTCCCATATAAATTTGTTGATCAGAGCAGTTGTATAATAAATCTCTTATAAGATGTTTTGGTGTGTAGTATCGTTGTATATTTTTACTCGTTGTTTGTATACGGCACAACTCGTAAAAGTATACAGCGCGATACTACACACCAAAACATCTAATAAGATATAAGCATTATACTCACCTAAATATTAGTTCAGTAATTATTGTTACAGTAATTATTGTTGTTTGTATTTTGACTCGCCCTGCGGGCTCGTCAAAATACGGCACAACTCGTAAAAATATACAGCGATACTACACACCAAAACATCTAATAAGATTATAAGCATTATACTCACTTAAATATTAGTACAGTAATTATTGTTAGAATCAAACCAACTAACGATACAGCACATCCAATATAACTTATGATACTTAATGCCTTGTCGTGAGCGTCCTCGTTGTGATCTCCAATATAGACATCCTGAAACAAGGAAAAATTAAAAAGGATGAGTAAAAAATTAAAAATAAATATAGATAATTTTGAAAATGTTTCAACTGCTTTTTCAAAGTCAATGTTTTATGCATAGTTTAAAAAGCGAGCAGACAGACAAACAAACAGACGGATGGATAGACGGACAGACAGACAGACAGACAGACAGACAGACAGACAGATAAACAAACAAACAAACAAACAAACAAACAAACAAACAACAAACAAACAAACAAACAAACAAACAAACAAACAAACAAACAAACAAACAAACAAACAGACAGACAGACAGACAGACAGACAGACAGACAGACAGACAGACAGACAGACAGACAGACAGACAGACAGACAGACAGACAGACAGACAGACAGACAGACAGACAGACAGACAGACAGACAGACAGACAGACAGACAGACAGACAGACAGACAGACAGACAGACAGACAGACAGACAGACAGACAGACAGACAGACAGACAGACAGACAGACAGAGATATTTAAAGTCGGAATTTCTTCAGTTGATAAACTGCTTTACAAGAAAGCCGAACTAAACTTACAAAAGTTAAAAATTAATTATTAATTAGAAGCATGATGTAAGTCCTCTTTTGAACTCATTGATCTTTTCACTGCATTTTACATTTTCCGGCAAGTTGTTCCAAATTTTACATCCAGAATATGCAAAACTTTTTTTTAAGAATTCAGTACGTGCTTGAGGTAAAACAAGACACAACTTTCTGTTTCGCAGGGAATATATATCATTAACGGTAGACATTTTAAAATGGTCTCGTAGATACGGAGGGGCCATGTTGTTTAACACTTTATACATCATAATTAACTTGTGCATATCTCGTGTTTCCGTAAGATTTTTCCATTTTAATTGTTGTCTTATTTCATTAGATCTGACTTCATAACCTTGACAAATAATCACTCTTGCTGCACGGTTTTGCAGCTTTTGCAGTCTGTGGGCTGTTGTCAAAGGCATATTGTCCCACACAACATCACAATAATCGAACAATGGTTGAATTAGTGACTTGTATATTGTAATTGAAGTTTGCTGAGGAACAAAACGTCTTACTTGTCGAAGACCTGAAATTCCAGCACTTACTTTTTTTGACATATTGTTGATATGATCTAACCATGATAATCTTTCATCTATATATACCCCTAGAGATTTGGTTACCCTAACTCGTTTTATAGGTTTGCTGTCGAGATATAATAGCGGCATATCTCTTACCTTGTCAAGATTATAGTCAGACCAAACAAACATGTACTCTGTTTTAGTTACGTTTAGACTGAGTTTATTTGCTTTTAGCCATTCACTAATATTTTCGAGATCTTTGCTGGCAAGAGTTATTATTTCTCGATAGATGTTCCAGTAGTTGTTATGTTAGTATCGTCAGCATACATTCGAGCAGTGGAATGTTGCGGACAATGTGGAAGATCATTAATATAAATGAGAAATAATAATGGTCCAAGAATGGAACCTTGGGGAACGCCACAGTTAAGTGTGCGTTCTTTTGACAGAAAGCCGTTAACACAACAGACAGACAGACAGACAGACAGAAATACGGACGGACGGACGGACAGGCATATATTTAATCAATTTATAGTCTTACCATCAATATTGCAAAGTTGGTCAAATGATTACAGTGACACGTTACGACTCCATCCTTGATGCCCTTGTAAGTACAACCAACCCCCGACCAGTCTCCTAGACCTTTATCCAACGTAAAATCCCAAAACACACAAGCGGTCGTTTCATCAATGCCTTTCTCTAACGGACGATAAGTAGAGACAACGGGATCTTTCAGATCTTTTAACTTGGAGTTTCTGACAGACCCGGCAATCACAAAGCTGTTCTTCTTTCTCTCTGTTTCGACATCAGAATCCGACGAGTTTTTGGTCAAAGACTGGAAGAACAGTGTTTTACGATGAACGATGAACACTACGCGTTGATTTTGAGCTTTACTAGTGATATCTAAATTTTCAAATATAGACTTCGGCAATGTCAACGACACTTGAGAGATCAGTGGTTGAACAGAAATCTCGTTTTCGTAAACAACAAAGTCACTCTTGTTCTTAGGATTTTGTAATTCGTTTATTGAAGCTGCTCCAGCGCCCTGGAAATTCTTTGGGTCAATTTCTTCGGAATGAACCGCGAGATTTTGTTCGTTTTGCGACACGGTTCCAATGGACGGAGTATTCAAGTATTTTTCTAGAAGTAATAAAGCCCTGGAAAGAAAAACACCCTGCGATATTAACTATGTTAAAAAGTTCACGAGGAAAACACAACGGAAATCAGTACCATACCCGTGGTTTTATATCTGATAAAGAATAGGGTCATGCTGTTCGCGACCTATTTAAAGTGTATATATGAAACGGAAATTAAGTTTGTCTTATTTGAAAGAACTCTTAAAATAATGGGGAATATCAATTTACAGCTTTTTCATATTTTACTTAGTTCTTGAGGTATTTAGACTTATGTGATATTCAAATGAGATAACTTATGGTTCGTTTTTTTCTAATTAACAAATTTCATACTCGTGAATATTTTTAAGATTATTGAACAAAATCATTTGTAACTTGTCTTTCATGTTTAGTTGCATGAACTGTAGCAATATGCAAAGTTTCAAGTGATTTTGTTCAATAATCTTAAAAATATTCGCGATTTTCGAATATGTTAATTAGTGAAAAAACGAACCATAAGTTATCTCATTTGAATATCACGTAAGTCTAAATATCTCAAGAACTAAGTAAAATATGAAAAAGCTGTAAATTGATATTCCCCATTATTTTAAGAGTTCTTTCAAATAAGACAAACTTAATTTTCGTTTCATATACACTTTAAGCCACAGCTTATCTTGCCCCATATAAAAGCCCCTTATCTTCCTGATTTATGTAAAGGTTAACTTTGATTTGCTCGGCTTAGACCCCGTTTAGACGATACCGGTACAATTTGAAAACGGAACAAAATCATGCTGGTATGCAAATACAGCATATAACATTTCATGTTATTTTGTGCCGGTATCGTGTAAACGCAAGGCCTAAACGGCATGATTTTGTTCCGTTTTCAAATTGTACCGGCATCGTGTAAACTGGGTCTTAGACAACGTTATAAGAGACTTTATTCAAAAATGTCCATCGAATTAGCATTCTTTTATGTGCATATACATTAGCCTTATGACCTCGTTTTAAAGTAAAAATTCTTTTGAATTTCCCACATGAAAACGAGTTCATGTGGGCTAATTTATATGTATAAGAAATAGTTTTAATTGGTCGGCCATTTTTGAATGATGTCTATTTTTTTCAAACTTACTATGCCAGTGAACTTACTATGCCAGTGAATATATGTATTCAATCTACTGAGTGTATGCATTTTGAGTATCTATGTGACGTTTGCGTGTTTTGAGTATTTTATATGACGTTTTTTAACCTTTAGAGTCTTCCTCCAAAAGCCAGGAAATGGCATTTCAGCGACTCACGATTTCAAAATTTCCAGGGGGAGTATGCCACCGGACCCCCTAAAAATTCCTGGCTACGTCCCTGCGATGACTTGCGTTCTCATTTGATCAGGACTTAAGAGACATACCTTGTTGATGCCTTGCTATTCCTCTGACTCTCCCCTAAAACATCAGCTGGGGCGTTTAAGATATTGTCCACCGTTTTCACGATGTTTGATCCTGTCTGAAAAATAGAATCAACAATTTTTGTTCAATACCTAGGTGATCCCATTTTTCTATAACTTTTAATTTCGGAGAGGTACCGTACTCTCATTGAAGAGATAGTTTATAACTCATTCCTGTCCGAGGGCTTCCCCAGAGGTGAATAAAATACTAAAGACGGATTCGGAGAGGAAAACGTTAAATAGTGATCCCAAATTTCTATATTTATACTTATTTGATCCTGGGGAGAAACCCACATTAGGTGGGATACCCACTCTATGTAGAAAGAAAAGGAAAGGACTGGGAGCTAATCATTCTTACTTGCAGTCAGTGACTGAACTGCGAAAGACGCAGATCAACGTTGGCCCGCCATACGGCGAAAAACCCTGGAAGCACTGCAGAGAAATTCCACAACTCTACTTACATGAGTCTTAAGTTCAACAACGAGGTCACCCCCAGGCGGTAACCCATCCAAGTACTAAACCCATCTAACCGGGCGTAACGTTTGGTGAGAAGTAGCGCGCTAACGGCGAGCTCACGCCACCCGTGCTCCCCGATAGCACAGAATAAAGAACAACCAGAGGTCCGATTCGCATGAAAATGTCCTTTTTTCTCAATGAGCATGCATTACGCCATCCTACGCCATCCTGGTAAGTTCCACCGGCACTTTTGACGGGCAAATTTTCTGGTGGAACCGGTGGAACTTACCGCATTACCAGAAATTTGGGACAAGATGGTGGCGCGCGGGCGTATTTATAAGGACCATAATAATGGAGATTCTCAGCATTATATAATAAGGAGAGCACATAATAATTCAAATTTTGCTTAAACGGTGACATATTTCTTCTTTGCTCGACTCCATTTGACTTCAGCATGGACTAAGGAACAGTTATAACTAAAAAACATTTAGTTAGTTTCAGAAATTGCAGCCTGATGTTAGTACTAATTGTCAGTTGTTTGCTGTACAAGCTGTGTTAGTTAGTAATACTCAGAAAAATTATTACTAACATCAAGCTGCAATTTCTGAAACTAACTAACAGTGTTTAACTGGAAACTTACTGTTACAACGCGACTTGTAGACCAACAAGTACTTGTAACCGAGCGGTTAAGACTCGTTCCTGGAGGACTGGGCACAGTCTAAGGTATAAATACCTTAATTAACCTTGCTCCGCTATCTGAGTTCTAGTGGCTCAATGGTTAGAGCGTCTGGCTAGCATTCAGAAGGTTGTGGGTTCGAGTCCCGCTTAGAGCTCAGAGTTTTTCTGAGTATTACTAACTAACACAGCTTGTACAGCAAACAAAGTACTTACTAGCTCGTCTTATTTTTGCACTGAGAGCGCCACTATCCATAGTGTTTGCCATAGTAATCTTTGCAAACAGGTGCTAGAAGTTGGCCAAACTGACCAACAACGTTACGGGCGATGCGAAGTGCCCGACTCGCGGTGCATTCGGCATGAGTCAGTCTACTTCGAGAGCACATAAAGATCCTCATTTGTCTCTAGCATAGTACTTTCTAAAGCGTTTGAACTTGCTTGATTTCACAGTCCTTATCGTCGTTACAGGTTGTTTATATATACATACATTCACGATTTAGGCGAATTCTAAAGAACTCAATGACCTGAATAATGAGAAACACTAGAATTGGCGAATATAGCCGCTGACCGAGAGCAGCGGCACAAATGACCCAAATTTCTGGTAATGAGGGTGGCGTAGAATGGCGACGTTTGACGTGCGCGAGGCAACATGCGCGAGGACACCTGGTTGTTCTTTATTCTGTGTCACATAGTTCCTTTTACCTTAATACATGGATCGCGAATCTCGACTGCGCATCAGAATGACGCGTTCTGAGTCGGGATAACACTTAATTAACTTTATAACATCAGGCTAAAGCTGCAGTTTTCATTTGCATTTCATTTACATTTCCGAACTCATTATACTGAATTCCTCAGCCTAATGTTATAAATTGAAATAAGTTTTATCCCGACTCAGAACGCGTCATTCTGATGCGCAGTCGAGATTCGCGATCCATGTATTTTAAAAGCCGGTTTTCCACTGGGGAATTTTGTCGCGCGAAGCAACCTTTTTCTTTTGTCTTATGAGCTCTCGAGTGGAACTAATTAGAAATCTATTCGGATCTATTCAATTTTAAGGCGGTTTTCCACTAGGCTAAAAATGTCGCGCGAAAAATGTCGCGCGAAAAATGTCGCGCGAAAAATGTCGCGCAAAGCGACATTTTCTTTTGTCTCGCAAGCTCTCAAGTGGAACTAATTAGCCAAGACAAAAGAAAAATTTCGAGTCGGACGACAAATGTCTCCTGGTGGAAAACTGCCTTTAACAATAGAAATGTCGCTTCGCGCGACAAATGTCTCCTAGTGGAAAACCGCCTTTAACAATAGAAATGTCGCTTCGCGCGACAAAATTTGCCAGGGGAAAACCGGCTTTATTTTAAGAGGTATCCACAAGTGTCGTGGTGACCTTAGTTTCTAATAGAAAACTTGTCTCAGTCATCACCTTAAACCAGAGTAGAACTAGTACTGACCAAGCATGTCTTATATTAATACCTTATTCAATTGTGTCGTATCATCGAAAATATGTTCCAAAGTTATTACGGTTAAAATAACATCATCTGGTTGAAATGCTGGTGCGTGCAAGGTTAAATCAACCAGTTCTTCACTGACATTGCCCACTGACATTTCTCCGTTTACTAACATCTACAGAAAATCAAAGGACGGTAAAAATCATGGAAAAAAAGTGTATTGTGATTGACTAAGCCCCGTTTTTATGGAGAAGGGCTAGTACAAGTAAGAGGGCTAGAATTTATCTCGTCTTTACATGAGGTTTTTTAGTATGACTAGTCCTATAGTAAGAAGGCTGGATTTCACCTCGCGTTGGCTTGTTTACCGACTTGTGCAGCATTCCCATTTCCCACGAAGCTCGAAATCATGTTTTCGATTTGAATTTATAACAAACACAAGAACAAACACAACTTGTAAAATAGAACGTTGACCAAAATAAATTAGTAAAAGCAAACTTTATCACGAAAAACTTGAGCTCTCTTGAAGGCGTTTACAGAGAGAAAAGTCTATCCCACCTACACGCGTAAAAATCTCGCAAGTTGTTACAGCATTGTTGCCTGAACAATGCTGTAACAACTTGCAACAATGCTGTAACAACTTGCAACAATGCTGTAACAACTTGCAACAATGCTGTAACAACTTGTTGACATATGTGAACAACATTGATAAATGAAGAACATTTTCATCATTAATTCTTTGAACGTTTTCATGGCGATAAAGTAATGTAAATAAGTTTTGTGGAAACACCACGTAAAATATTTCTTTGCTAAGCTTTCGACCTGTTGACTCAGGCCTTCATCAGAGCAATGATATTGGAGAACATTCTTGATTTTGTTTTCTAATTAGTAAAATTAACGTGATACGCCATTGTATTCTTACGTGATTTAATTGATCAGTTGCTCAGTTCATAAATGACGTGAGCCAACAACTTGTTGTCATTGCTCTGATGAAGGCCTGAGTCAACATGCCGAAAGCTTAGCAAAGAAATATTTTACGTGGTGTTTCCACAAAACTTATTTATATTTTCATCATTGTTTCAACAAGTTGTTTCTGCTTGATGAAACAACAACCGTTGTTCCCGCATGTTGTAACAACCGAAGAACGTGTTGATACATCAACCATGTTCACCATTGTTGTTCATCGTTGTTATTTCGTCATGCTGTTACAACATGTTGTATCATGTGCGAACAACGTTGTTGGCTATAAAAAATGTGCTGTTGGAACAACTTGTTCATGACTGTTGATTTATCCGTGAACAAGTTGTTCGAACCATAAGTGAACAACTTGTTGACAACTTGTTCACGGCTAGCAGCACAACACTGTTCACGCCTTTTGACAACCGTGAACAAGTTGTGCGTTTTTACGCGTGTAGGCGAGACCGCTGGCTGTCAATACCGAGGTCTCACCTAGGAGAGCTGGCCATCTTAGCAGCTCTCCTCATGTAAACGCAAATACTAAAGACTTATTAACCGAGTGCGAGGTCTGTACGGGAAAATATTTGCCTGAGGTTTTCGTACAGACCGAGCGACGAAGGAGCGAGGTTTGTGCGATAAAACCGAGGGCAAATACTTTCCAGTACAGATCGAGCAAACGAGGTTAATAAGGAATTTATTATATGGCTATTGGTTCATTTTATTTTTAACCTTCGAGCGTTGTTTTCGTCTTCGAAGTATGCTGTTTACCTTACCTGTTGAATTTTTCGTGTCACTTCTTGGCCTTCTTATTTACACCAGTTCGGCGTTTATTTGTCGTGTTTTTAGATAAACAGCTTTAAAGAAAACCAGCAGTGATGTTCCAACACATTTTATTGTTCAGAATATTTGAATAAAGATACCTATTTCTCTTTTATTTGCATTCAAATCAACTCAGAAATGTTCCCGCCACAACTTACAGGGCCGAGAAAAAAGCGTATTGACCGGTCGGTCAATATCGTAAAATCCCGACCTCTCAGGAACCAATCAGCGTGTGTCGTTTTGCGTACGGACCGGAAATCAAACCCAGCCATATAATAATACAGATGAACAATACTCTACATGAAGCTTTCACTCGTCATAGCGCTGTTGCTGAAAAAGAAAAGGCTGAAGTGCTTGGTTTTCTTCTAGAGACTGGGTCCTAATTTGTCTTATTTCATCGGATTTCGGTTTTCATTTGTTTTGCTTGTCTTAATTCATCGGCGACAGTCGGCGATCATCGGAGGAAATAATTTTTTTAGGTTCATGCGATGATCGCCGATAATCGGGGGTTGTCCCCGATTGCCGATTTTCATAATCCTATTTCATCGCAAAGCTGTATCGTCGATGATCGTCGATGAATTACGATATGTGAAAACCAGGCTTAAACTCGCAAGTAATCTAGTACCCAGACTCCTAGAGCTAGTCCAGGGCAGCTTACCCCCCCCCCCCCCCCCTCCCACCACTAATCAATACGTAACTTCTGCCCTGGCTGAATGTGCATACCTGAAGAAGATTTGATAATTCTTGTGTGATATTGGAAGAATTATCGAACGTCTTATAATTGCAGAAATCGGTGAACGGTTCACCCCAGAAAGGCTTTATGCACGATGTGTCATTACAGTTACAAGTTCGGCTTGCGCTATTACTCAACCGGAACGGGAAGAAGAAATCGCCGTCCTCAGATCCAGTGTCACCATCGTCGCCATCGTCGTCATCGTCGCCTAGTGACGACCCATATGGACAGTCGATATTGGAATTACTGCGTCCACTTTGTGCGTTCCATACAAATACACCTTGTGTTACGTTTTCACCAGTTGTTTCATACGGGCAGAGTCCTAACAGAGAATTATAAACAAGAGAGCATTCCGAGACTGCATAACACAAACAAACAAACAAACAAACAAACAAACAAACAAACAAACAAACAAACAAACAAACAAACAAACAAACAAACAAACAAACAAACAAACAAACAAACAAACAAACAAACAAACACCTTAAAAACAATTCAAAACAAACAAACAAACAAACAAACAAACAAACAAACAAACAAACAAACAAACAAACAAACAAACAAACAAACAAACAAACAAACAAACAAACAAACAAACAAACAAACAAACAAACACCCTAAAAACAATTCAAAACAACAAATCCTTACCATATGTGTTTCCTACGACAATGTCAAATGGTCCAGGAAAGCCAGTTCGATCTTTTAAAGTTGCCAGATGAAACTCGTAAACTGTTGCCGGAGCCAGTTTTCCTACTGTAAACCTAGTACTCGGTGTTTGTTGCACCGTGTATGGCAAGGCACTGCCATTTTGTCTGTACAATAACGCAGTAAAAAAATTACTACCAATTAGTCTCTGAAATAAAAGAGTTCTATGATATGCAGAACCAAATGGATTAAAGCGAATACTTTGCGGTGGCGGGGGAGGTAAGGATAACAAGGACTGACGATTAATGGTATCTGCAAGAAAAATATAGACCTATAAACATTTAACCAAAAGCAGGGTTGTAAACTACACTAAACTAACTTCATTAATACTGGATAATCCTATCTCAAACTCATTAATAATTCATTAATAATTCATGAGGAAAACATAATGGGAATAAGTTACCGAGACGTTGTTGTGAAATGTCAAATTTCTCTTTAAATACTGATTTGTTTGAGAAGCTATACCATACACTGGAAAGCCGTTTATTATCTGATTTAAAAACACCTCGAAGTGAGTTAAAATAACTCGGCTATCGCCTCGTTTTTCAACACACTTCTCGGTGTTTTCAAATCAGATAACAAACGGCTTCCCGTGTATGATATATTACATAACCATATCTAAACTGAATAAAACATAATCCGAAAATCGTCATGTTGTGACTTGATATTCATTCAAGTTAAAAACAAGATATGGAGGATATTACAAGGCGGCGCGAAGATATGAATTTTATCTTCGAGTGCATGGGGAAAACAATATTTTACGAATGAGCGTAGCGAATGAATAAAATATTGTTTTTGCCACGAGAAGATAAAATTCATGTCTTCAAGCCACCGTGTAATGTTCTTTTTATTATATAGATTCAATGCAAAAAGCGGTAAACTTCTAAATGACGTCATCGATATCTTCACTAGTGAGGATATGGAAACTACGACACTGTATAGTTCCTAGTAAAACACTCGCATCTATATAATAAAAGGCAAAATGAGAGGTAATATTTCGACTCTATTTCAAAGTCATTATCAAACCAATACAGGGGCGGATCTAGGATTGTTGAAAGGGGGTGGCCGAGGGCGAAACCCCAGTCTTCTAGAGGGGTCCGGGGGCATGTCCCCCGGGAAATTTTTGAGTTCTTGGGTCTCTGAAATGGCATTTACAGCATTTTGAGGGCCATTTTTAGCAGCACGTTTGAGCACTCAGCAGTAGAAAAAAGTTATATATTTGGGTTACTTGTACTTTTTTGTAACACTTTAAAAAAAACACTTAAAAAAAGAAAATGAAAACTACAACTTCACGTTCAACTAGAGCTGTCCTAAACGAAAGAACAATAGTAGCTCAGTAACTTCAACAGACAGTCCATGTTTGTTTTCTGCCAGCGATGAGGTAACCGCAGACCAGCTCTCAACGAAGGCGCATCAATATTTAGCATCATTTATTATTTTTTTCTAGACCAGAGGGGGGTGGCTAGCCACCCAATCCCCCCCCCCCCCTAAATCCGCCCCTGCAATAACAAATTGAAACCAAATATCATTGGTTTCATGACGACTTTGAAATAGAGTCGAAATTACCTCTCATTTTGTCTTATCTTGTTTTTAACTTGAATATCAAGTCACAAGATGACGATTTTCGGATTAAGTTTTATTCTTTATTTTTTTTAAATTGTCGGCTGGTTATGGTTTTATTGTAGCAATCGAGGTACCAGGCGGGAATCGTAATCTTGTTATAAAAATTATTGCCCAGCAAATAATTCGTAACAAAGCCATAATAAAATCAAAAGTCGTAAGTAAGCATGATAAAAAATTTTTTAATGAAGAACTAACGTTTCGTCACTAACCAGCGACATCATCAGAGTGATAAATATTTACAAAAATGTCTCAGCTTTATACCTACGCAATTACAAAAATAGATGGGATAGGAGAATAATAGATGAGGGAGACGTCAGAAGTGAAGAGTCACCCGCGAAGGTGAGAAGTCAGAATAACATTAAAGGAAAGGATCTAATATTAGCATTAAGTGATGGATTTATTTTTGATATGAGTAAACTTTCTCGGAGAAGGACATTAAATTCTGAATTACCAGATGATAAAATAGAAAAGTCATCAAACGAGATAGGATGACCAGTTTGACTCACGTGTGTGGAAATACTAGATAAGGTTGATTGAGAAACTTTGTTTCCGGTGTAAGGTGAAATGCCCATATGCTCAGAAGCCCTAATGTGTAAATTTCGGCATGTTTCGCCAATATACAAGGAGTTACATCCTTGGCACGTAAATTTGTAAACCACATGAGATCTTAATTGCATAGGAATCCGGTCCTTAAATCGAAAAAAGTTTGAGAGACGGCATACAGGTTGAAATATAATTCGAAGGTTAATGTGCGGATAGGCTGATGAAATTAATTTTCGAAGTTGTGTGCGGATTTGTAAGCCGTGATCACCAGTGAAAGGAAAAACAAACGAAATCTGTAACTTAGGCGCCGTGAGAGGTTTGATCGGAGGTGAAAAAATCTTATTCAAAAAAGTGCGAATACATTGATCTAAAAACCGTTCAGGGTATCCATTTTTAAGTAAGAAAGTTTTAAATTTTGCAAGTTCCTCATGGAAAATAGTATATGACGAACATAAGTTGAAGTATCGAAATAAAAGAGTGTAAATGAGCCCCTTTTTGTAAATCGTAGGCAAAAAGCTTTCAAAATTAGTAAACAATCCGGTAAAAGTCGGCTTGCGGTAAACGGAAGTAATAAAAGAGTTGTTGGAGCGACTTATATTTATGTGAAGGAATGACAAGATTTTATTGGCTTCAACTTCACATGTAAATTTGATGTTACAGTGTTGTGAATTCAAATAGTCAAGAAAGGGTTTGATATGATCTCTGGATCGAAATAGAATAAAAGAATCGTCAACATAACGCCTGTAAAATGCCGGTTTAAATTCTGCGGGCAATTATCCAACCATATCTTTTCATGGTGCGAAAGAAAAATATTTGCAAGCAGCGGACCAAGTGGAGAGCCCATAGCAACTCCATCTATCTGATCGTAAAACTTTCCATTGAACATGAAATGACAATCCTTAACGGCTAAATTCAAAAGTTCTTTAAATTCGGACAGAGAAAATCCTTGAAAGAAACGGCTAGTAGAAAACAATTGATTAATAATTATTTCTATGGTTTCATCAAGTGGGATATTAGTAAATAAAGATGTAACGTCAAAACTAGCCATTACTAACTTATCAGTGTTAAGGTTAAGAGAAAATAATTCTTGGATAAAAGAAAACGAGTTACTAATTGAATAAGAACCTGAAGAAAGAGGACGGAGTAAACGAACAAGAAACTTAGCTAAATTGTAACAATGAGTCCTGATCGCGCTGAAAGAATCGGTCGAAGAGGTATGTTAATTTTATGAACCTTAGGCAGTCCATATAAAATACCTGGTTGGGAACCCGTTGGTGCTAGATTCTTGTACTGCTCGTCAGAAATTTTGTTAGACTTCTTTAGGTCACGGAGAAACGTTCGCACTTTGGTTTCAGGATTTTCTCTGTCCGAATTTAAAGAACTTTTGAATTTAGCCGTTAAGGATTGTCATTTCATGTTCAATGGAAAGTTTTACGATCAGATAGATGGAGTTGCTATGGGCTCTCCACTTGGTCCGCTGCTTGCAAATATTTTTCTTTCGCACCATGAAAAGATATGGTTGGATAATTGCCCCGCAGAATTTAAACCGGCATTTTACAGGCGTTATGTTGACGATTCTTTTATTCTATTTCGATCCAGAGATCATATCAAACCCTTTCTTGACTATTTGAATTCACAACACTGTAACATCAAATTTACATGTGAAGTTGAAGCCAATAAAACCTTGTCATTCCTTGACATAAATATAAGTCGCTCCAACAACTCTTTTATTACTTCCGTTTACCGCAAGCCGACTTTTACCGGATTGTTTACTAATTTTGAAAGCTTTTTGCCTACGATTTACAAAAAGGGGCTCATTTACACTCTTTTATTTCGATACTTCAACTTATGTTCGTCATATACTATTTTCCATGAGGAACTTGCAAAATTTAAAACTTTCTTACTTAAAAATGGATACCCTGAACGGTTTTTAGATCAATGTATTCGCACTTTTTTGAATAAGATTTTTTCACCTCCGATCAAACCTCTCACGGCGCCTAAGTTACAGATTTCGTTTGTTTTTCCTTTCACTGGTGATCACGGCTTACAAATCCGCACACAACTTCGAAAATTAATTTCATCAGCCTATCCGCACATTAACCTTCGAATTATATTTCGACCTGTATGCCGTCTCTCAAACTTTTTTCGATTTAAGGACCGGATTCCTATGCAATTAAGATCTCATGTGGTTTACAAATTTACGTGCCAAGGATGTAACTCCTTGTATATTGGCGAAACATGCCGAAATTTACACATTAGGGCTTCTGAGCATATGGGCATTTCACCTTACACCGGAAACAAAGTTTCTCAATCAACCTTATCTAGTATTTCCACACACGTGAGTCAAACTGGTCATCCTATCTCGTTTGATGACTTTTCTATTTTATCATCTGGTAATTCAGAATTTAATGTCCTTCTCCGAGAAAGTTTACTCATATCAAAAATAAATCCATCACTTAATGCTAATATTAGATCCTTTCCTTTAATGTTATTCTGACTTCTCACCTTCGCGGGTGACTCTTCACTTCTGACGTCTCCCTCATCTATTATTCTCCTATCCCATCTATTTTTGTAATTGCGTAGGTATAAAGCTGAGACATTTTTGTAAATATTTATCACTCTGATGATGTCGCTGGTTAGTGACGAAACGTTAGTTCTTCATTAAAAAATTTTTTATCATGCTTACTTACGACTTTTGATTTTATTATGGCTTTGTTACGAATTATTTGCTGGGCAATAATTTTTATAACAAGATTATGGTTTTATATCTAAATTTCTCTCCCTAGGAGTCCAGTAAGAGCCATCCTTCATTACTACAGTGTTACTACAGTAAAAAAAGGCAGAGGAAACTAAACTAACTGTATTTATACTGGATAATCATATCAGTCATATCTAAACAGTTCTCCCTAGAGGTCCAGTAAGCGTACCCTGCGAGTCAGAGCCCCTTTCCGACCTACGCGGGCTTTGGGGGCTCTGGCAACAAACTCGATATTTCTTTTTGAGCATGCGTGAACAGTTGCCATGATACTATTTTGGGCCCAGGCTCTAACGCGTCACTTCCTATTTTCCTGCTTACGCGTGTTCGTAAACTAGAACTTGTTTGACCAGTTTCAAACCGGACTGACTCGCCCCAAACATGGGGCTATATCTTCATATATTTGCGTTTGCATTATCGTTGGAAAGCTAAAGATGGTATTGAGTTGTGTTGCTACGAATAAAGCTAGGCCCAGGCTCCTGGCTATAAAAAATTCCGACGGCACTGGGCCACCAAAAGCAAAATTCAACACGCCATAAAAACCGGACAATTTATCCAAATTGAACTTTTTTTTTTCACGAAAACACTACAAATAAAGAATACATTCGATGAGCTGAAAATTGATTTGGGGGTTAGGGGCACTTTAAAGTGTCACTATGATGAGAAAATCGTCAGTCTTTTTTTTTTATCTTATCATAAAGTACATTTAAAATGAGGGTGAACGGCGTTTGTGGTTTGTCAATATCTCATCTCGTTCAGGAGATATTCACGTATTTTATTTAATACTATAAGCACGCAAAATTTGAGCTCTTTCTATTGTTTATTTCTAGAGAGATTTCTAATTTTACGATTTTCATTTCGCTCGTTTGGAGAAAATGACGTCATCAGCCCTATAATTTGCATATTTCAAAAACGTGAATATCTGTTGAACGAGATGAGTTATTTACAAACCACAAACGCCGTTCCTCCTCATTTTAAATGTACTTTATGATTAGATAAAAAAAGGACTGACGATTTTTCATCTTAGTGACACTTTAACAATAAGAACACATAAAATTGGCACTCAGATGACTATAGTAAAAAACAGTTGCTGTGACACTTGTTTGGCAAAAATGTCTTTTGGCAAAAAAAGTAGTGGGGCTATAGCCGTTTGATACGGCATACAGATAATATATCTTGAAAAATTGGCCTACTTACGTGTTAGTCTTTTCCTGGAAGTTGTATTACTGAACCAGTTGACATCGAGACAATTTACTTGCACAGGAGGCCAAACAAAGTTAGGTCTTGTGTTTTTCAGTTGAGTTATGGCAAAGTGACAATCAGACGAATTACTCAACGTTTCCCTGCAGGACAGCCGCGTGATAAGCTGTTTATTCAGGGGACATACAGGTACGTGTAGGTGACACAAAATAACAATCAGACGATTTGCACAAGTATCAAATCGTTCATTGCCGCGTGCTGCCCAACGCAAAGCACTTATCAGAGGCAAATATCTGCTTAACTCGTAGAGAGCTTCATCAGTTGATGTGTGGTTGAAATAGTTTAACTGCCCAATTGAAAACGTTGACGTGAAAATTTTAGTCCGACCAGACGCCGGAGCAGCTCGCCTGCGCCGCTGGGGCTCCTCGATAAAGGGTTCAACAGAGGAACATATAGGATTGGGTATAATTCGTTTACACTGTGGCAAGACGGAGCTTACTGGCAGTGGTTCATTAAAATCAATTTGAGCTAAAAAAAAATATAGACTTATAAGATGAACAGCATAAGAACATAAATCCTTTGACTTAGCAATTTAATTTACATATACGTTTTATCAAGAAATATTTACGCAACAAAATTAAATAAATTCTCTTTTTTCAGATTAGGAAGATGGCGAGGAAAGGAAGATTGGGGAGAGAGGGGGGAAGGGGAGAAAGGAAAGGGGGTAGACTGAAAGCCATGATCGAATAAATAGAAGGCCTACTTGAAAATTTGAAAACAAATAATTTTTGACCATTTGAGATTACATCATGCTTTGAAGGACAAAACAATCTAACTTTGATTTATCTCTATCTCTCTCTCTCTCTCTCGCTCGCTCGCTCGCTCGATCGCTGCTCGCTCCCTCCCTCCCTCCCTCCCTCCCTCCCTCCCTCTCTCCCTCCCTCTCTGAGTCTCCCTCTCTCCCTCCCCCCCCGACAGAAATCTGGGCAGAAGTTGTTTTCCCGTTTCGCCCGCACTACTTATATCAGCTGACGATTCCGACACGTCTTCCGCCCTCTCTCTCTCCTTCCCTCCCTCCGTTACTTCCTGCCTTTTTCCTTCCTAATTCCCTCCCTTCCTCCCTCTTTCCCTCCTTCCCACTCGCTCACATCCTCCCTCCTTCTGGACTCTCCATCCCTCCATCCATATACCCCTCCACCCATCCTCCCTCCTTCTGGACTCTCCATCCCTCCATCCATATACCCCTCCACCCATCCTCCCTCCCGCCGTTACTCCCTCCCTCCTTCCTTCTTTCCCTTCCTTCCTCCCTCTTTCTTTCTTTCACACTCGTTCCCTCCCATCCTCCCTCCTGAACTCTCCAACCGTCCATTCATATATCCCTCCACCACCACCCCCTCCAACCCGTCCCTCTCCATCCATTACTTCATATTTTCTTTCGTACAAAACACAAACTCTAAAGTTCTCACCGTAACACGACGCTCCATTATCAAACTTATCGCACTTTAACTCAGCAGGCCAAAAGAACTTTGAACGTTTAATTGCATATGAACAACTACTGTAAACTCTTTCACACGAAGAACGACA
Source organism: Corallium rubrum (assembly GCA_964035015.1). Taxonomy (NCBI): domain Eukaryota; kingdom Metazoa; phylum Cnidaria; class Anthozoa; order Scleralcyonacea; family Coralliidae; genus Corallium; species Corallium rubrum. Next base: position 6,973,530 of record OZ036000.1, read on the forward strand.
CGGCAATTGACGAGCGTTGGTGACAGAATTGAAACTATGGTTGAAACGAGGCAGAAGGACAGAGCAGAAGAATGGAGTTAACTCCTCAGAACAAAAGGTATGCACCAGAGGAAAGTATGAATAAAACCTTTCTCTTGCTTTATCCAATGACGTATCACCAAATATGTTAGGAAAAATGGTAAGTCGGTAATATTTCAGACAGTCCTCAAGTGGATACGGAATTTCATAGATGGTTGTGTTCGGTTCATCTAAAAAAAAAACACGATCGATTAAGAATGATCAGACTAAAGGAAAATTGATTGCCCAGTGCGTGCCGAATTTTAGTACTATGTTCCTCAAATTTTCAGTCAAGAAAACCAAATAACTACTGATTATTTTATTCTAGCTAACGCCAGACGATTTTATTCAGCACAGAGAGAGACCCAGGCCTCAAAGTGTTAAGATATACAAATACCTCAAAAATTACAAAAAAATAAATATACTATTTAACTAAAAAAATTCCTGCATTCGCTTTCCACTTTTTAGTGGTTATTTTAATATTTGGCATGCTTTTCAGATGTGCATGAGTTAAAACGACGAAGAAAACATAAATCATTTTTCACAAGTTCCCCTAATTGTTGGGATTTGAAAATTCCCGATCCCTTAAATCCATTCCAGGGGGGGGGGGGGGGGGTGTTCTCCTCCGAATTCAGGGTAGAGGTGCACCGCTGAACCTTTGAAACTCTGCCCCTACTCCAAAATAAGGAATTGAATTTTTTGTGATCCTGTTTCCATGGTAACCATGGTAACCTAGTGCCAGACTAAAGGAACAATGATGTTGACAAGCCTGTTGCCCGACATTTTAATAGTGCCAACCACTGTATTTCGGACATGCAAGTTTGTGCCATCTCACCCATTTCCGGTGGTAATGTCAGCCGCAAAAGACTAGAAAAGCGTCTCATTTTCAAAATTGGTACCATTCATCCTCACGGACTCAACGAACGTTTTTCTTTTATTTAACACCTCTGAAGACATTGTTTCTGTTCAGCAAGGACGGACACAAACAGCGTTTTCACTTTATATATTTATTTATTTATTTTTATTCTCGCTCATTCTTTTTACACCCCCTCCTTCTTGCTCATCGACGGTATGAATAGCAAATGTCTTTCGCATCTCATTATCGATTTGTTATTGTTATTTTGATTTGATTGCCTAATTTTTCACATCTCATTATCAGTTTGTTATTGTCATTTTTATCTAATTGGCTTATTTTCGGTCACATGTTTACCTTCCGTATATAAGCTCGTTGTTTGTTTACACTCTTTACGTTTCTCTCTGACGAAGGGCCTTCGCTCGAAACGTTAGACTCCTACGTTCTCTGTTTCGGCAGTATATCTAACCTTACTATATTTCGATTAGTGTCGTAAGGCTAGTGTCGTAAAAGAACAGACCCACGGTCCAGACTAAGGACGCGATGCAACAATTTGTGAAAGCTGTGTCGCAACGCTTTTGCGAGACAGATTTACAAACAGTGCATCTACTTTGGTGAAAACTGTCTCGCAACGCAAAGCCACACAGGTTGATAAACAAAGGGGTGTTACACACGACGTCTTCTCTCCCCCCTGACTTGAATTACTCGCTCCAGTCCTTGACGTGATTTCACGCGCCCCAAAGTTAGTGAGTGGGCTCCCTATGGGAGTTATACACGTTTGTAATTTGTCTTGAAACCGGTCTCGCACAGGATTCCCTAAAACATTGCATCGTGCAACAGCAGCTTAAAAGGGCAATTTATATACCCTGTTCCAGACAAAAGATGACAAAAAGCATAACCTCCCTGGAATCCATCAAACAGCAAAATACTTACAAATAAGTTTTTCAAAACGTCCTGGTACTCCCAATTTATCATCGAGTGCAGCGACTAGTACTTCGTAATTTGTCTTGGGTGTAAAGTCTGTGATTATTTGAGCAAGACTTCCTATCTTGGTATGAGTGTGAGTATAAGTCGTTTCAGAGTTAGCTGGTCTGTACAGCAACTCAATTCGTGGAGCGTTTCGTCTGGTAGGACTCAGAGGGTAACGTTGCCAACGCAAAGTGATTGTGCTGGAATTAATAGTGGTGTATACGACAGAAGGGGGTGGAGGTATCGAATTGACGAAAGGAATCGCTTCATATTTACCTGAAGGAAAAACAGCAAAAGAAATAATTAAAAAACAAATTGACTTTCAACCCTAAATTTCCTTCCAAACATTACATGTTAATCTATATTTTAACAAGTTGCGGCCATCGTTGATTTAGTGTTATTTTTTACCGTGTTTAGATTAGGCTATATCAGAGAGAGAAAAACAGAGAGAAAGAGAGAGACAGACACAGTAAGACAGAAAAACAAACAAACAAGCAGACAAACAAACAAACAAACAAACAAAAGACAGACAGACAGACAGAGGGACAGACAGACAGACAGACAGACAGACAGACAGACAGACAGACAGACAGACAGACAGACAGACAGACAGACAGACAGACAGACAGACAGGCAGGCAGGCAGGCAGGCAGGCAGGCAGGCAGACAGACAGACAGACAGACAGACAGACAGACAGACAGACAGACAGACAGACAGACAGACAGACAGACAGACAGACACAGACAGACAGACACAAACAAACAAACAAACAAACAAACAAACAAACAAACAAACAAACAAACAAACAAACAAACAGGCAGGCAGGCAGGCAGGCAGGCAGGCAGGCAGGCAGGCAGGCAGGCAGGCAGGCAGGCAGGCAGGCAGGCAGGCAGACAGACAGACAGACAGACAGACAGACAGACAGACAGACAGACAGACAGACAGACAGACAGACAGACAGACAGACAGACAGACAGACAGACAGACAGACAGACAGACAGACAGACAGACAGACAGACAGACAGACAGACAGACAGACAGACAGACAGACAAAAGAAGAAAATAACATGTTCAAGCCGATGCTCTCTCTGTACTGTTGAGTTTTTGTTATGTACATCCTTACCATTAAATAACCCAGTGCGGGATGGAAACAAAGAACAGTTGACTTGAACAGGTGGCCAAGTGATAAAATAACCACGATTTCTAGCATCTCGGAGAACGGTTGAACACATGGTATTCGGGTCATAGAAAAGTTGTGTACACTGACTTTGGGTCATTCCATAGGGACTGTCGGTGTTACATCGCGGAAGATGCAGAGAACACAATCGAATGCTGAGTTCTTGAATACACCTGGTAACAGCGTCCCTTTCACTGTTTGGATCTATGAACCACGACAATATGCTCAGTAGTTTACCGTGCTTACTGAGTTCGTAAACAGCTTGCTTTTGCGACGTGTGATTAAAATAGTTCCTGAAGCTTTTGTGAACAACGCCGAAATAAGGTTGATTTCGAGATCCCGATCTTAGAAACGAACAGATTGATTGCTCTTCAGTTTCAACGCATTCCGGGATAGAGCCTATGGAAAGATAAACAAACACGAGTTACTACTACCGGCCTATTAATACAGTTACATTCCTGTAAAGTTAGGCCGTGGAACGTCGTTAATACGACCACCATCGGGCCAGAAAGATGTGGTCGTAATAACGGGATGGTCGTATCAACTGGGATGTATTACTTTACTCAGTTACTGGTCATAATAACGAGGTGATCGTATTAACGGGGTGGTCGAAGGGCGGGGTTCCACTGTACTCAGCAATACAAAGGTACAATTAATCCAACTGCAAATGTATGGAAAAGAGTAACAAGTAAATTAGATTATTGTAATAGTTTGCTATATGGCCTTCCTAGCACGCATATTGCTAAATTACAACGTGTGCAAAATGCGGAGGCTAGGCTTGCCACAAATAACCCGAGGTTCTGTCATATCACTCCGGTTTTAAACAGTCTTCATTGGTTACCAGTTAGCTATCGTATTGAATTTAAGATATTGCTTTTAACGTTCAAGTGTTTGCATGGTCTGGGGCTACAGTACTTATGTGATTAGCTTCTAGGACAGCGTCGGCCACGGTTGAAATCCAAATATTACCAGGGTTAAGTCACGTTGGCCTGAAAAAAAGAGAAAAATCTTCTCGACGTTTCGAGCGAAGGCCCTTCGTCAAAAGAAATTAGTAAACAACTCACATGTGGTCACGCGTATTTATAGCAGAGCTACAATGGGAATCACGTGAACACATGTAAGCCAATAAAAACAAAGTAAACAAATAAATTAATATGTAATTTTAGCCTGTGTGCAGGTGCTGGCCCAATTTGTGGGTCAGCTACCTGCAAATAGGCAAAGAAACAGGTTATAAATTACTATTTAAATCATCGGAAAAAGGTTAAGGAAAAGGTGTGGAATATGGTGGTGGAGTGAGCTAAATGAAAGAGAATCGCTCATTGAGGCCGTGAGGGTGAATGGTACCAAGTTTGTAAATGAGACGCATTTCCTGTTTACGACGAGTATCATTACAACCTGTAATGGGCTGAATGGCACAGATTTTCATGTTGGAAAAGGAGTGGTTGGCACTGTTGAAGTGCCTGGCAACAGGTTTGTTTTGCACATTGTATTTGACATCACGAAGGTGTTCAACAAACCTGTCACCTAAACGTCTTCCAGTTTCTCCGATGTAAAGCATGGGACATTTACTGCAAGAGATACAGTAAATGAGGTTGGAGGAAGTGCAAGTGAAACTGTGGGTTATGTTGAACCTACATTTTGGAGCCGAAATTGAAATTGAGGAGTCTAAATATTTACAGGTGTTGCACCTACCACGACAGCAAGAGCTGGTGCCAACATGTGATACCAAGGCTTGCTGCAGTGAGCTGTGAACAACGTTTTCCCGGATGTTTTTGCTATGCCGAAAAGATACTAGGGGTTTCTCAGAGAAAATGGAAGATGTTTCTGGGTCATTTTTAATGAGGTCGAAATTGCGGTTAATGATGTCCCTTACTTTGAAATTGAAGGGATGAAAAGTGAGAACTAGAGGTACTTTTTCATTAGAAATGGTAGCCAAAGGTTCGCTTAAGGTGTCTGAACGGGAAATGTTGGAGACCTTGTGTAAGGCAGTGTCTAAGAGGTGGGAAGGATAACCGCGATCAACAAAAAAGTTTCTCATTTCCAAACATTTGGCATTGAAATCGTCATCTTCACTGCAGAGGCGGCGAAGACGAAGAAATTGAGAGAAAGGAATGGAAGTTTTGGTGTGTTTAGGATGATGAGAGGAGAAGAGGAGGTAGCTATGAGAGTCAGTGGTCTTGTAAAAGACAGAAGTGCTCAGCTTATTACCATTAATGGAGACAAGAATATCTAAGAACGACACACTAGTCTCACTGATCTCCCATGTGAACTGGAGTGCTGGGTGGAAGTCATTAACATAGTTAATGAAGCAAACCAGGTCAGCGCGCGAACATGATGCAGTGCCTAAGCAATCATCAATGAACCGACCATAGTAGTCAGGTAGGAAACCAGTGTATTGTTCAAAGATTTGTTTTTCCACATAACCAACAAATAAGTTGGCATAGTTAGGGCCCATTTTGGTACCCATGGCTACACCACTAACTTGTTGGTAATGCTCACCATCAAATGAAAAATTGTTGAGGGTGAGCACTAACTCGGCCAGGCGTAACAAAGTAGTGGTCGATGGCTCCCGAGTTGTGCGTTGATCAAAGAAATATTTAAGTGCTTGAAGACCATCGTGATGTGGGATGACAGTGTAGAGTGATTTAACATCCATGGTGAAGATGAAATGATGTGAACCCTGAAAACTAATGTGGTCACAAATTTTCAGAGCATGTTTGGTGTCCTTAATGTAAGAAGGTAAATTCTTAACCAAGGGCGCCATGATGTGGTCAAGGTAGGATGAAATGGCTTGGGTGGGGCAACCACAAGCAGACACTATAGGTCTACCTGGGTTGTTGGGTTTGTGAATTTTGGGAAGGAAGTACATGACAGGTGTGCGTGGAGTGGTGGTTAGGAGATTGCTTGCTGTATCAGGCAATTCCCCAGTGGTGATGAGGTTGTTGATGGTGGATCGAATGGTGGTGTTGTGTTGGGATGTCAAATCACCATCAACTCTGCTGTAAAAAGCAGTGTCGTTTAGTTGCCTTTGAGCCTCTTTGCGGTACAAATCAGCTCTCCAGACAACCAAAGCACCACCTTTGTCAGCAGGTTTGATGACAATATCATTCCGGCTACGCAATGATTTTAAAGCACTTAATTCACTAGAGCTGAGATTAGATGGCCTTTTGGGCCTAAAAGGTGGGAGCTGATCTATATCATGTCGACATTGTCGAATGAAAAGATCAAGGGAGCCAAATTGGCCTTCAGGAGGAGGCCAATTTGGCTCCCTTGATCTTTTAAGCCCACCAAGTATAGTCTCCGCTGCGAAATGTAAAGTAACATTAGGAGATAGAGCGTTCCAGTCTGCTGCTCCTAAACTATGGAACAAACTACCAAGGGGAATCCGAGACATTGATTCGCTATCTGCATTCAAAGTTACACTGAAAACATATCTTTTTAAATTATCTTTTAAAATCTTGTAGATAGATTTGTTTTAATGTTAAAGTAAGATAGTAATGGTATAGTATTCTAAACAGTGTAATGCGCACATGAACATATTGAAATGTAATATGCGCAATATAAATTAAATTATTATTATTATATGTATGCAAGTCAAGACACATCCCTTAACCCTATCCAGACTGGACTTTTTTTTGTCTTCTGGGACTGGGGGGGGGGGGGGGGGGGGAAGTGCCCGCGGTCAATATCTCCTGAACCATTTGGTGTATTCCGACGAAACTTTTACAGGTGGATAGTATGCCTTATTCAAGTATGTGTTACACTTATGTTGTCATGGCAACAAATTATGACGTCATTATGACGTCATTAATTGCAAAAACCCAGGATTTCTAGAATTTCAAAAAAAAATTTTCTTATTGTTTTGTTAACATAAAAAAGGTACTATATCAAAAAAATAGTTTCTCTTTATTAAAAAGTGCTTACTTTTATTGTAACTATTATAAAAGCAAACATAATAAAAATTGACTGCTGAAATTTAGTGTTGGTAGGTGTTCACGACTCCGCTGTAACTTTTTTTTGGCGTAATATTGTTTCACTAAATTTTCCACACATAAAGCCCATACATATTTAGGAAAAGTCATAAAATTTCAGAACCATACCTGTACTGGTTTACGAGATATTAACTTTTAAATTTAGCGCGGGCACTTTCCACCCCCCCCCCCTGTCTGGATAGGGTTAAAGAACAAAGAAAACCAACTCAACTATTAAGTACACGATGGCTTTTACCTTCTCGGTCTCCTTCAAACGGAATACTTTTAATTACAGAACGGGGAGATTCTACAAATAAAATAACGTTTAACAAAATTCAAAACAATCTATTCATCGACATGAAGGCATAGGTCCACCTATGTACGACATGAAGGCATAGGTACACACATGGGTGTGAATATAAAGGCATGAGTATATACGTATAAATGCACAGGTGTAAATATAGGTGTGAATGTATAGGTGTGAATGTATAGGTGTGAATGTATAGGTGTGAATGCATAGGTGTGAATGTATAGGTGTGAATGTATAGGTGTAAATGCATAGGTATGAATGCACAGGTGTAAATGTATAGGTGTGAATGTATAAGTGTGAATGTATAGGTGTGAATGTATAGGTGTGAATGTATAGGTGTAAATGTACATGTATGTGTGAATGTATAGGTGTGAATATATAGGTGTAAATGCATAGGTGTAAATGCACAGGTGTAAATGTAGAGGTGTGAATGTGTCGGTGTAAATGTATAAGAGTGAATGTATAGGTATAAATGCATAGGTGTGAATGTATAGGTGTGAATGTATAGGTGTAAATGTACAGATGTGAATATATAGGTACGAATGCATAGGTGTGAATGTATAGGTGTGAATGCACAGGTGTGAATGCATAGGTGTCAATGTATAGGCATGAATGCATAGGTGTCAATGTATAGGCATGAATGCATGGGCGTAAGTGTATAGTTGTAAATGTAAATGTATAAGTGTGAATGTACAGGTGTGAATGTATAGGTGTAAATGTATAGGTGTAAATGTATAGGTGTGAATGTATAGGTGTGAATGTATAGGTGTAAATGTATAGGTGTAATGTATAGGTGTGAATGTATAGGTGTGAATGTATAGGTGTGAATGTATAGGTGTGAATGTATAGGTGTGAATCTATAGGCGTGATTGTATAGGTGTGAATGTATAGGTGTAAATGTATAGGTGTAAATGTATAGGTGTGAATGTATAGGTGTGAATGTATAGGTGTGAATGTATAGGTGTGAATGTATAGGTGTGAATGTATGTGTAAATGTATAGGTGTAAATGTATAGGTGTGAATGTATAGGTGTGAATGTATAGGTGTGAATGTATAGGTGTGAATGTATAGGTGTAAATGTATAGGTGTGAATGTATAGGTGTGAATGTATAGGTGTGAATGTATAGGTGTGAATGTATAGGTGTGAATGTATCAGTGTAAATGTATAGGTGTGAATGTATAGGTGTGAATGTATACGTGTTAACGTATACGTGTGAATGTATACGTGTGAATGTATAGGTGTAAATGCATAGGGGTGAATGTATAGGTGTGAATGCACAGGTGTGAATGTACAGATGTGAATATATAGGTGTCAATGCATAGGTGTCAATGTATATGCATGATTGCATAGGCATAGGCGTAAGTGTATAGTTGTAAATGTATAGGTGTGAATGTACAGGTATAAATGTATGTGTAGGTGTGAATGCATAGCTGTGAATGTATAGTTGTGAATGTATAGTTGTGAATGCATAGGTGTAAATATATGTGTCAATGTATAGGTGTCAATATATAGGTGTCAATGTATAAGTGTCAATGTATAGGTGTGAATGTATAGGTGTGAATGTATAGGTGTGAATGTATAGGTGTGAATGTATAGGTGTGAATGTATAGGTGTGAATGTATAGGTGTGAATGTATAGAAGTGAATGTATAGGTGTGAATGTATAGGTGTGAATGTATAGGTGTGAATGTATAGGTGTGAGGTATAGGTGTGAATGTATAGGTGTGAATGTATAGGTGTGAATGTATGTGTGAATGTATAGGTGTGTGTGAATGTATAGGTGTGAATGTATAGGTGTGAATGTATAGGTGTGAAGTATAGGTGTGAATGTATAGGTGTGAATGTATAGGTGTGAATGTATAGGTGTGAATGTATAGGTGTGAATGTATAGGTGTGAATGTATGTATAGGTGTGAATGTATAGGTGTGAATGTATAGGTGTGAATGTATAGGTGTAAATGTATAGGTATGTGTAAATGTATAGGTGTGAATGTATAGGTGTAATATGAATGTGTGGGTGTGAATGTACCCCGTAGGTGTGAATAAATCAAAATATCGATATTGGCATAATATACATCACTTACTGTAGCAAGCGGATGATTCTTGAGGAAGTTTTTCGCATTCTAATTCTTTAGGCCATTTAAACTTGATTTTGTCTCTTGCGTAGGCACATCGATCAAAAACATCCTTACATAGAGACAAACATGGTTTCTGGACAACCTTATTGGAAGAGTCATATCGAGGAAGAAACGCAGAACACATCAATGCTTTCAGTTTGGACGTGCACATTGTGTCAAAAAGAGGAAAAAACGTGTGCATATGGAACATAGCATCGACTTCGTTCTTATGACCAAAGACATTTGGGAAGCTTGTAAAGTTGTAAAATTCAGAGCAAAATGCCGGAGTCTCAATAGCATCAATGGTTTCCAGCTGTAATTTTGAAAAAGCTCCGGGATATCGCGTCTGGTTATTCACTGTGCTAACGAATACATCATACATTACATCTCTTTTTAAGCTTGGAATACGAGCGTTAACTGTTTCAATTTTGAAAGACGTGGAGTTATACTGGGTTTTTAAAGCTGTGGGTTTAAAAAATATAGCAGTGTGGGCAAGACCAAAGGTGAAATTGCTTGGAAACCTCTTCCAAGTTATGTCCAGGAAATTGGGCCCACTCTTAGTAAGCTTAACTGAAGGTGGCGGTGGTGATAGGCCTGCAAACGATGGCTGTCGAAAGTTAGCTGCAAGAGAAAGAGAGCATTGATCATTATTTCTATATACTTGAAGCGAGATAAACAAAGGACAACAACAACAGCAACACCACTACCAGCACAAACAACAGCACCTGCAACACTAGCAAAAGCAGTAGCAACAACAACAACAACAACAACAACAACAACGATAACGATAATGATAACGATAACAATAACAACAATAACAATAACAAGAGAACCAGCAATAAACAATACCAACAGGAGCACTGCTGCTGCTGCAACAACAACAACAACAACAACAACAACAATTACGACAACACCAACACCACTACCACCACCAACACCACTACCACCACCACCACCACCATACTTACCACTACTTTCATTTCCTCTCAATGCTTTCCTTGAAAATACACTGCAGTTTACAACAACTGGTGGCCATTTGACATTATAACCTTCGTTGCGAAGTAATGCAAGGGACAGTTTGCAAGCTACACTGATGGTACTGTTACATCGACCTTCGGTTATCGAGTACTGCTCTGGCAATCTTTCTCCACATCTTGGTACGTAAAGGGTACACAACAGATACTGAAGTTCTTTTACACAAGTTGAGACTGAATCCTTCTGACTTTGAACCTTAAGGCTACTTCGTAATGTTATTAATAAGTTCACCAAGGCGCCGTGCTTGCTGAGTTCGTAAATAGCCTGATCTTGGGAATTGTGCTTGAAGTAATTGGTGAAAGGGACGTTTACTGTAGTGAAAATCCGTCCAGATTGAGAAGATTTAGTTGTCATGATTTTGGGACACATCGGTGGTTGGATGGTTGCTGAACATTCCTTACCCAGAACTAGAAAAGAAAGAGAAGCTTAATAATATAATGATGATGGTGATGTTGATGATGATATTGATGATTGTAGCGATGATGATGATGATGATGATGATGACAACGAGAATAATGATGACGATAATGATGATGGTGATAATAATTATCAATTATTGGACGAGTCGGAGCAAAATATCATGATTTGTCAGTGGCGAGCTACTAGTTATTTGCCGATGCCGAAGGCAGAGGCAAATAACTAGTAGCGAGACACTGACAAATCATGATATTTTGCGATAGACGAGTTCAATAATTGATTTATCTTTCATAAAATAGTTAAAAATTTGAAATGCCTGAAGTAAGAGATCGCCACTCTTCCCTCTGTCTTCGGGATACTAAAATCTTCGTAAAACTTACTTTTTGTTGGCACGAGTCTTGCTTTTTATCTCACTAAAACTTCCTTTTCACTATTTCTTTTCTGAAGTACATTGTCGTCAAGGATGCTTCCAAATACTCTCGATTATTTCCTCGGATAGCTGAAGAACTAGCCGCCATGTTTACGAAAATTGCTTGCCGTCAGCAGCGTTATCGCTAGTGCGCATGCTCATAAAATTATTTGCAGGTAAATTAACCAATCAGAATGCGGGATAGAAACGAAATGAATGATAATAACGATGATAATGATGTGATGATGATGATATCGAAACCAACAACAAATGCTACGAAGAGGAGCTTCAGCTACGCAGCCGCCAAAATCTGGAATTCTCAAACAATAGATTATAAAAATAGAGTTCTTAATTGACTCAAACATGTAAGCTGAAACGTTCTATTTTTAAAATGAACTATTTAACATTTGTGGAAACGTATTATTTTTATGTAAATTTTTAAATCATATATTGTAAGATAACCGTTATATTAGTTTTAGGACATTAAGATAGTTTATTAGATTTATTAGATAAGAATTGTTAATAATATTTTGATAGTAGATAACACGGCCCTTTCAAAACAGCTTTTTATTTTAAGTATTTATTTTTATTTCTACAGCTGATAAGGCTACCGTGTATAAAGATTATTAAATAAATAAATAAATAAATAAATAAATAAATAAATAAATAAATAAATAAATAAATAAATAAATAAATAAATAAATAAATAAATAAATAAATAAATGATATTAACAATGATGACGATGATAACAATAATCATGACGATAACAATAATCATGACGATACAATGAAAATGATGATGACGATGACGATGACGATGACGATGACGATGATAATCATGATGACAATAGATTGCGAGTGTCAGTGTCCGTGCGAGTGTCCGTGCGAGTGTTCGTGTCCGTGTCCGTGCGAGTGTCCGTGTCCGTGCGAGTGTCCGTGTCCGTGCGAGTGTCCGTGTCCGTGCGAGTGTCCGTGCGAGTGTCCGTGCGAGTGTCCGTGCGAGTGTCCGTGCGAGTGTCCGTGCGAGTGTCCGTGCGAGTGTCCGTGTCCGTGTCCCTGTCAGTGTCAGTGTCAGTGTCATTGTCAGTGTCAGTGTCAGTGTCAGTGTCAGTGCGAGTGTCAGTGTCAGTGCGAGTGTCAGTGTCAGTGTCAGTGTCAGTGTCAGTGTCAGTGTCAGTGTCAGTGCGAGTGACAGTGTCAGTGTCAGTGCGAGTGTCAGTGTCAGTGTCAGTGTCAGTGTCAGTGCGAGTGACAGTGTCAGTGTCAGTGCGAGTGTCAGTGTCGGTGTCAGTGCGAGTGTCAGTGTCAGTGCGAGTGTCCGTGTCAGTGCGAGTGTCCGTGTCAGTGTCCGTGTCCGTGTCCGTGTCAGTGTCAGTGTGAGTGTCAGTGCGAGTGTCAGTGTCAGTGGGAGTGTCAGTGTAAGTGCGAGTGTCAGTGTCAGTGTCAGTGCGAGTGTCAGTGTCAGTGCGAGTGCGAGTGTCAGTGCGAGTGTCAGTGCGAGTGTCAGTGCGAGTGTCAGTGCGAGTGTCAGTGCGAGTGTCAGTGCGAGTGTCAGTGCGAGTGTCAGTGCGAGTGTCAGTGCGAGTGTCAGTGCGAGTGTCAGTGCGAGTGTCAGTGCGAGTGTCAGTGCGAGTGTCAGTGCGAGTGTCAGTGTCAGGGTGAGTGTGAGTGTGAGTGTGAGTGTGAGTGTGAGTGTGAGTGTGAGTGTGAGTGTGAGTGTGAGTGTGAGTGTGAGTGTGAGTGTGAGTGTGAGTGTGAGTGTGAGTGTGAGTGTGAGTGTGAGTGTGAGTGTGAGTGTCAGTGCGAGTGTCCGTGTCAGTGCGAGTGTCCGTGTCCGTGTCAGTGTCCGTGTCAGTGTCAGTGCGAGTGTCAGTGTCAGTGCGAGTGTCAGTGTCAGTGCGAGTGTCAGTGTCAGTGCGAGTGCGAGTGTCAGTGCGAGTGTCAGTGCGAGTGTCAGTACGAGTGTCAGTGCGAGTGCGAGTGTCAGTGCGAGTGTCAGTGCGAGTGTCAGTGCGAGTGTCAGTGCGAGTGTCAGTGCGAGTGTCAGCGCGAGTGTCAGTGCGAGTGTCAGTGCGAGTGTCAGTGTCAGGGTGAGTGTGAGTGTGAGTGTGAGTGTGAGTGTGAGTGTGAGTGTGAGTGTGAGTGTGAGTGTGAGTGTGAGTGTGAGTGTGAGTGTGAGTGTGAGTGTGAGTGTGAGTGTGAGTGTGAGTGTGAGTGTGAGTGTGAGTGTGAGTGTGAGTGTGAGTGTGAGTGTGAGTGTGAGTGTGAGTGTGAGTGTCAGTGCGAGTGTCCGTGTCAGTGCGAGTGTCAGTGCGAGTGTCAGTGTCAGTGCGAGTGTCAGTGCGAGTGTCAGTGCGAGTGTCAGTGCGAGTGTCAGTGCGAGTGTCAGTGTCCGTGTCCGTGTCAGTGTGAGTGTCAGTGCGAGTGTCAGTGTCAGTGTCAGTGCGAGTGTCAGTGTCAGTGCGAGTGCGAGTGTCAGTGCGAGTGCGAGTGTCAGTGCGAGTGTCAGTGCGAGTGTCAGTGCGAGTGACAGTGCGAGTGTCAGTGCGAGTGTCAGTGCGAGTGTCAGTGCGAGTGTCAGTGCGAGTGTCAGTGCGAGTGTCAGTGTCAGTGTCAGGGTGAGTGTGAGTGTGAGTGTGAGTGTGAGTGTGAGTGTGAGTGTGAGTGTGAGTGTGAGTGTGAGTGTCAGTGCGAGTGTCCGTGTCAGTGCGAGTGTCCGTGTCCGTGTCAGTGTCCGTGTCCGTGTCAGTGCGAGTGTCAGTGTCAGTGCGAGTGTCAGTGTCAGTGCGAGTGTCAGTGCGAGTGTCAGTGCGAGTGTCAGTGCGAGTGTCAGTGCGAGTGTCAGTGCGAGTGTCAGTGCGAGTGTCAGTGCGAGTGTCAGTGCGAGTGTCAGTGCGAGTGTCAGTGTCAGTGTCAGTGTGAGTGTGAGTGTGAGTGCGAGTGCGAGTGCGAGTGCGAGTGCGAGTGCGAGTGCGAGTGTGAGTGTGAGTGTGAGTGTGAGTGTGAGTGTGAGTGTGAGTGTGAGTGTGAGTGTGAGTGTGAGTGTGAGTGTGAGTGTGAGTGTGAGTGTCAGTGCGAGTGTCCGTGTCAGTGCGAGTGTCCGTGTCCGTGTCAGTGTCCGTGTCCGTGTCCGTGTCCGTGTCAGTGTCAGTGTCAGTGCGAGTGTCAGTGTCAGTGCGAGTGTCAGTGTCAGTGCGAGTGTCAGTGTCAGTGCGAGTGTCAGTGCGAGTGTCAGTGTCAGTGCGAGTGCGAGTGTCAGTGCGAGTGTCAGTGCGAGTGTCAGTGCGAGTGTCAGTGCGAGTGTCAGTGCGAGTGTCAGTGCGAGTGTCAGTGCGAGTGTCAGTGCGAGTGTCAGTGCGAGTGTCAGTGCGAGTGTCCGTGCGAGTGTCAGTGTCAGGGTGAGTGTGAGTGTGAGTGTGAGTGTGAGTGTGAGTGTGAGTGTGAGTGTGAGTGTGAGTGTGAGTGTGAGTGTGAGTGTGAGTGTGAGTGTGAGTGTGAGTGTGAGTGTGAGTGTGAGTGTGAGTGTGAGTGTCAGTGCGAGTGTCCGTGTCAGTGCGAGTGTCCGTGTCCGTGTCAGTGTCCGTGTCCGTGTCCGAGTCAGTGTCAGTGCGAGTGTCAGTGTCAGTGCGAGTGTCAGTGCGAGTGTCAGTGTCAGTGCGAGTGTCAGTGCGAGTGTCAGTGCGAGTGTCAGTGCGAGTGTCAGTGCGAGTGTCAGTGCGAGTGTCAGTGCGAGTGTCAGTGCGAGTGTCAGTGCGAGTGTCAGTGCGAGTGTCAGTGCGAGTGTCAGTGCGAGTGTCAGTGCGAGTGTCAGTGCGAGTGTCAGTGCGAGTGTCAGTGTCAGTGCGAGTGTCAGTGTGAGTGCGAGTGTGAGTGCGAGTGTGAGTGCGAGTGTGAGTGCGAGTGTGAGTGCGAGTGCGAGTGCGAGTGCGAGTGTGAGTGTGAGTGTGAGTGTGAGTGTGAGTGTGAGTGTGAGTGTGAGTGTGAGTGTGAGTGTCAGTGCGAGTGTCAGTGCGAGTGTCAGTGCGAGTGTCAGTGCGAGTGTCCGTGTCCGTGTCCGTGTCAGTGTCCGTGTCCGTGTCCGTGTCAGTGTCAGTGTCAGTGCGAGTGTCAGTGTCAGTGTCAGTGCGAGTGTCAGTGTCAGTGCGAGTGTCCGTGTCAGTGCGAGTGTCCGTGTCAGTGTCCGTGTCCGCGTCCGCGTCAGTGTCAGTGTCAGTGTCAGTGCGAGTGTCAGTGTCAGTGCGAGTGTCAGTGTCAGTGTCAGTGCGAGTGCGAGTGCGAGTGCGAGTGCGAGTGCGAGTGCGAGTGTCAGTGCGAGTGTGAGTGCGAGTGTCAGTGCGAGTGCGAGTGCGAGTGTGAGTGTGAGTGTGAGTGTCAGTGCGAGTGTCAGTGCGAGTGTCAGTGCGAGTGTCAGTGCGAGTGTCAGTGTTAGTGCGAGTGTCAGTGTCAGTGTCAGTGTCAGTGCGAGTGTCAGTGCGAGTGTCCGTGTCCGTGTCCGTGTCCGTGTCGTGTCAGTGTCAGTGCGAGTGTCAGTGTCAGTGCGAGTGTCAGTGTCAGTGTCAGTGTCAGTGCGAGTGTCCGTGTCAGTGCGAGTGTCCGTGTCAGTGCGAGTGTCCGTGTCAGTGCGAGTGTCCGTGTCAGTGCGAGTGTCCGTGTCAGTGTCAGTGTCAGTGTCCGTGT
Source organism: Corallium rubrum (assembly GCA_964035015.1). Lineage (NCBI taxonomy): Eukaryota > Metazoa > Cnidaria > Anthozoa > Scleralcyonacea > Coralliidae > Corallium > Corallium rubrum. Next base: position 6,989,521 of record OZ036000.1, read on the forward strand.
CCGTGTCCGTGTCCGTGTCCGTGTCCGTGTCCGTGTCAGTGTCAGTGTCAGTGTCAGTGTCAGTGTCAGTGTCAGTGTCAGTGCGAGTGTCAGTGTTAGTGCGAGTGTCAGTGTTAATGCTTAGATTTCGGACTAATCTGTTTAATTTAATCAACAAACTAAGGTTAAGTCTCATATATATATATATATATATATATATATATATATATATATATATATATATATATATATGCATAAGTTACCTAATGGTTCATGTTGTCGTTCTCGAGGATCTAAGAAAATAGAGCAAAAACAATGGTTTAACAAATGAAAGATTAATACGAGAAAAAAGAGATAAAACTCCGTGCATATTTGTTGAAAAGCTTTTACACTTCATTCATAACACCAAATGCGCCTTTTTATTTACAATCCTTGAAAATGTCTTAAAATAGTGAATTTAAAATAACGGACAAAACCCCAGTTTGAGATCGTTTTCCATTACGTCCGCTTTGCCCGCGCGGGTGAAGAGTGCATTTTTTAGTTCGCTTTATTAAAAGTTAAAAATTTCCAACTTTCAAAGCCCGCTCCTCCCGCGTGGGCAAAGCGTAAAGCGGGCGTAAAGGCCATTTGCAGTGCGTGTCCGCGCGGGCTTTGAAAGTTGGAAATTTTCAACTTTCAAACTCCTAAGCGAGCTGAACATACATGCTTGTGGGTCACTGTAATCCCAGATCCCTTTGCTAGGTTTGCCCTTGCGTGGTGCAGCCGGGTAATAGAGAGCTTAAGCAAGCTAGGACGGCAACGGCTATCTAAAGTTCAGTATCTAGCAGAAACCACGAATCATTTACGTAGTATTGTATACTTAAAGTATGTTTTTCGGCATCCAAAAGCTTTAGAGTTCTAAAAGGATTTTTGTCGCATAGTTTGAAGTCCAACTCAACTAACAGGTTTCACCGTTCCACGAGTTAACGTCATCCTGAAGACGTGAAAATGATCTGAATAACGTTGTATGTAGAACGGGGACGGCGTTAGGATTACTCTTGCGGCTAAAAATTATTAATTTTCTTTGTTATTTGAGGAAAAATCTATTGCATTAAGGACGTTGTCCTTGACGTTCCCGTTGTATTTGCTTTTTCTCCCTACTGATAGCTACCTCGCTTACCATCAGCATAACATGCAGAGCTTGTGTTCGGAAACTTTTCGCAAGAAATAGCTTCAGGCCATTTAAACTGTAGCTGCTCTATGGCATATCTACAGCCATTGTACACCTCTTCACAAAGCGAACGACATGGTGGTTTTGCAACAGTACTTGTCGAAGAGTTGTGAGCGGGAAAATGAACTAGACACGTAAACCATAACAGATCGTCCCAGCAGAATGTTGCAATTAGAGGAGAAAAGGTTGACATATGAGCTATGGCTTTGTCTTGATCGGTGTGATTGAACACGTTGGGAAAGGCTGTAAAGTTGTAATTCTCTGTACAAATTGACATTTCCACTTTTTCAGCCCCTGAAACGACAAATAAGATTCAAAAACAATTTAAACAAGAATAAAACATCCTATCCTATATCCTCCCCTTTTGATTTCATACAAATATAGCTATAATTCAGGAATTTAGAAAGTAATATCTATATTCTTTCGAACCTTGTCCGCAACCAACTCAGAAGCTCTGTTTATTTACCTACATAGTGTTAAGTTACATATCTCAAAGGGATTCGAGCGAAACTGTTTTTAGTCAACAATATTAGGTTAGGGGGCTTGTCGAGCGCCGCAGGCGTGGGAACACTCAGGGGGGCATGTTCCCCGGAAAATTTTTTGATTTGCTCACTCTCTGAAACACGATTTCCTACGTTTTGAGGTCAGTTTCACAATGAATATTATCATAAAACTCGTGCTTTGACGTCGAATTTTTAGGGGGGACTAGCCTCTGCTTTCTACGGTCATGAACAATATTAACGCGCGTGAGAGACAGGTTCCTAGGAAGGTCCTTTTGAGTAATATTATCTATTGTTATATAGCTAGAGTTTCACTGGATGCAACGATGACTGTCATCGGTTAGTTTGTGGTCACATGACCTTAGCTAAATTTCAATGTCTACCGAGCGGGCAATAATTGAGAACTTATTGCCTGCTCGGTCAATAAGTTGTCAATTGTTGCCCGCTAGAACTTTGAACTCTTCACTGCATCCTATAAACAAAAGCTTGTTTGGTACGAAAAAAAGAATATTTATATGTCTTTAAAGCATGTGTGAAGATTAACTGGAGAAATGTATTGCTGTTTCTCATATTTGTTTGTTTGATGTGAAATTACAGGGCCAGGTGAAATGTTTTGGTAAGTCTTTCAGTTTGTCTTTTGTGTACTTTCCCTTGATAAACGTCGAAATTATTCAGCGAAACTCAAGCTATACAGTGTGTATCAAAAAAAACTGAACCCTTAGAAAACAACTTATTGTAGTAGTTTGAAAGCCCTAAACGCCCTGCGTTATAAATTAATCAGCACATAAGTTAAACAGGAAGAGAAAAAGCTTTTAAATACTTTCACCATGCATACACTTCAAGTTATCTTAATTTCCCAGGTGTATAAGACCGTGTGTTTTACGCATCTGTGGGTTCAGCGAAGTGCTTAGGGCTTTCAAACTATACAATAGACCACTTTCATAATAGCGACTAATTTTAATATTCTTTTGTGGCATTTTAATAAGCCTTTCTGGCCTCGTTTGTGTGTTTGGAATTCAAAAGAATCTTTTCTTCATAACGAGGCCAAAAAGGTTTCGTTTAAATGCACATAAAAGAATATTTAAAATGTCGGTCATTATGAAAGTGGTCTATATAGGTTGTTCTCTAAGGGTTCCGGTTTTTTTGATACATACTGTATAACAAAACACTTAATGTCTGCTCCCTCGATCGGGAAACAGTTTTGTTTTCCCTCGAGTCTCGATGTTTCCTCGACTTCGTCTCGGGAAATATCAAGATTCTCGGGAAAACAAATCTAACTGTTTCGCTCGGCAGCAGACATTAAGTGTATATAGTATCATCATTCTTCCGCATTGGCAGGCCCGCACAGAGACTAAAGTGGGCCCGGGGCAAAATAAAGAATTGGGGCCCCCCTTGCAAAAGTTTCGCATGCCATTTTACGGATAAATTGGATATAAGGATATTTCAAGTGAAAATGTTTCAGTTTTACATGTGACATGGCAACGCAAATTTTCGTAAGGACGAGAATCCAAAACATGTTTATTACTTTGGTGGCGGATATTGCGCTTGACGGTAATACTTTATCGTTTTCAACACCAAAGAGCCTGGGCCGAGGGAAGACTATAATCTACGTTCGATTATTCGATTAAATTAAGCAAATTGGTGAACCTTATTTGGTCTTCATCTGTGATATAAAGAAAACGTAAACCATATTTGTTCTGAAGTTGTTGGGAGGCCCTTGCCCTACTACAGCTGCTTGGCTACCCATCTACCGATTCTCTACAACGTAAACTAGCAATATAATTAGGGGGCCCCTCTCGAGAGGGGGGCCCGGGGCAAATTGCCCCAGTTGCCCCCCCCCCCCCCTCTGGGCGGGCCTGCGCATTGGCGAACAATGGCAGAATTCACTCATATTTTGCATGAAATTAGTAAAAATAAATAGCCATTTATGAAACAACTAGCAGGTTTCGGGCTTGGGAACTTTTTTTTTTGGGGGGGGGGACTCAGTACATTTCAAAACGTAAGTTCATGTGAAAATATTTTTTATAACATAGCTTTGATATAGCAACGTTTTTGATTGGCTGTCGTGCGTGCTCCATAACTCGATGGATCACGGCAAAAAAGCGCGGGAAAATATTTCAAAACAAAACTGAGTTTTAAATTGACTTTTTATGGCCTTTTATATTATCAAAATACCAAGTCATTTAATTTTATTGAGTAATAAAGAACCAGAAGACATAAACTGGGTCTGGGTAACCGAGTTTAAACTGTCCTTTTGGTTGGATTTTAGTGAATAAAAAAGACTTGGCTACGAAAGTAGAAAAACACAACAACCAAAACGATTCGCCGGCCAACTCTTACGATTTCTTCGTGCTCTCCCAATTTCCCGCGTGCATCCACAACTCGATGGAGCACGCTAAACCATGAGCCATTTCTTAAATTTCCCAAACATGTGCAACGAAACGTCTTCCGCTTGTGGCCCACCGCCTATTACATATCCGCTCGCGTAACACCGCCTACGTCATGTCGTGACGACAGCAGATCTAAATACATACTTAACATTTTTTAAGATAATTAAAGAAAGAAATCTGTGTTTTCTCACGTTGAAGAACAAGGGATTTTAAGATGCTAGGGCGACGACGGCGGTTAGTAAAAAGCAACAATTTTATAATTGGAAGAAGTCATGGTTAACTGATTATATTATAATATATTTGATATTAGTCTAGTGACTTCCAAAACGCCTCAGTATTGCTAATGATTGTGTAGTGTCCGTATTTTAAGTCAATCTTAAGCGATTGTTCTCGTCTTTTGGCCGTTGATGTCGTCCTGAAGACGTGAAAATGCTTGATGGTGCGTTATAAAGAACGATATAAAGAACGAGGAACGGTGTCAGATTAAAAATTAAAACCGCGGTTGCATGGGACTAAAATTATTCATTCTCTTTGTTTGGCAAAAAGAATTATTTTGTTTCTATAGAAAGGTTATAATATCACTTTATATATATTCACGCCAAGGGTCCTCGTTCGCTTTTTGTTATCTAAAAATATTCTTAATTAACTTTTCAGCATGCGATACCACACGCATGCACTGGTATAAAAAATGTCTGTGGCCAATATTTGAATCGAATTTAGCTAGGAAAGGCACTATATTCACTAATGTAAAAAGGTAGAGTGGATGCGTAGGCAATTTCAGATAGAACAAAGTGAACGTGATAAACTGCCGAGAATAGTTTTGATAAAGAAATACTGTTTCAAGCGGAACTAGCGATGAGCCCTTCATCAGAGTAAAATGTAAATATTTCTTTTTAACACGACACTTGTGTTTGGCATTTAGACATACTGAAAGGACGAAATTTTCTGCAATGATTAAAGACGTTCAATTTAGGGTTAAATTTACCTTAAAAATTAATATATCGTTGTGATTTTCATTTACAGTATATTTGGTACTAACAGTTAGTGCGACTTCGCTTTGAAAACTGGCAAAACTTTTGATATTCAGCTAACAACATGTTAAAGTCGTATATATTTGCCTCGAGGGAAACGTTTCACCTTTGTCGACTAAATTTATTGTAGAAAATTACAAATGTAGCGTCCATACGGTGCTATGGGGACTTGTACTTAGTTTGTAGTCGTATGTACTGTAGTCGTGATTTTATAGTGGACGTATGTGGTTGTGTAAATAGCGCGAGCACTATCGTGATACTGCAGTTGCTGTTGAGTTGTCGTCCAGTAAACAACATCATTTACAATCTGCTGTTGTGTCTTTTCTACCCAGCTTGGACGGCTCAACGCACTCAGATTAATAACCCGCCTGAACATCGGCAAAACGTTACACAAAGTATTGTATTATAATTTATAAAGAGTCTTTTATACGCCAAACAGCGAAATCAGAGGTAGTGCATGTGCTGCGTAGGCAGTGTTGAAACGCAAATCGAGATATAGTAACTGGTTGGATATAATGCCGAAACATCGAACATAGAAGTCTAACGTTTCCAGGCTTCCAGCGAAGGCCCTTCGTCAGAGAAAAACGTAAAGAGTGTAAACAAACAGCGAACTTTTATAAGAATAATATTATATAAAATTATATGAACATCCTTCTGATTTTATAAGTTCGCTGTTTTTGTTTACACTCCGTACGTTTCTCTCTGAGGAAGGGCCTTCGCTCGAAACGTTCGACTTCTATGTTTCATAATTCGGCAGTATATCCGCCAACCTTACTGTATTGCGATTTGTCTTTATACGCCAACGTTTTTTGCGTGAGCTGCATGGGGTGGAGGGAGGGGTACAAAATAGGTAAGAAAACCTCTCAGTTTGCAAGGAGTCACAAAGTCTAGCTTTGCATGCTCGTAATAGAAAAATTAAGCCTTAGGCTTGCCAAATTGTTGAAGATTATAGACTTAATAGCTCAACAGCGAAAGCAGAATATACATAATGACTTGTGAACGCAAGAACGAAATTCCCATACGATTAAAGATTACATATACTCACATAGCGAGATTTGGAGAACATTAAGGCTGTATATAATGTGCATGGTTAGTATATATCTCAATGGTTAGTTGTGTCACACAGAAGGTAATTGGGAGTACGATCGTAAACTAACTCGAAGCTTATACAGTGCATAATAAATTAAAATCAATTAAGATTCATATATATAAGCTAGTCAATGTTGTTTGGCGCGCAAGGCTGTTCACACGCTCATATGAACTAAGAAATTCCAAAATATATAGTTTCCCACTATTTACAAACACACAAAAAGTTAAAATCCATAGGTGTCAAAATTATTTACAATCAAAGGTGCTGTTATAAGAGCCGGGCTAGTGAGCCCAGTTAACCAGGGCTGCCTCGTGTCACGAAATTCGTCCCTCGGCCACAAAATTAGGAGATTTTAATCAACGTTAGGGTTCGCGTTTACATCTGAACTAAACCAATTATTCTTGGTTACGTTTAGTTTATGCGAGTTTCAAAACCACAGTGAGATTCTAATCAATCACGTGAGCCCAGCTAACCGGGCTAGCCCAGCTCATATAAATTGCCCCTTAGGAAGCTGAGTTTAATAGGCAAAAGACAACAAAACCAGCGAATTAACGAGAATCCAAATTCACAAAACTAAATACAACCAAAACTTTGCGTCAAACTGTGTATATTACGTGCATATAGCCATGTAAGGGCCAAACTTACCTTCACAACTCCGTTCGGTGATACTAAAGAAGAAAGCCAAAGCGACGAGACTTGACAAACTTGACTTCATCTTTCAATAGCTATAAGAGGTTAAACTTCCTTAGGTCGTAAACAAGCGAGTTGTCATAAGTATATGGTCATATAGAAGGTCAGGTGGTTTCACAAAGACTCCTACAACTGCGAATTTGGTAAACAGTACTAATTATGCTAATATTTGCTGATCACTGGTCTGTAAACAGGAAACAAAAAGTATTGATTGATTGAACATTTTCTGTTGAGGGGACCTCCAATATTAGGGACCTTAAGATCTACGACGGCAACTTCGAGGACGACGTCCTTCAAACAAAGCCATTCCTCTTTCAAAACAAAGATAGTGAATAATTTTTAGTCCCAATAGTAATCTGAACACCGTCCTCGCTCCGTATACAACGCCACTCGCAGCATTTTCACGTCTTCAGGACGACGTTGACTCGTGGGGTGATGAGAACTGTTGTCTGAGATTGCCTTAACATAGACACTGCAACGGTTTTAACACTTTGAAAACTTATAAAACAAGCTTGAAGTATTGAATACAATAGTCAGTTAACTGTGACTTCTTTTTAACGGTAAAATTTGAATTGCTTTTTAACCGCCGTCTTCGTCCTTGCATCTTAAGGTCCCTAATAGGGACTGGTAATTAGTAATGGCTAAATAATAGTAATGGCTGCCAATTACCCTTCAAACTAATTTAATTCGAGAAAAACTTTGGTGACCCCCAATTTGTTTTCATTAAAACTTGCCTGGAAGTATGAGTAATCAATAGGCCGAAATTTTTTAAAAATTAACAAACATGATTTTTCCAGGGGAAAAATTATTCCTTCTACAGAATTTTTTTAAAATCGGCCTACTGACTACTGATACTTCAAGAAAAGTTTTAATAAAAAAAAAATTGGGGGTCACCAAAGTTTTTTTCGAATTAAATTAGTTTGAAGGGTAATTGGCAGCCATTTTGAAACGTCATTGTTGCCATAGCAACAACTGTTGCTATTTATTTGGTAATAGTTTTTGATTGTCAGACTGTTTCATTATGCATAACATTTAGTTTTATTCTTTTTTGGAATTGTTTACGGACGTGCTTTGGACTCTTAAACTTGTATTTTCCATTTTTCAAGAAAATGTGTGGAGCCACCTTAAAGTCTATGAAATGAACTAGAAATTACTATCGCAAGTGAAGTGCTGCCTCAAATGGGACAAAAACCTTTAGCCTACTCCAGAAGCAACTCTGTGGCCAATGTGACAACCCCTTGCCCACTCCACCCAAGATTGCCCACTCCACCCAAGATTGCCCACTCCACCTGAGTTTGCCCACTCCACCCAAGTTTTTCTCACCTCTTCCCCATAAGAGCCCACAGAGTTGCCTGCGAAGGACACTGGAAAGTCCCAAAATTTAATATTAATTACAATAGACAGAGTATTTACACATTTCTTCTATGTTTTTTAATTATAAAATTGAAAACTACAAGTTACTATAACTTATCGCTTGAGATAATATGGCAAGGGTTTTGACCAAGTGCTTAATTATGTTTTGACAATTTAGGGCTTTAATAAAATTATACAGTACAGCAATGTACCATTAAGCCCATAATTTGTATCAGTCAACATACACACACGAAGTCAGAATGTTGATCAGCGAAAACACAATGAACCCACACCAATATACACCTAAAAATAGAAGAAAACAACCGTGAAATTTCCTACCAAGGACTTGTCAGTTGTAGAAACTCATATCTTACCTCGACAAGATAAACTCTCCTCAACGAAACTGTGTGTCGTGGCATTGCCATTTGCCAATTTAGAAAATCCATCGCCGTCGTGGTGTTGACAACTTCTGATCGACATGTCTCAATGGACGAGTTCTTAGACTTGTCTTCTAACCAACGGCAACAAACAACATCTCTCACGAGGAATGAGATCATGGTTGTCGAGTTCCACTTGATAGTTTGTGCTGTTAACAGCGCTGATAAACTCATGAAAGAGCACTGCTTTCCTCGAGACTGGCCACTGAAACCTTCATGACCTTGATGAATACTTCCACGAGAAAGTAAGGACATGATGTATTTGTTCTTATCGTGAATTTTCTGTCGAGGAAGAAGCTGAACCGGTAGCGGAACATGCGCACTGAGTCACACAGCTCATATATGGATGACGTAATGCCGACAAACAAACAAACAAACGCAAAATTTAACAAATCGAGATCTTGGTCGGCTATACATAGCTCGGAAAAAGGACTGGGCACGAGGCAACGTCAAGAATAGTGTGCTGCCTCGCTGACGCTCGCGGCAGCAAAAATTCGTTCGAGTTTAAGCTTCCTCGACTCATTCTTCTCAAGCTTGGCCACTTTAATGGCGGCGCGCCAAAATACAAACCTCAAACGTAAAATATCACCTTTTCTTCACCGGATTTTGAAATGAAACTTTGCACGATTACCAACTACCATAACATCTTTAGAATTATGCAAAAACATTGCCAACAATATTCTCATCAGAGAACCACTTGAAAGTGACTTCTAAAACACCTCAGTATTGCTGAAATGTATTGTCTGTATTGAAGTCAATCTTAAAGGGCCTATGAAACGAAAATTAAGTTAGCCTTATTTGAAAGAACAATTAAAATGAGAAAGTAACATATTTTGCAGTTTTTGGTTTCCTTGCTTCGTTTTTGGGATATTTCAGTTTGTTTGATATGCAAATTTGACTTCTAAGATAACTTTACGTCACAGTTTGTATAATGAGTTATCGCAAAGTGTTCTATATCTTTGTTATTATCGAACAAAAGCACTTGGCGAATTAGGAACCATGTACTAGTGTTTTTCCTACGACAGAGTCGATCTGTAAAGAGTTTTGACAATAGAGACCTTAAGATACCCGGGTTCGGTTTACGAGTACGGGTACCGCCATTTTTGTTTACTCGTAACAAAGACCTTAAGATACTCCGGGTTCGGTTTACGGGTACGGATAATCTACCCGTACCCATAGTCGTATGTACGGGTAGACCATGATCTACCACGGGAAAACGGGTAGGTATTACGAGTAAGCAAAAATGACGGTACCCGTACCCGTAAACCGAACCCGGGGTATCTTAAGGCCTCTAATAACGAATATATGATAATCGTTTGCGTTAAGTCATTATGCAAAGAGTGACGTAAAGTTATCTTAGAAGTTAAATTTACATATCAAACGAACTGAAATATCTCAAAAACGAAGCAAGGAAACCAAAAACTGCAAAATATGTTAGTTTCTCATTTTAATTGTTCTTTTAAGTAAGACAAACTTAACTTTCGTTTCATATGCACTTTAAGCTAAGGAGGGCCACAGGTTTATCATTTTCATTAATGTCAAGTGTTACCCTCTTGAAATAAAGTCTCTAACTAACTAACTAACTAACTAGCTAAACCACATTCAAAATTAAACCCCAATCCTAAATCAAATCTCGAAATCAAACCCTTACTTTAACCCTAATCCAAAATCAGTTTTAAGTTAAAAAAAATCGTGGCAGTTTCTTGACGTCATAACATCAACTGAGTACAGTATATGATACAGTCTAACCCTTTAGAACTGTTCGGTTGGAACACAAAATTAGCCTGCTTGCAGCCCGAAATTTCTAAACACCGGAAATTACGGTTTGCTAAACTGCGAACCTAATCGTGTTCCGTGACGTAGGACTCGAGTGCATAAATTACAGCCTTGTAGGTTTATAATGCAGAAGAAATCAACAATTGTTTTTGTTATATACCAAAGACTTTCGTTTGCCAAAGATGAAATCCTATTGGTCAAATCATGGTCACGTGTTGTTTAACAAACTCAATGTTCTTTCTGCCGAGGGAAACATTGCACTGTTTCCCTCTGACGTCAACAATGAAGAGGGAAACAGTGCAATGTTTCCCTCTGACGTCGCTTTAATCATGCGTTGTTCACATGAGTACGCGATTATTGCATCAGATCAAGAACTTTGGACTTTTCGGAACATTTTCAAAACAAGAGCTTGTTTCGAGCTTGTCCGGTTCGAAATAGTCCATTTTCCAAAGGAAAGAATAATCTATACATATCTTCAAAGGTCTGGAAAAAACCTGGATAAATTTAAAGCTGTTCTTTGTACTTCTTGAGTCTGGTGTATTTGTTTAGTTGAATTGCAACTACGAAGACAAAGTCAATTGAGCGTTTTGGTGAGTCTTTTTGCCTTTTGCAAGTTTTGAGTCATTTGGTATTTGGTATTTTAAAAGTCTTTGGTATATAACAAAACACTTGTTGACTTTTGCCTGAGAAACATCGAGTTTTACGGTCCCTCAGGCTTCAATGTCACCCTCGGGCTAAAGCCCTCGGGTGACATTGAAGCCTTCGGGTCAGTAAAACTCGATGTTTCCCTCGGCGCCAGTCAACAAGTGTATAGTGTATATTGTGTACCGTGTGATTGAAAAAACTCACGAAAGATATTTAGTGTCGGGAAAATCCAAATTTAATGTGAAAGAGGCCATTCAACAATTGCCGTTCGTTAGTAAGTGATTCTTCGGCTTATACATCTGTTATCTGTAGACAGTGTTTGGACAAACTACGAAAGAGATCAAGCCTACTAACCCAAGAAAGAAATATTTAGTACTCACCAACAAGGAAAACTTAAAAGGCATCAAGTAACAACAGGGGATGGACCGACTTTGGTAACCGCAAACGTCCGAACATTTCTAGTGGCGTATATCCTGAAACATGAAATTAATTCTGAAATTTAAGCCGATCTAGCTTTACAGAGCAACTCTGCCCTTGAGCAAATCAATCAGCGTTACGTATCTCCGTGTAAATGCCTACCTCATAGCCTGCGTGCAGACGCTTGTATTTCCGGAACGCGGGCGATTCCCCGCCCGCGTTCCGGAAATACAAGCGTCTGCACGCAGGCAACTACCTCACGGAACTGGCAACACACGCTACGATATTTTTGGGCTTTTGACTAAAATCGTGACGTGCGCGGTGTCACTACTGAGCTATATTTATCGACCGATTTTTATTGGACAATATCAAACTGGTTTGATATTGTACTAACTGGTTTGATATTGCCCGATTATATAGTCGGTCAAAATATTGCAACATGCCGTGCGTGGCGATTAACAATTTTTATCGTTCACGATCACTCATTATTCTTTCTCAAGTTATTTGGTTTGATGATCGTAAAAATGGTAGCTGCAGTTGCTAAAGATGTGAGATTTTACATGTAAGTGGCACACATGTATGGTAAACAACGCTTTTTATCGCTTGACCAGCCGATAAAAATCGGGCGACTAATCTGGTGTTTAGAAATTTCGGGCTGCAAGCTGCAGGCTACACAAAATCTGCACGTTCGACGAAATTAATTAGATAATCGGCTATGGACATTCTATTCAACTCTATTGAAGTGTCTATAAAGTGAAAACCTCGTTGACAATTTTGTTGTTTTAAAGTGCCTATGAAACGAAAATTAAGTCAGTCTTATTTGAAAGAACACTTAAAATGGTAAAGTAACATCTTTTGCAGTTTTTCGTTTCCTTGCTTCGTTCTTGAGATATTTCAGTTTGTTTGGTATGCAACTTAAACATTTTGACGTCATACGTGCATAATGAGTTATCGAAAAAAGTTATATATCTTTGCTATTATCAAATATACTCACTTGAAAATCTACATGGTTGGTGTTGTTGGCGAAACACACCCACATGCTTCCTTCGAATTAATTTGGTTTGATAATAGCAAAGCTATATAACCTTTTCCGATAACTCATTGTGCACGTACGACGTCAAAATGTTTAATTTGCATATCGAACAAAGTGGAATATCTCAAGAACAAAGCAAGGAAACGAAAAACTGAAAAAGATGCTACCCTGCCATTTCAAGTGTTCTTTCAAATAAGACGAACTTAATTTTCGTTTCATATGCACTTTAATAAACAGGAGAACATGACAGGAGCGTTCACTGAAAAAGTTTAAGAGAATCTGGCGTATAGTTCTCTCAAAGTTTGCCGTGGTTAGTTAATTTCTGGAGGAATTTGCGCTCTCGGTAATAACACCTTATGATGTAAGCAAATGGCAACTATGCATAGTGACGTCCAGTGCGCGTACGTACAACATGACCTCTTACGTAGATCTGTCCCACATGTGGTGTGCTAAACTACAGAGCATATAATTAGTGATTTCGCCTGCGCGTGCATGGTGGTAGTGATGGGCGATACCACATTTTTCAATTCGATACTGGTCCAATACTGACCTATTTTTTGGCGTAGGGGTGAGGTCGGGTGGTTTTCAACTCTCAAAGTCTGCTAGGGTTTGTTCATTTCTGGAGAAATTTGACGCAAATAGACAACGATGCATAAGAACAGTGAAATGTAGCGTCCTGCGTTGGCAGTGTTGAAACAATCGAAATATAGTAAGGTTAGATTATGCTGCCGAAACAGAGAACGTAGGAGTCTTACATCACGAGCGAAGGTCCTTCGTCACTCTTCGCCACGTTTCTCTCCGACGAAGGGCCTTCGTCACTCTTTGCCCACGTTTCTCTCTGACAAAGGGCCTTCGCTCGAAACGTTAGACTCCTATACGTTCTCTGTTTTGGCAGTATATCAAACCTTACTATATTTCGATTGTTTATGCGAAAGAACAATGAATTTTAACATCAATGATGCATTTGTCTACATCATAAAGGCCTGGCCAAACGCTTTCAACATCGCATTCAACATCATTCAACAATGTTGAACGATGTTGAATAATGTTGAAAGCACGAGTGGTCAAATGAATTCAACATCGTTCAACATTCATGAATGACAATTAATTGAATGGGGGCTACCACAAAAGCTGGAATCGACAATATCCCGCATGGCGCATGTCTCTGTTCAACAAAGTTGAATAAAATGTGGTCAAATGCGTTCAACACCGTTCAAAATTTTGAGAACAATAGAAATGTTGAACGCGTGTTGAACGAAAATTTGAACATGTTCAAATTTCGTTTTGAACATGTTCAAATTTCGTTCAACATCATTCAACACCATTCAACAACGTTCAACATCATTCAACAGCGGTGACTATATATTAACTATGGGGTGACCAAACGCTTTCAATATGTTGAATTCAACAATGTTGAACGATGTTGAATGAAATGTTGAAAGCGTTTGGCCAGGCCTTAAGACATTGTTACCGAGAAGTCTAAATTTCTCCAAAAACGAACTTTGAGAGTTTGGCAAAATTTGAGAGTTCATAACTCAAGAACTATACACCAGATTCCCTTGAAATTTTCAGTGAATGCTCCTACCATGTTCTTCTATTCATTAAATGCCAACGAGTTTTTCTTTTACATTTAAAATGACGTCATCTCCAAGTCAGTAGCATGTTTGTCCGGCGAAGCAGTTATGGTGGTTGTTTTTGTATTTGAACTGCTGAAACTTTTACTAAACGTATCACTGCTTGGGCGGATCTCGTGGAATTTGGAATCGGTTGTTGAATCATGGTAGCGGTGGTGCTTAGTATCAAAACCTCTGGCGTTTACGCGAAACATCCTTTTGTATTTTGTTCTGGTTTCCACCGAGAGCACGCAATAAAAGATAAAGACAAGAAGACCTTGGATTGAGTTGAAGATACAAAACAGATACTGGAACACCAGTTTGGCGTCTTTTACCGCAAACACCCCAAATATCCAGGTTAGACCAAGTACTACCAGTATGGCGGCGCCTCGCCTAGCCTGCTGGAGACCGCTGACTCTCTTATCAGCGGTAACTTTAGTTCCCGAAGTGAGAAGGGAGCGGAAAATAAAGACAAAAGCGACGGTGTTTGCGACAAGGATAAGCGAGGCTGGAGCAAGGAAAGCAAGTTGGAATGACAGACCTTGAAGCCGACAACTATATAAAACATAAAGAAAATAGTGGGAATAATAAAAATTTGTGAACAGAACACCATTGGTATTTAAGCCATAAGCCAATAATCAAAGAACACCATTGATATTTAAGCCATAACTCAATAATCAAGACCACATCTAGAGCTATGCTATGCAATAAACTAGAATGAAGTTTATAAGACCTTGATCTTGAAAGGTTTGATTGCGCAAGACCGTGTAAGATTACACATGCTGTGACTAAATATTTTTGAGGAAAAATACAAAACAAGCGACAAATTCCATCAAAAGATGTTACAAAATTTAAAATGCCGGAAATTGAAAAAAGTTACTTACAAGGTTTCACCGCCATAGTCTTCGATAGCTAAGGCAGCTGTAACGATCACAATGACGGCGGGTAAACCTGAAGTACAGATTAAAACATAATTGATTATATCAAGTTGGTTCCGACAAAAATACATAGTATGTCGCTGTATTAGAACGCTAAATACTGCACTCTATAGCGCACAAATGAATGGAACCATTAAAGTGTCTATGAAGTGAAAAATTCGTTGGCATTTTTGTTGTTTTATTGTACAGAGGAGCATGACAGGAGCACTAACTGAAAATTTCAAGAGAATCTGATGCGTAGTTTTCGCGCTGTCAACTCTCAAAATATGCCGTGGGATAGTTTGTTTTGGGGAAATTTGGGCTTCTTGGTAACAATGCCTTATGACGTACGCAGATGGATCATTAATAGTGAAATCTATTGTTCTTACGCATAGTTGTCCATCTGCGTACGTCATAAGCATTGTTACCGCAAGCCCAATTTTTCTCCAAGAACGAACTAGCCATGGCAAACTTTGAGAGTTTATAGCGCGAAAACTACACATCAGATTCTCTTGAAATTTTCAGTGAGTGCTCCTGCCATGCCCCTCTGTACAATAAAACAACAAAAATGCCAACGAATTTTTCATTTCATAGACACTTTAAAACAAGTTTAGTTTTGTTGTTGTTAATGACGATAATGATGACGATGTTAATACAAGCGAGAATTTGTGGTAACGCCACGTTTGTTATTTATTGCTTAGCAATAAATTGCTTAGTTAAGAAATAAAAAAACGTGTCGCGTGCGATTATCGAGTTATAATGCACGAGAGATGCGTGTAAAGCACGAGGCGATAGCCGAGTGTTTTACTAGCTTCTAGAGTGCATTATAACTCCATAATCGCACAGAATAATTTATAGAATAATGACTTTAAATTGTCAATAAACCCAAGAAAAGTAAGCGAAAAAACAGATTACCTGTCTCAGGATGAGTTAGTTTGTTACCATTTAGCGCCACGCGTGGCCCCATACAACACAAAAAGAAGTACTCTGTTCCTGTTGTTGTTGTTGTTGTTGGTTGTTGTTGTTGTTGTTGTTGTTGTTGTTGTTGTTGTTGTTGTCGTCGTTGTTGTTGTTGTTGTTGTTGTTGTTGTTGTTGTTGTTGTTGTTGTTGTTGTTGTTGTTGTTGTTGTTGTTGTTGTTGTTGTTGTTGTTGTTGTTGTTGTTGTTGTTGTTGTTGTTGTTGTTGTTGTTGTTGTTGTTGTTGTTGTTGTTGTTGTTGTTGTTGTTGTTGTTGTTGTTGTTGTTGTTGTTGTTGTTACAGGTAATGTATCACTTCATACTGCATCAAGTACTTGTATATGGTTTAAAAAAGGACTATTTTTCTCCACATACCCCATCCCACCAAGCAGCACTTCAAAAAGAAATGAGAACGATGTTTTGGCATCACTTCGACAAACGCTAAATACATATTGAAAGCTTGTATTCCCATCCACATGAACACCACAAGAACAAAATAATGCAAGGCTATTGCTCCAGCACGACAACTAGCCAACGAAGAAGTCTTGGATCTTTCAGCAGCAGCAAGAAATACAATCAATGTTAAAGACAACGCTGTGCAAAAGTTGAGTAAGATCTGAGTAGGAGCTTTGCTGCGAAGTTCTCTAAAAATTTAACAGCAGATGTCTTTGAGTATTAAGAATATATTTTAGATGAACAAAGATTAAAACAGAAAAGTTTTTAGATATTTTAAAGATGATGATAAATAGACCACTTTCATAATAGAGACAAATTTTAATATTCTTTTATATGTATCTTAATAAGCCTTTCTAGCCTCGTTTGTGTGTCTTCAATTCAAAAGAATCTTTGCTTCATAACGAGGCCAGAAAGGCTCATTTAGATGCACATAAAAGAATATTTAAAGTGGTGGCCTTTATGAAAGTGGTCTATAGGTCTGCACTATACTCACTTAAATATTAGTATAGTAATGATTGTTAGAATCAAACCAACTAACGATACAGCACATCCAATATAACTTATGATACTTAATGCCTTGTCGTGAGCGTCCTTGTTGTGATCTCCAATATAGACATCCTGAACAAGGAAAAATATAACAAGGAAAAATACAAGACAAAATATAGATAACTCGAAAAATAAGTAATAAACGATAGATCTAATTGTTCTTGTTGATGCATAGTTTAAGAGGCTAGCAAACAGACAGACAGACGGAGGAGCCGACGGACAGACAGACGGACGGACGGACAGACAGACAGACAGACAGACAGACAGACAGACAGACAGACAGACAGACAGACAGACAGACAGACAGACAGACAGACAGACAGACAGACAGACAGACAGACAGACAGACAGACAGACAGACAGACAGACAGACAGACAGACAGACAGACAGACAGACAGACAGACAGACAGACAGACAGACAGACAGACAGACACTCAGACAGACAGACAGACAGACAGACAGACAGACAGACAGACAGACAGACAGACAGACAGACAGACAGACAGACAGACAGACAGACAGACAGACAGACAGACAGACAGGCAGGCAGGCAGGCAGGCAGGCAGGCAGGCAGGCAGGCAGGCAGGCAGGCAGGCAGGCAGGCAGGCAGGCAGGCAGGCAGGCAGGCAGGCAGGCAGGCAGACAGACAGACAGACAGACAGACAGACAGACAGACAGACAGACAGACAGACAGACAGACAGACAGACAGACAGACAGACAGGCAGGCAAACGAACCGACGGAGAGACAAACAGACGGACAGACAATTACAGACGAACAGACATGTAGAGATTTGTGATGGTATAATAAAGGCAAATATTAGATTAATTTATAGTCTTACCATCAATATTGCAAAGTTGGTCAAATGATTACAGTGACACGTTACGACTCCATCCTTGATGCCCTTGTAAGTACAACCAACCCTCGACCAGTCTCCTTGACCTTTATCCAACGTAAAATCCCAAAACACACAAGCAGTCGTTTTATCAATGCCTTTCTCCAACGGACGATAAGTAGAGACAACGGGTTCTTTCAGATCTTTTAACTTGGAGTTTCTGACAGACCCGGCAATCACAAAGCTGTTCTTCTTTCTCTCTGTTTCGACATCAGAATCCGATGAGTTTTTGGTCAAAGACTGGAAGAACAGTGTTTTACGATAAACGATGAACACTATACGCTGATTTTGAATTTTACTAGTGATATTTAAATTTTCAAATATAGATTTCGGCAATGTCAACGACAGTTGAGAGACTTGTGGTTGAACAGAAATCTCGTTTTCGTGAACAACAAAGTCGCTCTTATTCTTAGGATTTTGTAAATCATATATTGATGCCGCTACAGCGCCCTGGAAATTCGTAGCGTTAAATTCTGCGGAATAGACCGCGATATTTCGTTCGTTTTGCGACACGTTTTGGCCGTCCGGAATATTTTTCAATAATGTTTCCAGAAATAATAAAAGCCTGAAAGAGAAAACCTGCATTATGAATTGACCATTACCACTGACCATTATTATCACCATCACCACCACCACCACCATCATCACCATTATCATCATTACTATCACCATCACTATAACCATCATCACCACCACTATCACCATCACCACATTATCACCATAATCACCACTATCACCATCACCATCATGACCATGACAGTGACCATCACCAATACCATTACCACCACTATCACCATATCATCACCATAACCATCACTACCACCATAAGAATCATCGCCACCATCATCATCATGATCACCATAACCATCATCACCACCACTATCACCATCACCACCATTATCACCATCATCATCATCACCATCATCGCCATGACCATGACTATGACCATGACAGTGACCATCACCATTACCATCACCATCACCACCACTATCACCATCACATCATCACCATAACCATCATCGCCACCATCATCAACATTACCACCACTAACACCATTATTAGCTTCCAACTTTTCTGTCTGACAAACTCAAAGTAATGATTCCCCTCATAAAGTTTGTTGGTCGGACTGTGTCTATCGTAAGCATCTAATACACATCGTACCTTGTCGATGACTTGGTCTTATTTTGACTCTCAACTAGAACATCGGCTGAAGTGCTTAAAATATTGTTCACTGTTCTTACAATATTTTGACTGGCCTGAAAATTAAAAAAAACGGACTGGGTTGGTTAGTCAACTCCTTCCTGTCCGAATTAGTCTTTGGTAAATAAATGAAATAAATAAATAAATAAATAAATATATAAATAAATAAACGAAATAAACGAAAAAAACGAAACAAACGAAATAAACGAATAAACGAAATAAACGAAATAAACGAAATAAACAAAATAAACGAAATAAACGAAATAAAATAAATAAACGAAATAAACGAAATGAACGAAATAAACGAAATAAACGAAATAAACGAAATAAACGAAATAAAATAAATAAACGAAATAAACGAATAAACGAAATAAATGAAATGAACGAAATAAACGAAATAAACAAAATAAAATAAATAAACGAAATAAAATAAAATAAATAAACGAAATAAACGAAATAAAATAAATAAACGAAATAAACTAAATGAAGGAAATAAACGAAATAAACGAAATAAACGAAATAAACGAAATGAACGAAATAAACGAAATAAACGATTATTCCGTTTATTTCGTTTAAAATAAATAAAATAAATAAAATAAATAAAATAAATAAAATAAATAAAATAAATAAAATAAATAAAATAAATAAAATAAATAAAATAAATAAAATAAATAAAATAAATAAAATAAATAAAATAAATAAAATAAATAAAATAAATAAAATAAATAAAATAAATAAAATAAATAAAATAAATAAAATAAATAAAATAAATGAAATAAATGAAATAAATGAAATAAATAAAATAAATAAAATAAATAAAATAAATAAAATAAATAAAATAAATAAAATAAATAAAATAAATAAAATAAATAAAATAAATAAAATAAATAAAATAAATAAAATAAATAAAATAAATAAATAAAATAAATAAAATAAATAAAATAAATAAAATAAATAAAATAAATAAAATAAATAAAATAAATAAAATAAATAAATAAAATAAATAAAATAAATAAAATAAATAAAACAAATAAAATAAATAAAATAAATAAAAATAAATAAAATAAATAAAGTAAATGAATGAATGAATGAATGAATGATGAATGAATGAATGAATGAATGAATGAATATGTAAACACTTAAACAAATAAATAGACAGACAGACAGACAGACAGACAGACAGACAGACAGACAGACAGGTACGTACGTACGCCACCCTTTAGGCTTTAGAACTAGGTCTAGGTTACCTTATTATTCAATTGTGTCGTAGCATTGTATAAGTGTTCCAAAGTTATTACGGTTAAAATAACATCATCTGGTTGAAATGCTGGTGCGTGCAAGGTTAAATCAACCAGTTCTTCACTGACATTGACCACTGGCTTTTCTCCGTTTACTAACATCTAGAAAAAATAGGTACGAAGAAGACGGTTTACACTTTAAAGTTGATGTCCCATAAATAAAATTAACAGATATTTATTTATTTATTTATTTATTTATTTACATATTTACGTATTTACACATTCATTCATTCCCTCCCCCCCTCCCAATCCCCCTCCCCCCTCCTCCCTCCCTCCTCCCTCCCTCCCTCCCTCCCTCCCTCCCTCCCTCCCTCACTCCCCTCGCTCTTTCATAATAAAGCAATTTTGCTGTGTGTACCTGGAGAAGATTTGACAATTCTTGTGCGCTTTTGGAATTGTTGAACGTCTTATAATGGCACATATTAGTCGACAGATCACGCCAGTAAGGTTTCGTGCACGATTTGTCATTGCATTTACAAAATCGCGTTGCTTCTTCATGGCTGTCGCCATCAGAATCGGTTGATACTCCTCCATAAGGACAAGCAACAAAACTCTTACTGTCACCATCTTGCGCTTCCCAGACAAATACACCTTGTGCTGCATTTTCACCTGTTCTTTCGTTTGGGCAGCGTCCTATCAGAAAATCAAAAATTAACAGAAGAATTACAATTACACATTATGATTGATCTTTGCCCATTCAGTGCAACGTTAGTTCCAGTCAATAGGCGAGTTTCAGGGTGTTGCGTGCGCATCATTTTTCAAAAATCCCTGGCAAACTCCACTCAAAGTAAACATACTGTTTAAAACAAACAAAGTATAGATACAGTTTCTGTACGTTTAACAATGTTATTCGGCTGTTGTTGGCCCGCTAGCAAGTTTGTTTGCCATTGCTTACTTTGTGGGGAGCCCGTCAAGAGCCCGCCAATTCCTTTGCAATTATACCCTAATACCCTGAAATTCGCAAAAATTCACTTCATCACATTTTTCAGTAAACAATTGAAAGCAATGATATTATTATTACTATGCTAATCTGAATCATACTGAGTGAGTAGAGAAAAACTCCACCCCTTCGGTTTACTAATCCGACGCTCTACCGACTGCGCTCAGGGGCGGATCTAGACTGTATCAACTGTATCGTATGATACAGTCAGATTTTCTCCTAGATCCGCCCCTGGCGCTACATTGTCAAGTTGGGGGATATATATATATATATATATATATATATATATTATATTATATATATAACAAACAAAGTGTTGAAGTGTTGTTCGCGAAATGTCGAAAAGTGCTCAATACCATAAAGATAGAGCAAAAATACAATAACTGAGTTTACCTCAAATCTTGATATATATATATATATATACTTATATTTGATATTATGAAACTGAAATCTATAGTTTCTTCAATATCGAGATACTTAACTCTTCATCTTATGTTGTTGGAATGATGAAGAGTTAAGTGTCTCGATATTGAAGAAACTAGACTTCAGTTTCGAAATAGGCTTCAAATAGCAAATATAAGTCCCATCATTCCAAGACCTGCTACCAACTTGCCCATGTAGCTCAGACGGCAATCTCGTACCCAGAGCCTTCACCGGTTGCTCAGAGGGTAGAGCGCATCAGACCAATGCGTCATACTAGTAACCTGAAGGCCGTGTGTTCGAATCCCAGCCGCGGTCGAGTAGAATGAAACATCGCCGGCACGTGAGACCATGGGATTCGAAGAGTTATTATGAATCACCAACACACCGGGCGTTAACCCCACAATAATTAATCCAATTCAAAACAAATTCTTACCATAAGTGCTTCTCGTATGACTGACAAATGACCCAGGAAAACCAGATTTTAATGTTGCTAGGTGTATCTCATAAACGGTTGCTGGTGCTAGTGGTTTAAGCTTAAAAAAGTCCTTTTGTATCTTTTGAACGGTGTATGGCAGAACACTACCATTTTGTCTGTACAGTACCAGAGTGGCCGTCCCGCTGAAAGTCGGAGTAAACTCAATATACATATAGAAAGAACCAGATCCACCTGTGATATTTCTTGGTGGTGGAGGTGGGAAGGGTGTAATTTCAAGTGGGCTATCTGCAAAAGGAGAATATAATTATATAAGTGACTATTGTAAGGCAATTTACTATGTTCTTCATGACTTTTAGCGAATTTAGAGATTTTTTAGTGAAGATGACAAAAAATAGTTGTTGCAAAATTTCAACTTGCTTAACAAAGGCCTGAACCTCTCCCTGTGTTGAATAAAATCGTCTGGTGTTAGTCAGAATAAAAAACTATAAAGACTCGTCGTCAGGCTTCAAATTGTTAATTTTAGACTACAATCCGAGAATAATTCATTGGGACACTAAAGCATCAGTGAATTTCTTTCTTGCTTATTGCACTATCGTGGGATAAATAACGTTGTTTTACCCCTCCCACATCCCCCACCAATCAATGTTGATTTCCAGGTGACACTTCTGAGTCCAAACAAACAAAAATTCGGTGGCAACCTTGATTGGAGGGGAAAGGGGAGGGCATATTTTAAAGATAAATCGCGTGCGCACAGAAGTCTCTTGACATACGCTGTGACTGTGTCCCAATGTAATTATTCCACGATTGTAGTTTTCAATTAGTGCTCAAATGAAGAAGTAATGACGAACCAGACTCGTCCGTCGCTCCTGCACACATATATATATATATATATATAATAAAACATCAGTTCTGTATCACATTTAGAGACACTGATATCAGTTCTGTAACAAGTGTACAGACACTTAGCATTCAACTATCTTGAGTAGGGTACGCTGGTAGCGTCCTCACACACGATGAAGATGCAAACAGTTGTTGAAGAACAACTCGGCTTCGCCTCGTGTCTGTATACCCCGATACAGAACGGCCACTCATTCTGTAAAACAAAACTAACTTCAACAGCCAAAAAAAAGAAGCACGTGTGATTTTGTTCACGGAATGTCGGAAAGTGCTCAATACCATAAAGGTAGTGCGAATATAGCAGGGACGTAGCCAGGATTTTGAAAGGGGGGAGCCGAAATAAAAATAAATTTTTAGGGGGGTCCGGGGGCATGCTCCTCCGGGAAATTTTGGAATCAAGAGTCACTGAAATGCCATTTCCTGGCTTTTGGAGGAAGATTTTACAGACTCTAAAGGTTAAAAGATGTCATATAAAATACTCAAAACACGCAAACGTCACATAGATACTCAAAATGCATACACTCAGTAGATTGAATACACTGTTTACAGTTTATTTCCTGACACAATGGCATATTGCATCAGTTTTGTAGTTACATGTCTGTTGTTTTATATCAAAAGGGGGGAGCCGCGGCTCCCACGGCTACGTCCCTGTATCTAACCTTACTATATTTTGAAAAAGTAGTAAACTGCCGAGAATAGTTTTGATAACAAAATACTAACATGTCGAGCGGAGCCCTTCATCAGGTTCAAATAACACTACTAATTCGTAGATATAGATATATATTGTTAGGTCGTATAAAGTCTATAAATGTTTCCGATAGAACTGGTTAGTATTTAGAGATTTTTCTACAAAATACAAGGGTTGAGCGTTTCGCTTGAAACGTTACTACGTTAGTATTTCGTTATCAAAACTAATCGTGGCAGTTTACCACCTTTTCACTTTTCCCTAACAAAATGATAGTTGTTATTGCTTGATTTGAACTATAGACGAACAATAGCGTTGTGTGACTACAGCTACCAGAATGCCTTGCCAGTTTCCTCTATTTATCAGAATACTGGCAAAGCATTCTGGTTGTTGAAGTCAACCCAACGCCATCGTACGCCATCGTGCAAATGGTCTATTCATTAAAAGCAGCGATTGGAGAAACTTAATGGCGTGCCAGTCCTCTTGAGTACGTTTACATGAGAAATTTCCAGCCCTCCTAGGCGAGATCCCAGGTTGTCAATAGAGAGATCTCGCCTGGGAGGGCTGGCCCTCTTGTCATGTAAACGCAAAAATTTTTTTACAAGGAATTACGCTGAAGGCGGGATCTCGGCAAAGAGAGCTAGCCAAACACCCCCTAAATGTCCACTAAAATTATTAAAATAGTAAGCACTATAATGAGCCTGCGTTGGGCCAAAAACATATTTATGCCCACGAACATCAACTCTATTGTTATATTATTTATTATCTATTTCTTAATATGATATTCAGGAAGTACAGTTGCATGTAGGTGGATCAGGGCAATTTGCCTTGTACAACAATGTGTAAGTGCCAAGATTGGTGAAGTTAATTGTGACATTGATGAAGAAGATGAAATTTATTCTGAATATATAAAGAGATTTTGAATATATAAATATATAAAGAGCTCAATTTTACTTTTGGCGAATAGCGTTTAGCGAATAACTAGTTGTTTTCGAGTTTTGAAACAGACGTTGTCCAATGACAACTATACGTTTAACAGATCAAATCAACAACGAATAGATTAGAGGGTGTAACTTTCCGTTGCCAATACTTGTCATCGTTCTTTTCACACGGCAGCGTTTGCTTGGAATAACTTGGCTTAATTGTGAGAATTGGAATGATCAGTGAACGCAGGTCGTCCGTTAAGGGAAGTTCACCTCAATATGACCTTGTGGGGGAGCAAAGCAACGTTGAAACTTGGAACGGAAGCAATAACAACAGAAAATTACACCCCCTATTCGTTATTGATTTAATCTGTCAACGTACAGTTGTCATTGCACAACATTTGTTTCAAAACTCGAAAACAACTAGTTATTCGCTAAACGCTTGACCGCCGAATGCATGGTAGTAACCAACAAATTATATCTATATCAGTCAAAAACTATCAAATTAATCGCTATTATGAAAGTGGTCTACAGATCTTATATCAATACAATTTTGTATTAATTTACGTGCATTTACAAAATAAACTTTTGAGCTTCTTTCTTCTGAAAAAAAAAACTCCTTTAAATTATAAATAAAAAAATAAACTAATTTAAATGCGAATAAAAATATTAGAAATTTACTAAATATCATAAGTTTATTAATTTATAAAAAGACTAAATAGAATTATATAAGAAAATGCCAAAGAAGTGAAATAAAATGAAATGAGTGAACTGGAAATGAACTTGGCGTTGGAATTAGAATGAATTAAATCTAATTAAACTATAAGAATTAGCTAATATTTCTTAATCTAAAATGTATAAAAAATTGTTACAGACTTAATTGAACGAGATGGTTTAATCGTGGTAAAAATGGGGGGGGAGCTATAAACGTAAAAATAAATTGAAATTAAAACCCAAAAAAACAATGTTTTAAAGTACGAAGTTTAAGTTAATAAAATTGAAAAGTCTGTTGTTGTTTATGAGTTATGATCTTTAACCTGAACTCACAACTATGATCTTTTAAGCACTATTTAAAACATGAGCAGCACTGTTTTATCAGATTTAAAACACGAGGCGATAGCCGAGTGTTTTAGATCTGATAAAACACGTACTGCGAATGTTTTAAATAGCTTCAAAGACGACTAATTTGGTAAGTTCATTGGGGTAGTACGTTTGAAAAATAACATTGTCCAAGCCGAGAAAATCAAAGCTAAAGTTTATGTAAATCAGGAAGTTTCTTTATCAGATTTTTACTGTCATAAACTTTAGCTTTGATTTTCTCGGCTTAGACAACATTATTTTTCAAACTTACTACGCCAATTAACTTACCAAATTGGTCGTCCTTGAAGCTATTTAAAACATTCGCAGTACGTGTTTTATCAGATCTAAAACACTCGGCTATCGCATCGTGTTTTAAATCTGATAAAACACTGCTGCTCGTGCTTTATCTATTACTTAAATTATAACTTTCAATTATAAAGTAATTTTAAAAACTGTAAGTTTGTCTTACTGATTAAAACGGCACCTCACCTCACGTCACGTACCTGACTTTACGTCACTCCACCCCACCCCACCTCCAATTCAATCACTTCATCTCACTTCACCTCACTTCTTCCTCTCACCTTACATCATGTCACGTCACCTCCTTCCCTTCCTATCCTGCTGTTGGTGGTGGTAATGTCGTCGTTGTTGGTGTTGGTGTTGTTGCTACTGTTGTCTACCGGAATAAACAAATAATGGCTTACCGGGATTAACATCTGTTAAGGCAAATCCTCCAGGATAACCATAAGATGCAAAACCTCCCCACCCAAACACCAACAAGCCAAATCTTATTCCTCTTGAAGAATGATATATATTGACGATATCGTAGCCAGTCACATTGAGAACCGACCAGGTGTACTCAGTTCCACTGATTCTTTGCCATTGTAAGCCAGTGATTTGACTTCCGTTCATTACTAAACCATTTTTATACGACTCTTTTATGAACAAAGTAATTGAGTAAGCGTATGCTGATCCACCAGGAAAGACAACGTGATAGTAAGAAAGGAACTGTCCAACTGAAGGAAGGACTATAATTGAAGGATCTGCATATTTTCCATTAATGTTTTCTCCTCTTGTATATTGAACAACTTGACATGGCTTACTACAGTTGACGGAAGAAGCCAAATCGACTCTAAGATCAATTTCCTTGAATTCTCCAGACGAAAGAACATCTTTTCCGTATGCACTGCGCACAACCGTATTATTTTCATAAGCAAAAATTCGAAACAGGTCCCCAGTATTTCTGTTCATTGTTCCTGTTGATGCAAGGATAAACTCTTTATCCCATTTTCGTACTGGTAACAGAAACGCAGCTACATGGTCACAAGCGCCAGATCCAATGTTGATACATGTGTCACCTGATATGACAGAAATCGGTTTATTTGCAACAATAATTGTTCCAGATAGGTCGTAGGAATGCTTAATGTGAAACGTTTCTAATTTTTGAAGGTTAACACAAAGAGAGTTTCCTCTGTAGTATGAAATCCCACGGTACACTACGGTTCTATTACTGTTCAGGCTTATACAAATTTTAGTTTCATCACTTCCCGAAATTATACCAATTTTTGAATGCTCTGTTGGCTTATATGATGCTACTACATACACAGTGCCAAGTGCATCTGTAGGTAATGCAAGATATGCATCTGCAGTACCCTCTGCATGATTTAAACAAATAATAGCAACATCTTTTGTAGAAATTATCTCGATTCCTTTTCTTTCAATATTTGTACCTTGCATTCTTAACGAAACTGGTGGTTTATACTCGATAACCTGCCCAGCTTTAACAAAGGAATTAAATAGTACATTATCTGATGTAGCTGCTCTGATGGTCACAGTGGTATCAAAAATAGCAACAATTGATATTTGAAGAAAGCCACTAGTTTGGGGCAAAGGATATTGCTCGGTGAATCCTACGACAAAATGCTTTCCATATTGGCTTCCTTCATCTATAAAGTATTAATTAAGATGTGTTGGCTTAAATACAAAAATAAAAACTCTGAAAAAATCTGTCAAAACATTAAGCCCCGTTCACACTATAGCGGACTGATAACTTTTACGCCGGTGCCTCTCACCAAAAGTTAAGCCCGGTTAGAGGGGATTAGTACTTGGATGGGTGACCGCTTGGGAATGACCCGTTGTCGAGCTCGGGACTCATGTGAGTAGAGTTGACTACAAATTGTAGTTGATCTCTCCTGTGTTTCGAGGATTTTTCGCCGGGTTCTCTGGTTTTCCTCTTTCCGTAAAATCAACATCTACCTCTTAGCTGTGATCCTTGGTCTGTGTGTCCATAGTTAATAGAACGTATACATAGTTTGGAAAGTCATCCAAAGTCATTGTTCTATGTTTTTGTTTAAGTGTATGGAAATTTGTGCAACTTCACGGGATTGTATTTTCTGTAGTTTAATTAGTGCGGTCTTTGATCGTCACGTGTTGTGGTGCTGCGTCGTCACGTGTTCATAGAATTTACTTCCATATAAGGAGCTCAAGTTGAAGCCAACTGTGGTGTGTCGTATAGTGACTGCGTGCCGTTGATCTGCGTCCTTCGTAACTCAACCGCTGGCTGTGAGTAAGGATCATTAGCCCCCAGTCCTTTCCTTTACGTTTAAAAATTGTGTTGGAACAGGCGTACGTCAGTTTGTGTGCATGTGACGAAAGGCCTATCTGGTATTAATATAATACTGTTTTTGGTCACGTCCACATTGACGTTATAGCATCGGGTGATCTGAGGGAAGGGGTGAAAGGTGTGAGAGTGCCTGCTACTGTAGTTGTCAATTTTTGGATCTATACGTACAGAATGTAAGCAAAATTCCCATTGACTAATGAAAGTAAACATGTCAATGAGATCATAATTGTAGCCCCAAAAGTCTACGTTTTACACAGCGCGGCTTTCCTATTTTTGCATGGATTGAAATAAATCGCTTTTTGTCGGCCAACCCAAGTTATAAAACAAAGTGAAAAAGTAGTAATGTAATAAAAGTAGCGTGCTGCGTAGGCAGTGTAGAAACAACAATCGAAATATAGTAAGGTTAGATATACTGCCGAAACAGAGAACGTTGGAGTCTAACGTTTCGAGCGAAGGCCCTTCGTCAGAGAGAAACGTCTGACGTTTCACGTTTCTTTTCTACTTTTCACGTTCCTCTCTGACGAAGGGCTTTCGCTCAAAACGTTAGACTCCTACGTTCTCTGTTTCGCCAGTATATCTAACCAGGGACGTAGCCAGGATTTTGAAAGGGGGGGGAGCCGAAATCAGAATAAATTTTTAGGGGGGTCCGGGGGCATGCTCCCCCGGGAAATTTTGGAATCAAGAGTCACTGAAATGCCATTTCCTGGCTTTTAGAGGAAGATTTTACAGACTCTAAAGGTTAAAAGATGTCATATAAAATACTCAAAACACACAAACGTCACATACTCAAAATGCATACACTCAGTAGATTGAATACACTGTTTACAGTTTATTTCCTGACACAATGGCATATTGCATCAGTTTTGTAGTCACATGTTTGTTGTTTTATATCAAAGGGGGGGGGGGGAGGAGCCGCGGCTACGTCCCTGGAATATAGTATAGTTTAAGTGCGCTTACCTCAAAATGCTGTTTTTCACGCGGGGTGAGGCGCCTGAAGATCGCGCCCCGCGTGAAACTGACAGTTGCGACACTCAGCATTTTGAAGTAAGCCCACTTAAACTATACTATACTATACTGTACTGTACTGTGCTGTGCTGTGCTGTGCTGTGCTGTGCTGTGCTGTGCTGTGCTGTGCTGTACTGTACTGTACTGTACTGTACTGTACTGTACTGTACTATACTATATATATATATATATAATATATATATATATATATATATATATATATATATAAGGATTCATTTTCCGCGCTTTCAAATAAGCAGTTTTTGGTGTTTATAAAAAACTGCATTGATGTTTCAGGACGTATCATTGTTTACAATTTCCCAACGAAAATGTCTGATTCTCTTTTATACTTCACTATTCATTCAACTCAGTAAAGCCTTCCCACAGTGCAGGGGCATTACCGCCTTTTTCGGACCCCTCAGCAACCAATCAACGTGCGCCATTTGGCATAATGACCTGAAAGCAAGTTCAGCCATATACTAAATGTAACTGCGGGCTCACGCGCAAAGAACTGACGCTGCAAGGTTTGCGGGCTCATACGAGCCTTCTCTATTGCTTAAATTATTATAGAACGAGACTCAAGTGTTTCAGACTTACAGTGCGATTTAGTGAGATAATTACTGTTAATTTTTACGAGTTTCTTTGGCTGTGTGCTCGCTCTAAGAAGAGGAAATTCGGTGAGACTTGCGATCTATACATGTACATACTTTATATCCTTGTTTAGTTCTGTTTTGTCAAGTGTATAGTTCTTTACGTATCTCTCTTCCGTATTGTATTCTGTAGTTTTACGTCAAGTTTACGTGGATTATTAAAGACAATTATTATTTGTTCGTGCGAAATTCATGTAGCTTGCCAGTATACTGCGAATTCCAATCTCGGCGACCTGGCGAGCATCACAGATTTTACGATATTTGCGTGCCGGGAGTTACACTAAATATATTTACATAAGTCACAAAGGTCAGTTACTTACGTTTCATAGCCATAGTTGAATTACTGAACCAGTTGACATCGAAACAATCTACTTCTACAGGAGGCCAAACAAAGTTATATCCTTGCTTTTGAAGTTCAGTTATGGCAAAGTAACAATAAGAGGAATTGCTCAACGCTTTCCTGCAAAACTGTCGCGTGATAAACTTTGTATTCCGGGGACATACAGGTACATGTAAGTGACACAATACAATGGTCAAATCATCTGCACAAAAATCAAATTCATGTTGGTCCTCTCCTGCCAAACGCAAGGCACTTATCAAAGGCAAAAATCTGCTCAATTCGTAAAGAGCTTCATCTGTTGATGAGTGGTTAAAATAATTTAACTGCCCACTTGAAAACGTTGACTTGAAGTATTTACTCTGATCGACTGCGGAAGCTCGCCTGCGCCGAACGATTTTAATAGAGAAACAAATCACATTGGGTATAATTGGTTTGCATTGTGGCTCATCTGATTTTGGTAGTTGTCGTTCACCGATTTCTCCCTTTGCTAAAAAAGACAAAGATAATTAATTATATTAACCTTTTCATGCGCATTGTTGTTGTGGAACAACTTTATCTTTTTACCCTGTCTTAAGGCACTTTTCCTGCCATCGCGAAAACCAGCTCGCAGCTCGCTGCGAGTGTTTGCATCTAATTAAAAACACGGACTGGAAATCCGCCTTAACGCCAAACGATTTTACTCGTCAAGGAGAGAAGTTTCGGAAAGTCATGCACGAAAGGGTTAATTAATTAAAACAACAAACGCATCTTACGATAAACACAGAAATACTAACGTCGTGATTCCGTCGGTACTTCCGATGGAGGCGGCGGCAACAAATTTTCATTTAGACTTGATACTTCCTTCGTGATATCTATAGCAAAAACAGTTAAACACTGAATCCATGCACATCACACCCCCATCCATTCATCCACCCGTCCATCCATCTACCACCCCCCCCCCCCACACACACACGCTCCCGACATCCTTCTTCCCTCCATGTATCCAGCCATCATCCCTCTTTCTCTCCCTCCTACCCACCTCCCTCCCTCCCTCCCTCTCTCTCTCTCTCTCTCTCCCTCCCTCCCTCCCTCCCTCCCTCCCTCCCTCCCTCCCTCCCTCCCTCGCTCCCTCGCTCCCTCCCTCCCTCCCTCCCTCCCTCCCTCCCTCCCTCCCTCCCTCCCTCCCTCCCTCCCTCCCTCCCTCCCTCCCTCCCTCCCTCCCTCCCTCCCTCCCTCCCCACAAAACAAAACAAAATAAACTCTAAAATTCTTACCACTACACGACGCTCCATTATCAAACTTATCGCACTTTAACTCAGCAGGCCAAAAGAACTTTGAACGTTTAATTGCATATGAACAACTACTGTAAACTCTTTCACACGAAGAACGACACGGCAATTGACGAGCGTTAGTAGGAGAGTTGAAACGCGGCAGAAAAACAGAGCATAAAAATA
The DNA here is from genome assembly GCA_964035015.1 of Corallium rubrum. Classification (NCBI taxonomy): domain Eukaryota; kingdom Metazoa; phylum Cnidaria; class Anthozoa; order Scleralcyonacea; family Coralliidae; genus Corallium; species Corallium rubrum. Next base: position 7,021,389 of record OZ036000.1, read on the forward strand.
GAGTTAACTTTTCAGAACAAAAAGTATACACTAGAGGGGAAAATGGATAAAACCTTTCTCTTGCTTTGTCTATTGACGTATCACCAAATCTGTTAGGTAGAATGGTACGGCGGTAATATTTATAACAGTCCTCTAGTTGCCACGGAACTTCGTGGATGGTGGTGCCCTGTTCATCTGTAAAGAACGATTAACCAAAAATGCGGTCATTACGGAAAATTAGTTCATTGGGCCTCTAGAAAATTGGCCTGACACCTAAGTCAGATTTCACGTTATATATCAATCTCGTTCCCAGAGCCCACGTTCCCCACCTGGGAAACGAAAGAATCTGGGATAATCCGTTTCACATCGACATTTCATTGGCTGATGAACACAGGGAACTCTATATAACTCTTCTTCCGGATAACAAGAATCCTGTGATGGCGTGAACGGATTATCCCAGAGCCTCTCGTTTCCCGCCCGCTGGTAAGGGGAACGTGGGCTCTGGGAACGAGATTGGTTATATATCATAGTGATACACCAGAAGGAGTGGTTGATCTGATATCAAACACGGAGAAGTGTGTTGAAAAACCGAGACGAAGTCAAGGACTTTTAACACATTTCGTGGTGTTTTGATAGCAGATCAAACACAGCTTTCGATTATATCGCATATCATAGTCAATCAAGATATGGTCTGGAAACTCAGCTAAAGTCTTTGGTCTATCTTTTTGTTCGCCTTTATGCATTTTTGTGCACGGTGCACGGTCACTGAACACATTGTATTTTAGTATAATGAACGAATTGTCCAATAGCAACGTTTCACTTCAGTCACTCAACCGTGCTATTTAAATATTAATAAACCTAAAACAAAGGATGTGCACGGTGTAAGGTACGATTCAACATAAAATCACAGCTCATTATAGGCGCTTAGAAGTTTGCCGAGTTTCCAGACCATATTTCGATTGACTATGCACATATCCAAACACCGTCTCGGTACTGATTTCCCTTGTTTTTATCTTATGAATTATTAATGAATTTGAGAAGTAATATATCAACAACGAGTTTGAGTGTTTCATCAGGGGATCCAAACACGAGAAAACATGATGAAAGCACGAGGCCGAAGGCCGAGTGGTTTTATTGTTTTCAAGTGTTTGGAACACGATAAACGAGTTGTTGATATGGCATCTCAATCGAGCGATTTCAATTACAAAATACAATTAAAATAAACCCTCAAGAGATTTTATTCTTGAGTGTGTGTAAAATTTATTCATACAGCAACTTGTTTATTTTGCATAGATAATTAAGATCTTAAGAATTAGATGAACACCGGTTTTGATCTGATATCTTGGGCTTTCCTGGCGTATCCAACGTATTGTAATTGGCTGATTATCTCATGAATTATTAATGAGTTTGAGATCAATATTTCAAACATCTTATTGAGCTCTTGCACGTATAGACCCTTCGCAATTATTCCCCTGGTGGAGGGACAAATCACAAATATGCTTCTCAACAATAAAATTTTGATGTATATAATGCGCTCAGTGATTGGAACGATACAAGAACGATGCCTTGAGCATCGTTCTTGTAACGTTCGAAAAGGATGAGGATGTCGAGAAGAGATGGATCGGTAGTAAACATTGTTATAGAAGGAAATAATGTGGAACAAGTGAAAAAATTCAGATATTTAGGAGCCATAATAACAGAAGATGGTAGGTGTGATGTGGAAACAAAAACAAGAATTGGAATGGCGAAAGATGTGTTCAGCAAGAGAAGAGAGCTATTGACGCAACAGATGGACAGAAATTGAAAAAGAAAATTATTAAAGCAGTTGTGTGGACTGTAGCGTTATATGGTTCGGAAACGTGGACAATGAGGAAAGATGAAATCGATAGATTGCAAACATTTGAGATGTACGTGGATATGGAGAAGAATGGAGAAGATAAGTTGGAAACACAAAGAGGAAGGAAAAGAGGACGCTAATAGACGTAATAAGAAGTAGGAAGCAGAAATGGATCGGACATGTGCTGAGAAGAAATGGGCTTTTGAAAGAAACCATCGAAGAAAGAATAGAAGGAAAGCGCCCTCGAGGAAGAAGGAGAGCAATGATGTTAGATGACACGAAAGAAAAGAAAAAGCTTTATGCCGAGATGAAAGAAAGAGTCCGTAACAGGGATAATTGGAGGACTTAAGTGCTTAGAACCTGCCGAAAGGCAGAAAACCAATGATGATGATGATGATGATGATGATGACGACGACGACGACGACGACGACGACGACGACGACGACGACGACGACGACGACGACGATGACGATGATGATGATGATGATGATGATGATGATGATTTCGCTCTATTGAACATCGGAGCTTTGAAGTTGTCCTCCAAATCCACGTTTTGACGTCATGTGCAAAGGGACTATTCCCAAGCTACCATCATTATTTGGTCCACTAAACGTCGTTACTTTGACGTTGCCACCCAACATGGCGACTTTCACGTCACCTGCAAGAGCCTAAGCCCCCATCCACGCGTATACATTTTCCTAGCGTTTTCATATTGTTTCAGGTAATGAGACCATTGTTTTCTGCTCCCATGAGGACCGAGAACAATATAAAGACGCTACGAAAACGTATACGTGTGAACATGGCCATAGATCAAACTTCATATAGCCATAAGTTACGGCGAAGCTAAGCATAGCAACTGGTCACGCTATGCAAATTTCAACTAATCAGCATATTTTGAAATCTAGTCAAATATATATCTGTCAACAAAATAAACATTATAGCAATCTTACTAAGACCCCGTTTACACGATGCCGGTACAATTTGAAAACGGAACAAAACCATGCCGGTATGCAAATACAGCATGTAACATTTCAGGTTATTTTTGTGCCGGTATCGTGTAAACGCAAGGCCTAAACGGCATGATTTTGTTCCATTTTCAAATTGTACCGGCATCGTGTAAGCGGGGTCTAAGTGGAATTAAAAGTTTCCAACAAAAGAGTTGGTATGGATATACTTCGCTAAATATGTCTGAATATGTAGATTATTTTAAATTTGCATAGCATGACCAATTGCCATAGTTAGCTTCGCTACTGGCCATAAGTTTGTCTAGATTTATCCAAACGTTTGAAAAAGCACGGGTGGCGTGTGCTGTTAGGGCGCTGCCTCTCACCGCTGTAGTTAAGCCCAGTTGGACGGGGTTAGTACTTGGATGGGTGACCGTCTGGGAATAGCTCCGTTCTCGAACTTGAATTTCATGTGAGTAGAGTTTAGTTGGTCCCTCCTGTGCTTCGAGGGTTTTCGCAGGGTTCTGCGGTTTTCCTGCCTCCGTAAAATCAACACTTAGGTCTTAGCTTATGCCGTGCACTTTTAACATGAGCCTCTGGCTCGGATGATTGGGCAACCACATCCTGTGTTTACGACGTTAAATAAATCATTACTCATTACAGGACGCATCTTAAAGAGCAGAAAATTCTGCATCCTTTATATCTATGAGCAGCCAAATACTTACAAATAAGTTTTTCAAAACGTCCTGGTACTTTCAATTTATCATCGAGTGCAGCGACTAGTACTTCGTAATTTGTCTTGGGTGTAAAGTCTGTGATTGTTTGAGCAAGACTTCCATTCTTGGTATGAGTGTGGGTATAAGTCGTTTCGGAGTTAGCTGGTCTGTAGAGCAACTCAATTCGTGGAGCGTTTCGTCTGGTAGCACTCAGATGGTAAGGTTTCCAATGCACGGTGACTGCGCTGGAGTTGATAGTGGTGTATACGACAGAAGGGGGTGGCGGTATCGAATTACCAAAAGGAACCGCTTCATATTTACCTGAAGAAGAAAAAAAACAAAGTAACAGTTAATTATCGAGAACCGAAGCATTAAGCCAGCCCGAGGGAAGTATAGGCGTAATAATAATTAGTGATTTATATTGTGCATTCTTCATGACGTAATGATCGAATGCGCATTACAGTGTACAACAGGATAGATAAATAGGTATAGCTATATATTTACAATACATGAAGTAGTTATTAAAATGTAGGTGTTGATTTTTACGGAGGAAAACTGGAGAACCTGGCGAAAAACCCTCGAAGCACAGGAGAGACCAACTAAACCCTACTCACATGAGTCGCAAGCTCGAGAACGGGGTTATTCCCAGACGGTCACCCATCCAAGTACTAACCCCGTCTAACCGGGCTTAACTATTGGTGTGAGAGGCAGCGCCCTAACAGCACACGCCACCCGTGCTCCCGAGGTTCAAGGTAATTAACTAATTTAGTTCAAATTTCACAAGGTTTTGTCTTTATCTGTATACTTCCTGGGCTTTATACAGACAAAGACCGTGCATTTATAAAGAGCATTACAGTCATTTTCAAATTTCAACTCACTTTTCACGCAAAACTTCGGAAGTTCGTTCCGAAGTTCGTAAGTTCGTTGGGAAGTTCGTAGTTCGTTTTGAATTACGCATTTGATTGGTTCCTTGGTTACTTCGTTAGAGAGGAATATTAAGTACTCTGTGCCGGGGGAGTCGGAAAAGCCGTAAAGCAAACAACAGATGCCGGTTCGTTAAAGTGCCTATCTCATGGCTGGGGACTTTGAATATTTGTAATCTTTAGATTGTTCTGAGAAAAATTGTAATATATCTTGTCAGACGAAAATTTCATCTTCATGGGCTTTTTCGCTGTTAAGGGTTCCGGAAGTGATGTCAAAGCAGGGATTTAGAAATAGGGTTTAATATACACATATTCCTGCTTTGACGTCAAAATGACATCACTTCCGGAACCTTTAACAGCGAAAAAGCCCATGAAGATGAAATTTTCGTCTGACAAGATATATTACAATTTTTCTCAGAACAATCTAAAGATTACAAATATTCAAAGTCCCCAACCATGAGATAGGCACTTTAAGTTTTCACTGTTTAACAACAAATACAGTCAAAAGATGACAAGTACACAACACGAGATATTGTTAAGGCATTAAGATTACTATAAAAGGTACAATTTAAGACTTGGAATTAAATTCTTGGCAGATTTTATAGTCTGTTTTTCAGTTTATACGTTTAAGTTTCTTCGTTGTCGGCACTGAAGAAAACCAACGAAATTTAAAGGTTTTACAGCCCAGTAGCACAAACAATGCAAGAAATTAACGTCTTAAACCTTATTAAGTACTTTTTGTGTCCTTACATTCGTTTAAAATAACTCTTTTTTTCTGTTTTCAAGCTACGAAAGCTATGAACTTCAGTAGGTCTCGTTCCCGTGCCAGCAAAACCGCTGTTACTTTTCATACATTTGGACAGATCACCACGGTTTTGTTATGGACCACGATCAAGAGAGAAACTTGTGGGATGCGCAGTACAGTTCAATTCGTCACTTGGCGCAGTCTTCAGATAAATAGAGTCATTCCCTATATTAACTTCTATCTCCCTCTTGTAATACTCACCGTTAAAAGGCGTAGCAGTACGGGATTGAAATGAAGCACAGTCGAGTTGAACAGGCGGCCATTTGATGACATAACCAAACCTTCTAGCACGGTGGAGAGCGGTTAAACATGTCCTGGTCTCGTCTATAAATAGTCTACACTGCTCTGGGGTTATACCATAGTCGGTGTTACACTTTGGAAGATGCAGAGTACACAGAGTAAAGCTGAGGATTCGAATACACCTGGTAACAGGGTCCTTGTTACTAGTTGGATCTTGTATAAACCACGACAATATGCTCAGTAGTTTAACATGCTTACTGAGTTCGTAAACAGCTTGCTTTTGCGATGTGTGATTAAAATAGTTGTTAAAGTTCTTGTCGACATGCATGAAATAAGGATATTCATTACTCGTGGCTAATTTCATAAACGAACAGATTGATTGTTCTTCCGTCACAGCGCAATCCGAATAGACAGACCTATTAGATTCTTTGGCTGAAAAGACACAAACATAACTCTTCTATAAACATAAAGAATAAGACATAAACCAAAATCCGAAGCAGATATAAACTAGAGTTAGAGGGAAAGAGGAAGAGTTGAGATTTGAAAGGTGTACTGGTATAGGAATATATGAATGTATAGATGTAGTTATAGGTGTGTATGTATGCGTGAATGTATAGGTGTAAATGTATAGGTGTAAATGTATAGGTGTGAATGTATAGGTGTGAATGTATAAGTGTAAATGTATAGGTGTGAATGTATAGGTGTGAATGTATAGGTGTGAGTGTATAGTGTGAATGTATAAGTGTAAATGTATAGGTGTAAATGTATAGGTGTGAATGTATAAGTGTAAATGTATAGGTGTAAATGTATATGTGTGAATGTATAGGTGTGAATGTATAGGTGTGAATGTATAGGTGTGAATGCATAAGTGTAAATGTATAGGTGTAAATGTATAGGTGTGAATGTATAAGTGTAAATGTATAGGTGTAAATGTATAGGTGTGAATGTATAGGTGTGAATGTATAGGTGTGAATCAATAGGTGTAAATGTATAGGTGTGAATATACAGCTATGAATGTACAGCTATGGATGTATAGGTGTGAATGTATATAGGTGTAAATGTATAGGTGTGAATGTATAGGTGTAAATTTATAAGTGTGAATGTATAGGTGTAATGTGAATGTGTGGGTGTGACTGTACCCCGTAGGTGTGAATAAATAAAAATATCGATATTGGCATAATATACATCACTTACTGTAGCAAGCGGATGGTTCTTGAGGAAGTTTTTCACATTCTAATTCTTTAGGCCATTTAAATTTGATTTTGTCTCTTGCGTAGGCACATCGATCAAAAACATCCTTACATAGAGACAAACATGGTTTCTGGACAACCTTATTGGAAGAGTCATATCGAGGAAGAAACGCAGAACACATCAATGCTTTCAGTTTGGGGGCGCACATTGTGTCAAAAAGAGGAAAAAACGTGTGCATATGGAACATAGCATCGACTTCGTTCTTATGACCAAAGACATTTGGGATGCTTGTAAAGTTGTAAAATTCAGAGCAAAATGCCGGAGTAGCAATAGCATCAATGGTTTCCAGTTGTAATTTTGCAAAAGCTCCGGGATATCGCATCTGGTTATTCACTGTGCTAACGAATACATCATACATTACATCTCTTTTTAAGCTTGGAATACGAGCGTTAACTGTGTCAATTTTGAAAGAGATGTGCTTATACTGGGTTTTTGAAGCTGTGGGTTTGAAAAAAATAGTAGTCTGCGGAAGACCAAAGATGAAATTGCTTGGAAACCTCTTCCAAGTTATGTCCAGGAAATTCGTTCCACTCTTAGTAAGCTTAACTGAAGGTGGCGGTGGTGATAGGCCTTCAAACGATGGCTGTCGAAAGTAATTAGCTGCAAGAGAAAGAGAGCATTTATCATTAATATAGACTTGGAGTGAGATACACCAGCAACACTACTACCAGCAGCAACAAGAACGGCAACACCAGCAGCACAAACAACAGCAGCAGCAGCAGCAGTAACACTAGCAAGAGCAGTAGCAACAACACCACTACCAACAACAACAACAACAACAGGTACAATACCAACAACAAGAGAAGCAATACCAACAAGAGCAGCAGCTGCAACAACAACAATTACGACAACACCAACACCACTACCACCACCACCACTACCACCACCACCACCACCACCACCACCACCACCGTACTTACCACTACTTTCATTTCCTCTCAATGCTTTCCTTGAAAATACACTGCAGTTTACAACAACTGGTGGCCATTTGACATTATAACCTTCGTTGCGAAGTAATGCAAGGGACAGTTTGCAAGCTACACTGATGGTACTGTTACATCGACCTTCGGTTATCGAGTATTGCTCTGGCAATCTTTCTCCACATCTTGGTACGTAAAGGGTACACAACAGATACTGAAGTTCTTTTACACAAGTTGAGGCTGAATCCTTCTGACTTTGAACCTTAAGGCTACTTTGTAATGTTATTAATAAGTTCACCAAGGCGCCGTGCTTGCTGAGTTCGTAAATAGCCTGATCTTGGGAATTGTGCTTGAAGTAATTGGTGAAAGGGACGTTTACTGTAGTGAAAATCCATTCAGACCGAGAAGATTTAGTTGTCATGAAACACATCGGCGTTCGGATGGTTGCTGAACATTCGCCAGTGGGAACTAAAAAGTCGAAAAGAAGCTAAACTTATTTGTTTCATGTTTAACGGAGATGTCGCCCCTTGCCGAGTAGAATCGTCTGGTGTTTGGGACTGCAGCTGAGCAACGAACACCACCACGACGACGACGACGACACCACCACCACCACCACCACCACCACCACCACACCACCACCACGACCACCACCACGACGACGACGACGACGACCACCACCACGACAACCACCACTACGATCAGAACCAACAACACCACAACAAAAACACCATTACGATCATAACTATCACCAAAAACACCATCACGAGCAACATTACGATCACAACAACCACTAACAGCAAATACACCATCACGACCACCCGCCTCACTACGACCACCACGACTACGACTACCACGAGCACCACTGCCAGAAACAACAAAAATACCACCATTATCACGAGCACCAAGACCACACCCCCACGACGATAACCACCAGCACCACCACAATTAGTGTTTAGTAGTTATAGTCGTCATTGTTAAAATCAGGGTTAGTGACTATGGCAAGTGATTAGGATTAGGGTCAGAACTAATCTAATTAACTGAATCAACAACAGCTACAATCACATTGCCAATATACCTCTAATAATTCAAACATAGCACGTTACCTGGTGTTTTGCGTAGATGATGAACTAAAAAGGTAAAGAAAAGTTAGTTCAAAAGTTAAAATATTTTGTCATTCCTGTGATGAAGTAGATATATAACTCATTAATATTTCATGAGGAAAACACAAAGAAAATCCATGTTTAACGAGTGTCTGTACATGTGATACAGATTCCTCTTGATTTGCGTAAACTTTAGCTTTGATTTTCTCGACTTAGACAACGTTATTTTAGAAAAATTACTACGCCAATGAACTTACCAAATCGGATCGTTTTAGATGTCATTTACATAATTCGTGTCCGTTCTGTATCGGTATACCCCGATACAGACCGGCCAATGAATCTGATTCTGTAAATAGTACATGTGTATATGTATATATGTATATATGTATATATGTATACATGTATACATGTATACATGTATACATGTATACATGTATATGTATACATGTATACATGTATACATGTATACATGTATACATGTATACATGTATACATATATACATGTATACATGTATACATGTATATATGTATACATGTATACATGTATACATGTATATATGTATATATGTATATATGTATATATGTATATATGTATATATGTATATATGTATATATGTATATATGTATATATGTATATATGTATATATGTATGTATATATATATATATATATATATATTATAGTTCAATATATATTATATATGTGTGCGTGCCAAACCAGCATGTGTGTACGTCCTCTAGCCAAAAAGGTCTCGTCTTAGTGCTGTTAACAATTGCTGTCATCCTCGTATGCATAAGTGCCGTTTCCTATACACGCTTCATAGTTACACAACTCGCTTAAAAGCATCTTTTTGCCTTTGGTGATCAGGGACGTAGCCAGGGGGGGAGCCGTGGGAGCCGCGGCTCCCCCCCTTTTGATAAAAAAACAACAGACATGTAACTGCAAAACTGATGCAATATGCCATTGTGTCAGGAAATAAACTGTAAACAGTGTATTCAATCTACTGAGTGTATGCATTTTGAGTATCTATGTGACGTTTGCATGTTTTGAGTATTTTATATGACGTTTTTTAACCTTTAGAGTCTGTCAAATCTTCCTCCAAAAGCCAGGAAATGGCATTTCAGCGACTTCCGATTTCAAAATTTCACGGGGGAACATGCCCCCGGACCCCCCTAAAAATTTATTTTGACTTCGGCTCCCCCCCTTTCAGAATCCTGGCTACGTGCCTGTTGGTGATATTGTCAAGTAATTCTACATCGCTTACCACCAGCCTGACAGCTAGCGTTAGGAAATTTTTTGCAAGAAATAGCTCCAGGCCATTTAAATTGTAGCTGCTCCATGGCATATTTACAGTCGTTGTACACCTCTTCACAAAGCGAACGACATGGTGGTTTTCCAACAGTACTTGTCGAAGACGTGTGAGGGGGAAAATGAACTAGACACGTAAAGAAAAACAGATCGTTCGCGCAGAATGTTGCAATTAGAGGAGAAAAGTTCAATATATGATCTATGGCTATGTCTTGATTGGTGTGGTTGAACACGTTGGGAAAGGCTGTAAATTCGTAAGTCTCAGAACAGAATACTGGCGTTTTCACTCTTTCAGTCCCTGAAACTAAAACAAAAAGTTCAAAATATTAATTCCGTAAAATAAATAAATTGTGGTGATTTTGTAATTGGAGACAAATTGTGGAAACACCATGTGTACTATTAAACGACAAACCACCACCACCACCAACAACAACACCACCAACAACACCACCACCACCACCACCACCACCACCACCACCACCAACAACAACAACAACAACAACAACAACAACAACAACAACAACAACAACAACAAAATCGCACACTATAGACAACCAAGTTAAACCCCAACCACTCATATATATATATATATATATATATATATATATATATTACGGTGGCCCGTAAGGGCCACCTCTTCTCCGTACAAACACGTAGCTTCTCCGTGGAAATTGAGCTTCACCGTGGAAAAGTGACGCTTCTCCGTGGAAATACAAACGTGTTCCGCAGAATCGTATCACTTTTCCGTATAAATACCCGCCTTCTCTGTCTAAGTGCACGTCTGCAGCGGTAAACGAAACCTTTCTACATGAAAATAGTAAACTTCTTTCTGATTGCGCCACGTTTCTCCATACAAATACGTCACTTCTCCGTAGAAATATGCACCTTCTCCTCAGAAACTTCAAAAACACCCCCCGGAATCACCCCCTAGATATTGTAGTGTTATTGTTCCGGGGGGCTAGAGAATCCATTTAGAACACTAGCGCCGTACTATGTCATCAAATTTACCAAACCAAAGTGTTAACAAGTGCTGGTAATTTAATCATTTCCTGCATGAAGAAATTCAACAGGGATATTTTCAAGATAGATAATTTAAACCCATATAAAAGTATAGCGACATCGAGATAGAGTGCTTCATTTCAGAAATCATTCTTCCAACGCGTTTTCGTTTTGATATAACTGAACTTTTAAAAACAGTTCTCAAAGCAGCGACTTTTATTTGAAGTGATAAAATGGTTTGGACATGTAGACCACCTAAAGAAAGGTTGATATTGACCGACTTTTTCTTATATTCCCCAGATTCGAGCATAAATTTTCGCGTGTTAGAAGAAGTCATTTTTGTCAGAAGAACGACAGCGTCATTCTTTGATATCTATCTTGAAGATACAGAGCGAAATATAGTAAGGTTTGAGTAATGCCGAAATTATTGAACGTGGATTTCCAACGTTTCGAGCGAAGGCCCCTTTGGCAGCACTCAAACCTTACTATATTTCGATCTGTATTTCAACACTGCCTACGCAGCACACTACTTTTATTTCATTATCTTGAAGATATTCATTTAGAACAATCTGCTACGTTTTCTTCAACTCAAAAACAATGGTAAGAAAGCCGAAGGATGCTGGAAATGATTACATCACCAGCACTTGTCAACACTTTGGTTTGGTACGAGATATTTGATGACATATTTTGTCAATGATAATACGGATTTAGTGTTCTAAATGGATTCTCTAGCCCCCCGGAACAATAACACTACAGTATCCAGGGGGTGATTCCGGGGGGTGATTTTGAAGTTTCTGCGGAGAAGGCGTCTGTTTCTACGGAGAAGGTGCATATTTCTACGTAGAAGGTGCATATTTCTACGGAGAAGTGACGTATTTGTATGGAGAAACGTGGCGCAATCAGAAAGAAGTTTACTATTTTCATGTAGAAAGGTTTCGTTTACCGCTGCAGACGTGAACTTAGACAGAGAAGGCGGGTATTTATACGGAAAAGTGATACGATTCTGCGGAACACGTTTGTATTTCCACGGAGAAGCGTCACTTTTCCACGGAGAAGCTCAATTTCCACGGAGAAGCTACGTGTTTGTACGGAGAAGAGGTGGCCCTTACGGGCCACCGTAATATATATATATATATATATATATATATATATATATATATATACAGAATGAGTGGCCGTTCTGTATCGGGGTATACAGACACTGATATCGGCAGTTCTTGATTAAACCTTAATTTCTTTTGAATTTTCCTAGTCCAGTCCAGTCCAGTCCAGTCCAGTCCAGTCCAGTCCAGTCCAGTCCAGTCCAGTCCAGTCCAGTCCAGTCCAGTCAGTCAGTCAGGCAGGCAAGGCGGTCAGGCAGTCAGTATGAACAGTAGCGGAAGTAAAATGAGCAAAAATGCAAAATCGTGCCAAGCCGAAACCTAAGCCGTTCCAATATAAAACAACGTCCGCCCTCACTGCGAAGTTCCTCTCGAAACGTCAGCAGCTAAAATTTTTGGCAGTTTACCATCTTTTTACTTTGCTCTAAATAGTCAGTGTTGTTTTCCACGCAGTTACTGTTAGTTAACAAAGAGTAAATTCTAAATTAAGGCGCCGAGTTATACACAACAAACCCATCAGAATAACAGGCGTTCGGTGGACGTTCATCAAGCCAGAAAAGACTTCTGAGCCCCAGACAAGGGTTCGAACCGGCAACCTTCTAGTGACCGGTTAGAAGCCGTCTAACCATTGAGTCACTGAGGCTCAAATGACCAAATAGAGCGTCTACCCGGTCATTAGACGGTTGCAGGTTCAAACACTGTCTGGGGCTCAGAAATCTTTTCTGAGAATTTAAGCTTGACTAACCTTATTCTTTCTCTGGTATTGCTCGCAAAGTGGGAAGCACAGATTTGCCAGCGGATGAGGCTACGTCGCAAACGTACCACATGCACTACACGTATACGTACGTACAACTAACTTATCAGACTAACGAAGTTCAAATTGACAAACACTGAAGACAACATCAAACTGTATCAAACTGTCTATTATATACGTATATAACCATACACAGCCCAAACATACCTAACTTACAAATACATTCTCCGATAAAGTAGAGCCAGAAAACCAAAGCGTAAACAAGGCTTGACTTCATTTTTCAAAGGCTATAAAAGCAGATAAACGTCGTAAGTCGTACGAGCGAGAACTCGTTATGCATGAATGTTCTCATACACGAAGCCCGTGCGTGATATAGCATATTTAACAACAAAGACTCGTTAACACCACTCAACTTAGAGAACAAATAACGCTATTGAATATTCGCTGATCACGTCTGAAACCGGGAACTGACAAAATATTGGTTGCGGAATTCCTGGAGTTCTTTTTGGGTTTTTATTTAACAAATAAAACAAAGCTCCGTGCGTATGTACTCTTATAAAGGGACGTTTGACGTCATTTGAACACGAAAGAAGTTGAGTAGTTACACTTCTTTCGTGTTCAAATGACGTCAAACGAACCTTTATAAGAGTACAAATTCGCAGGAACGGTGTGTTCTATTTGTTTTATAAAATATGAAGAAAAAACAAACTAAACGTGTGATAGTTCGCTAGCTTTTTCCGCCAGGTGACACCATCCTACTCTTATAAATACACGGGGCCCACCTTATTTTATATTATTATATACAGGAAGCAAATTGCGGCTTTTTCATACGTGTTTATAGCTATAACTCATTACTCATCAGAACGATCGGAACAAGGTAAAAACACAGTAGTGTAATTAGCCTATAAGTAAGTCTACATGCTCAGTAGAACTAGAAGTTTTTATCAAAAGTGAAGTGCTGCGAGTTGCTACCATTTACTATTTAGTAGTAAAATACTTGTTATCGTCCGAAGCATTTTCAATTAAAGAGCTTAAGCATGCGACGTTTTCCTCAACATGGACGTCACGCGTATAAAATTGAGCCGTTAAAGAGTGATGGCGTCAGTAGTCTTGCTTGAAGTGAAGAATGGCAATCTATGCAGTTTTAGGTTGTTGATTTTCAGCAATAACGGCTGTTGCCATCTTTAATGGCTCAATTTTGTACGCGTGACGTGAGTATTGACAATATAACGTCGCATGCTTAAAATGTTAAGTGAAATCATCTGGCACAATGGTGTGGAATGTCATATAAAAATTAATGAACCAAGACTCGTATAAATACACTGTCTGCCCCTCGAAATGTCGCTAAGCCTTTTGTGGCCTTGATATATACTTCCAGCAACAAATAGAGTTCTGTTTGATATAATAGTATAGTAGAAAAATACATTACTCAGTTTGATAACGAAATGTTGACGTTTCGAGTTGAAAAACTAATCTCCGCAGAGGCGTCGGAAACGGGGGGGGGGGGGGGGGGGGGGGCCTGGGCCCCCCCATTTTTTTTTGGGGGGGGGGGGCAGAATATGTTTGCCCCCCCCAGCAACACACAAGGCCAGTAATAAAGTTATGATTAACAAAATCACTAACCCTAGCTAACCCACGACTTTGAATAAAGATATAATAAAGAAATTTGAATGCAGATATTCAATGTCCGGAAAAGTGTTGTCTTTTGAGTATTTTATGACGTTTTTGGACCTTTAGAATTCTGTAAATCCTTGTCCTAAAATGCAGGAAATGGCATTTCAGAGACTCTAGATTTCAAAATTTCCCGGGGGAGCATGCCCCCGAACCCCCCTAAAAATTTTTGGCCCCCCACTTTTAGTGTCGCTCCGACGCCACTGAATCTCCGTAATTTACCACCTTTTCACTTTGCTCTATCTGAAACACTGTCTACGCAGTAAGTCATTTACAGTAATAGAATATTAGCATTGACACTATAAGTATATACATATATATATATATATATATATATATATATATATATATATATATATATATATATATATATATATATATATATTTGTGAAATTCAAATTCATGAGTTTTGCAGCAAATCCAATTTCAGAAATTACGTCACATGTTACCCCTGTAAACCCCATACAAACTAAAACCAATGATGCTAATTAGTTACAACCACTAGTGGATGTACAGGGTGTATAAAAAAAAAGGCTACCCTTAGAAAATATAATTAACATTCTTTTCAAATAACCTATTGTATATTGACAGCCCTGGACACCTCTGAAGTCACGGATGCGTAAAAAACAAATGGTCGTATACACCTGGGAAATTACGATAACTTCTAAACGTATGAAGGAGCATAACTGAAATAAAAATGTTAATTATATTCATATCAGTTCGATTAAAAATGGTTCAACTGACCACAGAGCAACGCGTATGTGTCCAGGGCTGTCAATATACAATAGGTTATTTGAAAAGAATGTTAATTATATTTTCTAAGGGTAGCCTTTTTTTTGATACACCCTGTATACTCTTCTGATACAACCGCTAGTGCTTGTAACTAATTAGCAAATTAGCATCTCAATATCCCAAAGGGATTTTTACTATTTATTCATTTCACAAGTTTTTTACAACACTCGCGTCCTTGTTGTATTGAATATACAATCACTCGCCTTCGGCTCGTGATTGTATATTCAATACCACACGGCCGCTCGTGTTGTAAAATTACATACATATATATATGTATATATATATATATATATATATATATATATATATATATATGTTAGAATATTAGCATTGATAATATAAGTATAATATAAGATAATATATAAGTATATATAATATATGTGTGCGATATATAATATATGGATATTTCTGACTGCCTCACCCGGGAGTCCCAATAGCTCAGTGCATGGTAGGCCACTGCATGCATGGTACGTTAAGCCAGATACCTTGGGTTCGATTCCTGGTTGGCGGGCAGTCAGAAAACTTTTCTCTACAGGAATGATTCGACTTCATTTGAAATTCTTCTTCTTCTCATACACTACATGAATTTTGAACATATATATTAATTGCAAATAATGTTAAATCGTCAAGTGCAATGGGGCGAACTAAGGCTATGTGCACACGGTGATGTTTCCAAGCGTTTTCGTATTGTTTCAAGTAATGAGCTGATTGTTTTCGATTCCCTTGAGAACAGTAAACAATACGAAAACGCTCGGAAACGTTACCATGTGCACATATCCTAAGACCCCGTTCACACGATGCCGGTACGAAATCGTGCCGGTATCAAATCATCACGGTAGGAAATTGTTTACACGGTACCGGTATCATTTCATTCCGTTACTATTTTTACAGCTTAGTTAACTCCATTTTCATTCAAATTCCGTCATCACGCTTCTTTTACCCCAGTATTTTTTAAGCAGAGAAAAAAGTTTCGTAGAACCGTGATGAAACTATAACGGTAAGGTGTTCACACGATGCCGATGAAGGAATTATTTCGTTACGGTTTCATATCGTTGCGGTTAGGGTTCAAGTAATTTACGCTAGGGTCTTGGGCAACGTGCGTCAGTGTTTAAGGGGGTGTTTATTGATTCCGGGCTTCGTGGGAAAGTTGCACAAGTCGGTATAAACAAGTCAACGCGAGGTGAAATTCAGCCCTTTTACTAGAACTACCCCTACCAAAAAAGCTCATGTAAACACGAGGTAAATTCCAGCCCTCTTACTAGGGCTAGCCCTACCAAAAGAGCTCATGTAAACACGAGGTGAAATCCAGCCCTCTTACTAGGGCTACCCCTACCAAAAGAGCTCATGTAAACACGAGGTAAATTCCAGCCCTCTTCCTACCCTCTTCCTAGGGCTAGCCCTACCAAAAAAGCTCATGTAAACACGAGGTAAATTCCAGCCCTCTTACTAGGGCTAGCCCTACCAAGGCTGACCCTCCTCCTGACCCTCTAAGTATCTCCAAATACAAATGTTTTTCCAAATTTGTCGCGAGCTTCATTGAGTCTCAAGATTTCAGCAATCTTTCCGATACCCTAACCACAACATAAACCCAAATCTATTTCTAGGGAACATTTTACACTCTACTTCTCTTTTGTATCTACTTGTATATCAAAGAAAAGAAATGACCACCGAAAAATGTGAAATGGATTGATTTTGCTTAGTGACCTTGATTCACATTCGTAAATGAAACTTTTTAATCTTAACTCTTAGATAAGCATAACATACAGAGAATTCTACTGCTACTAAAGACATCTTACTGAATGGTTTGGCCGATAATATGGCCATGCAGGTATTTTTTACAAGTTTCGTATGTATTTTCAGGGCGAGTAAAAATGCGAGAAACGAGGAAAATGCTTGACCGTATTAGGAATAGCAAATTGTCTTTCGCATCTCATTATTTATTTGTTATTGCTATTTTGCTTTGATTGGCTAATTTTTTCGCATCTCATTATTAATTTGTTATTGTTATTTTTATTTGATTGGCTTATTTTTGATCACATGATTATCTTTCTTAAATAAGCTCGTTGTTTGTTTACACTCTTTACGTTTCTCTCTGACGAAGGGCCTTCGCTCGAAACGTTAGACTCCTACGTTCTCTGTTTCGGCAGTATATCTAACCTTACTATACCGTAAATGTTCGATTTAGCGCCGCGGCGCTTATTAAAATTTGCAATCTTTTGGTGCGGCGCTTAATCGAGAGCGGCGCTTATTAAAAAAAGTTAACAAAACGCTCACAACACAACTTTAATTATCCATAGAAAAACGCAATAAATTTAACCCAATAATTTTCATAATACCCAATAGCACAATAAATTCAAAAAAGAACGTCAACGTCCTGGTCATCGCCTTCTTTACCGTCGTCTATCCATAGATGTGGAGCAGAGGCATCTTCGACATCTGAATCAGAGACTTCAAAGGGATTTGTGTCCGGCTCTTTTAGGATGGACAGCTGCGATCGAAGTACCTCGCGACCTTGACCGGCGAAAAACTCCAGTGATGTATTAAAGATATGTTGATATGTTAGCGTATCGCGGTTTGTGTTTTTTTTGCTGATTCATCTTTTTCGAAGGTGCGGCGCTTAATCGAGAGCGGCGCTTATTAAATTATCCTGCTTCTGGGTGCGGCGCTTAATCAGGAGCAGCGCTTAATCGAGAGCGGCGCGAAATCGAACATTTACGGATTTCGATTGTTGTTTCAACACTGCCTACGCAGCACGCTACTTTTATTTCACTATTTATTATACAACTGTTCAGTTAGAATACATTTGCCATTTTGGTTTAGACTTGCTATTTTGTTTGATATTACGTATAGACAGGGTTGGTAGATTGCTGAATAAATAAGCCAAATATTATTATAATAACCTTTTGTTTTCTTTGTTGGAAACAAAGAAATCAAAGGGCCGCTTATAACAATGTTTGGCTTATTTATTCAGCAATCTGGCAACCCTGCGTATAGAGTATTTATTTACCGAATATCCATTGTTTTGTGTTTTATGAACACTATTTCTGATGTATTAAACCCCGTTTAAACTTTACATGACAGATAAGCCGCGTGTGGTGATTTTTGTATTGGACCTGGGTTAAGCGGTCGCACCCTGTATTAAGCGGTCACCAGCTCAATCCCAAGGGTGACCACTTAATACAGGGTGACCACTTAACCCAGGTCCAATACAAAAATCACCACAAGCGACTTATCTGTCATTTAAAGTTTAAATGGGGTTTAATGTATCAAAAATAGTGTTCATAAAACACAAAACAATGGATATTCGGTAAATAAATACTCTATTACTGCCGTAACCTTCAGTGTTCGTAAGTCAACTGAGAATAAAGAGAGTGAAAATTAAACAGAACAATGAACACAAACTGATTACAGTATTTGTAAATTGTAAGAGTGTTTCTTCACAGTTCAGACAGAGCTAGACCATAGAAAAAGTCCTCTAAAACGTCAAACAAATTTTGGAAGAGTAATCATCAAGGGAAAGCGTGTAAACAGAGGCGCTGGTTACGGTTTAGAAAACCCCTGCGAGTACCTTTTTAATGGAGACGCATTTTCGTGTAACTGGTTAAAAACAAAGTTGACAGAAGAGAAGTTTAAAGTTCTTGAATAAAACCCCGTTAATGGCTGAAAATATTAGTCTTTTCAACCATATCAATTAAATATTGTTGTACTTGTTTTGACTTTTTCGGGCAAGTTTGCTGGAAATTATCCAATTTAATATAATACTATACAGAAAGTTGTCGAGTCGATTAAGACACTTGATCTATTAAGTATTATATAGTTATGAAATTTTCGGGACTTTGCCAGGTGACCGCTTAATGAAGGGTGACCGCTTAATATGGGGACCGCTTAATACAGGTTCGACTGCCGAAATTATTGAACGTAGATTCTAAAGGCGGTTTTCCACTAGGCGAAAAATGTCGCGCGAAGCGACATTTTCTTTTGTCTCGCAAGCTCTCGAGTGGAACTAATTGGCCAAGACAAAAGAAAAATGTCGAGTCGGTCGACAAATGTCGCCTAGTGGAAAACCGCCTTAACGTTTCGAGCAAAGGCCCTTCGTCAGAGAATTTTAGTGTGTAATCCGGCCTGGGAAAAGCTGCGTTCCATTGCCCATATATGGAAAAATGACGCCATTGTCATACAATAAATCGATTTTATCGTGGCATAATTGTGTATGTAGTTCAATATTTTTGCTTTTCAAAACCGGATGTTCAGTCTGATACTTAATATTTTTATAGTGTTCTAGTTTTTTGTGTGTTTTATATGTTGGGTATTTTGTTGCCAAATTTTTGTAAGAATTATTATCTCGCTAGTACTGAAACTCTACTTGCGAGAAGATGAAACTAATTAATATAAAATCTTAAAGTGTCTATGAAGTGAGAACTCGCTGGTACATTTTTTGGTTTTAATGCACAGAAATTTCAAGAGAATCTCATGTATAGTTCTTGAGTGAACTCTCAAAGTTTACCATGGCTACTTAGTTTTTGGAGATATTTGAGCTTCTTGGTAACAATGCCTTCTGAATTTCACAGGTGATTTAGTTTTAGTTTTAATAAGCTTTCGTACACAATAACTTGATACGCGGAGTTGAATAACAGAGCAAGCTCCAATCATGGTTCAACTCCAACTAGATCGTTGACGCTGAAATCCATTGTTTGTATGCATAGTTGTCACTGATCTCTATATAAACTGGATAGGCCATTCCTTATGGTCAGCAGTGAAACGTTTCGTGGCAGTCGCCACCATCTTACGTCATTGCGGCCTTAGAACTTGTTCCCAATCCCAAAGTTGACTGTCATAAGTAATCTTGACGTTAGCCTGGTACCCTGGCCCAATTTCTCTCTCCTCCGCAGAGGCTTTGCGGGATAATGAGGTCTAACATGAAGTAGCTACGTGCTACGAGGGAAAACCGCTAGTGGAAGAAACGTGGGCGTAAGGTCAGAGGCGTGCGGTGAACCCTGGGAAGACGGAAAACGAGAAAAGAAGCCTCTGCCAGATAATGTGCCGTTCTCTGGACAAATCCGCGGTTCTCTGGTCATGGCAGACAGCGACGATAGTTTGCACGAAGTACATTGTTTTCTTCAAGATCTAAGTCTAGAATGTACTTCTGGATGTTATTCTGAATTTTTCTATGGAATCACCTGCCGAACGGGTCGAAAAATTCGAAACGCTGCCAGACTGACAAACGTTTCATCGAACGTTGTCAACTGCCTGGAAGCTTTCCACTCCTGATTAAGTATTAACTTGATAAACAAAGCCGACGAACAGCGCTAGAAATATTCTCGGTGCTAACTTTCTACGACATAATGGTAAGATCTATGTTTACAACAGTTCGTCCTTTGAGATGAATGATAAACTTTCTCATGTAGCGTTTGTTTTATACTTTTATTTGCGTAAATTCAAAACCGGAAAATCCTGTCCTTGTGTTGCAGTAACATTGTCGAGTTGAGAAGTATCAGCGATTTAAATGTGTCTTTTGTCCACAGTTTAGTGATTTCCGACTTTTGCGTAGTAGATTTGTTGATTATATAATGAAATCCCGAGTCTGGCGCCTAGTCCATCACGGAATTTGGGCGCCATATTGACATCATTATCTCAATCTCGTTCCCAGAGCCAAATCCCTCGCACGCGAGGGGAAAAAAGGCTCTGGGACAATCGATTTGAAACTTGACCCTGATTGGCTAAACGTTCGACGCCTACACACGTAAAAATCTCACAGGCTATAACAGGGTTGTTGGCTCAACAACCCATGAACAGCACTGTTAACAGGCTAGAACATGATTGGTGAAATAACAGCATTGTTCATGCATGTTTCAACATGTTGTTACAGCTTGGAGAATCGACAAGGCTTGTTCATGCATGTCACAACAAGCAAAACCTAGCTTGATAAAACAACCAAGTTCATGGTTGTTGTATCATGACTGTTCAATCCTGTTGATTCATCATGCCCGAACAACATGTTGTATCATGCATGAACAACACTGTTGATTCATCATGATAGTTTTATGTTGTTCAAACAGGCATGAACAACACTGTTCGTTCGACAACATTGTTCATGCCTGTTACGAGTGTTCGTGATCTGAGCGAGGAGCACGCGAGGGTTCTCGACACTTTCACGCAACGAACTTACAGTCCTGGCACCGGTGTGGGAAAACAAACAACATTTTATATTGCTGAATTATCGAAAAACCCATGTCTTCTTAACATAAGAAACGTTGGATGTTTATTTCAAACTTTGACAGTTTTCTGCGAATGTTTTTGTGGCGGAAATTACGTGCAACAAGTGTGTGAGTTTTGTACAGCAATGCCCAGAGACTCGCTGCAGAGTGTCTTGATGAAAATGGAAACGAAAAATCATCACTCATTAACTTATATATCCTCGTTGGGCCAGGACTTTGGAGATATAACAGAAAGTTTGTTCCAGCAGTATGTACCATACTAGTTTGAAAGCTTGCGAAGCTCGTTTCTTTTCCAAAATGCGACAAAACACTGGTGTTGAAACAAGGCAAAATTGTACAATTGTACAAAAGCTATGGCGTCAGCAGCAACAAAGTATTTTCCCTTTTCCCTAAGGTAAGTTTTAAAATCTAGTAAAGCAGTCAAATGAATGATAGTACAATAAGATTAAGTTAGAAATGAAATTTCTGGACGTAAATAATTCTGTTGTTTTCTAATATTGTCGGATTTGTCGGACATATAGTAATAGTATTGCACAAAACTATTTATAATCGAGACAGAGATTCCAGGCAGAAAACGTAATTTAGTTAGAAATATCAAAGCGCAGACAATTACTTTGAAAAAGCCCATAACATTGAAGAAAACCTCATGTACATAAAGTCTTTGTAATTGTAATAATTTAATCACTCTGCGAAGATGTTGCAGTTCAATAAATATTTTCATTTTTACCATTTCTCTAATTGTCTGGGCTTTGATATTTGTAACTAACTATTTATAATAATTGTTAGTTGTTTGCTGTACAAGCTGTGTTAGTTAGTAATACTGTACTCAGAAAAACTCTGAGCTCTGAGCAGGACTCAATCCCACAACCTACTGAATGGTTAGAGCGTCTGGCTAGCATTCAGAAGGTTGTGGGATCGAGTCCCGCTCAGAGCTCAGAGTTTTTCTGAGTATTACTAACTAACACAGCTTGTGCAGCAAACAACTAAACAATTATTACTAACATCAAGCTGCAATTTCTGAAACTAACTAACTATTTATAATTATATAACCACAAATTGATACACTGAGGGGTGCAT
Source organism: Corallium rubrum (assembly GCA_964035015.1). Lineage (NCBI taxonomy): Eukaryota > Metazoa > Cnidaria > Anthozoa > Scleralcyonacea > Coralliidae > Corallium > Corallium rubrum. The sequence goes on from OZ036000.1 coordinate 7,044,019, forward strand.
GAGATGGGGGAGGGGGTAGTATTAAATGTCAAAGAAACATTTGCTGATATTTTATTATGCATGTATTTTCTTATTTTTAAATGCATATTAATGCATGTCAAATCCAAGCGTGCCCATCCCCCCCCCCCCCCCAGGCATTTGACAAACATCTTGCTAATTCCCCACTGTGGGGATGAGAAGCAGGTGAAAATGCCCCATGGTGGGGCCAAAAATCTTTGACAAATTTCCCACCCCGGGGAATTTCTTGTTGAAATATTTTATAATACAATACAAGAAGTGCTCTGCTGGAGCACATATACAATGCACATTTTCGGCGACTTTGTTGTTTCCAGTGTAGACAACTAAGGAGATGTTTTAAACATTTGTTGCTTGTTATGATTTGCTGGCCCTCACTCAGTGCATTATTAGTATTAAAATCCTGAAGATTAAATTCCCGAAGTGACAATCTTTTTCCAGTTTCAGGAACAAACACACAAAATGAGTCTGGTACCCAGACACTTGATTATAATTATTCTCTTAAAGTCTTTCGTGTGCTCAATCAAAACAACTAGTTTGGGAAACCACAGAGTTGCATGCGGAAGACACAAACTTAACATAACTTGTAAACTAATATAAACATCTAGAAATTGTGCGACATATTACTAGGGATTTCTTAAAAAAGTTTCACACAAATATCACAAACTCTAAGCATATAAACCCAAGCATATGAACGCACAGGACCACGTTTTGTATTTAATGCTAGAGGGAGGGGGTGCAATTGGATTGCCCCTACAGACCCCCACCCCCAATTGCTTTTTTATTTATATAAGATTAAATATCTAATGCCCCACCCCCAGGCAAAGATTTTCTTTCAGATGCCCCACCCCTGGGATTTGCTAAAGAATCAAATGCCCCACAGTGTCCCGGGGGGGGGTGATGGGCACACTTGAATTTGACATGCATAAGCCCCAATCCAGAAAATGTAATGCACCTATCAATGTTAGTCCCAAAGGGGGGAGGGGGGGGTGTGTGTCAGGCAAGGGGTAGGGAATTGATCAATATGTCCATCCCCAGAGTTGAGACTGACAGTGAATGTCTCTTCAGAGGTGGTGATTTTTTGTTGTAGCAGAGGAGAAACATGAGGGATAGGGAGTGGAATACAACAATTTTTAATGATAAATTGTTCCAATCCCCACCCTTTGCCCAACCCCCATCCCTCGGGGCTAACATTGACAGGTGCATAATAACACTATAAAAATATTTATTCTGCAAGTATCAAGACTAACATTTCATTAGATTTTTACAATTATATATGGTAGTAAACAATATTTGTAAAACTCGTTGTTTTTCTTACATTATATATGATAATTTATATTATTATTTATCTAACTGTATACTAGCCATAACTACATGCAATACCTAGCCAGAACATTGCACAAGTATAACTGTTTTCCATACCAATAAACTACCATGATTATACAAAAACTGGTATAGAGGTGAGCCAAATTTAAAATATATTTAAAATGGTATGAAATATTCTACTTCACATTTCTTGTTATTTTATATCATTTAATAACAGGACAACGTATGCCACATGCATGTTTAAAATTACTGTGTCTTCTAAATTTTTTGTAAATTTATTCAAGATCAAACTCTAGTACAGTGGTTTTATAAGAGGAAACTGAAGGTAAACTTTCAGTTAATCAGAAGAGGAAAGTTTACAAAATGTTTTACCTATTTTTTCATTTTTTCCCATAGTATACAAATGCAGTGGTGATATGGCAACATAAACACTAAAGAAGAGTAAAGATCTACTGTGTGAGTTGTGGGCAAGAAACCAGGGCCTGGATCGAATAAATAAGACAGCTGAAAAGTCATTTTTATTATATTGTTTTATTTTTATTATTATTGTTTGTCGTTTTTTTCATCATGTAGCATCACTGCATCAGGCCTGGCAATGGGAAATAATTATGAATTTATGATGACATCTAACAGGTGTGTATTTGTAGCTCAGCATTTTTAAGGTTTAGAAATTAAGGTCCTTCTTTTCCTCTGTTTGTGCAGCTTGGCCTGGTAATAAGGAGAGATTGTAACCACAATAAAACCTAACAGGTGTGTATTAGGTTAGCATTTTTAAGATTTAGAAATTCATGTCTTTTTTTTCTTCTCTTTCTCCAGGCAAGGAGAAAATACAGGTGTACATTTGCTAGCATTTTTGCGATTTAGAAACTAATAGTAATATGCCTTTCTTTCTTTTTTTCTTTATTTTATGGTGTATCCAGCTAGACAAAAAATTATACATTATTATAAATGCCAAATGGCTTAAAGGTACTTATACTATGTTGATAGGTTGCATTGTATCTAGTTTAATTCTCAAAATATATATTTGTCTTCTCTAATTTATATAGTGTGGCCATGCAGAAGGAATTTAAGAAATATGGACTGCCAAATGTAGATTGCAGGATTAACTCAGCAATATGTGGTAAATATTGACAAAAAGTATTCAAAAACTAATAAGATGTTTTTCTTCTTTCCTAGTTTTGGCTACATAAGTTATACTTTGCATCTTCTCAAGCCTAGATTTGTAAGTAAAGATTATATGCATGACCATTTTTCTTTTCTTTTTGCAGTATTATGTGTGGCTAAATTAGAAAAACGAAGTGTACAAAAATTGTTGGATTGTACGCTGTACGCATTCGTCGAAAAATAAGAAGACTTATAGTAGTGAAATGCTCTTTATTTTTGTAAATCTTAGTTGATAGGTGTGAAAAATAATAAAAACATTTACCTGATGTTTCTGTCGCGTAGTTTTTTAGTCGTAGTTTAGTGCAAGTTTTTTCTCAGTTTTTTCGGCAGCAAACGGGGTACACCCGGGGAATTTTTGTACCGGCATTTTGTTTATCCACGCGTGGAATACACGGGAAAAACGCGGAAAAAACGCGAAAAATTCTCGATTTCAACAGACAAAAACAGCATTGATATCATGCTCGAACAACCATGTCAGAACAACCATGTTCTAGCGTGTTACTTCATCACGCTAAAACAACGCTGTTATCATGCATGAAACTTGCTGTTTCAACAACCTTGTTCAGGTCTGTTCCTTTGACAAGCCATGAACAGATTGTTCCAACATGCATGAACAAGCCTGTCAACAACTATGTTCAAGCTGGCCAGCTCAACCATGTTCAAGCCTGTCGACATCAATCATGTTCAAGCCTGTTAACAAGCAAAAACAAGCTGTGCGTTTTTACGCGTGTACTGCGCTGCGCAGATAATTTCACACCCATGCTCCCAGCGCGGTCTTCATGTCTTGCTGTTGTTTTCGTGAGAAGGAGTGAAGAAGAATACATGTTTATTTGGGACTAAAATCAGACAAAATGTGCGACAAGAGACAAGAAATACTTTTTTGCCTTTGTAATATGTTTGGAATTCCGAATTCGAGTTTCCATCCGAGAAAAAGAACCTTTGGGTGACAGATATGGCACCGATTTTATCATTGTCGATAGTCCAGTTCCACATTGTCGATTGCTCGTGGAGAAATATACAGGTTTCACATTCCCGAAATTGCCGTGCTTGTATGTACAAAAATAAATATCATTGGGAGTGAAACTTTATTAATAAAGTTTCCGTTGGAATATTGTCATGACTATTTGAATAATAACTTTAATAGATCAATTCATAATTATTTGAGTTTACCGGTTTATAAAAGGTACATGTAAGACTTATATGATTTTCTATGTCATGTATTCTCTGATTTTAACAAAAATATATTATTTTATCAATATGACACTGTCGTTTATAGCTTTTATATATGTAAGATTACTATTCCTTAATTGGCAGTATTGCCTGGCAGAAGGCATTGCTTTCTTAAAATTATGTGATAATCTATATAGTGGTCTAAAGTTAATTAGAAAAGTGCATTATTTTACATGGTTATATCCAAATGGGTTAAGCATTAGTTGCCAAATTACACCGTCCTGTTTTAGACAGGGACTGCAGAAGATGTTTTTGACTGTAGGGGGTATGTGGGCATGCTTGAATTTTTAGACTTCCTGCAAACCATTTTCAGGCTCATTTGCAATATCGGTAGGAACACACTAATGACAGTAATAAAGCTCCTAGACAAACCTTTTATGTCCTAACTTAAGACAATAGTAAGTGAACAAACATATACTTGCATCAGTTCAAAGTTTTGTCAGACTGTTTGAGCCTTTTTAATACGCCATTTTCAAAATCACATATGGTTCATACATATGTATTATAAGGACAAAATGTGTAATATGGCATCAATCTCAATGAGAAAGTGATGTAGGATCAGTTTATCATGCTTTGCCCATACAGCTGTTGTTTACTCAAATTGTAAAGCATTTCCCCCCCAATATCGATGGCATTATAAAATTTTGTCCTTCCAGAATAATATATGTATGAACCCTTACCATGTGATTTTGAAAATGGCCTATTGGACATGTCTAATAGGTATACAGCTGCATATCATGCATATACCTGCATGGTAGTTTCTTAGCTTTCATTTCAATCCCATTGTTATAATGTATTAGGTTAAGTTAGTTAAAAATTTTGTGGGGGTGAAAACGGTTTGTCACCCCCACATGTAGCCTGCTTGCAGACGCTTGTATTCAATTACACAAGCTCCGGAAATACAAGCGTCTGCATGTCATTTAATAATGATACTGAGAGATGGTATAATTGTAACTTAGGCATAAGGCATTCATTCATGAAGTGAACAGTCAGTAATGGTTACAAATCGAATTATAGTAAGGTTTAATGCTTCTGAAAATATCACATTAGAAACTACTACTTAATATTTTCAGCAGTACTCAAACCTTACTATATTTCGATTTGTATTTCAACACTGCTAGCTACGCAGCACCACTACTTTACTTCAGTGATGCTTACAGGTCAGGTTTTTTATTGTTATTGTTTTTTATGGCACCTGGTGGCATAACAGACATGAAACAGAGAGTTAGAGGCCCCCAACTCCTAAGGGCCCTCCATCCAATCTATGATCTCATAATTGTGACAATTGAAATTAATTAGTGGAAATGTATCCCATGAAAATGTTTTTTCAGGTGTGTTATTGTGTAAAATTACCAATGCCTGTAATTATAATAAACACTAAATGACTTAAAAAAGCTAGTGGTGTGTTGGCATTAGTACTGTTACTGTTTGACTCATTAATATTTCATGATCCAAGTTCTCATCAGCAGTCTTTACCACGAATTTGTGTTAGAACCACATGACATTCAGATTGGTATTTGTTCTGTGTAGCAAAATTGAAAAAAAAATTTTTTTCAATTTTAAATACAGTAAAAGTCCACTCAGTTGGTAAAATTTTGATTTTCAGGCTCTAACCTAATTCATCTTCAAAGTCTTGAAATAGGTAGAAAATAATATTAAATAATACATGTACAGTGTACATGAAAAAATACTATCACTGTATTTAACCAGGGTAACTAGAATTACAAGTGTAATTTTCATCTAGGCCCTAAATCTAATAACATCTCAAATCTAATAATAACATCTCAAGTCTAAAGTCTAATAAGCAAATCTCGGTGACTAGGGTCCCCTAAGGCAAATTTCCTAAGGGTTCCTAGTAGCAGTGGTGGCACTACAGGTGTGCAAATGGTGCGCTGCACAGGAAATGCCATTTCAGAGACCTTAAATTCAAATATTTTTCAGTGGAGATTCCCCCTGCACCCCCTACATATGTTGTCACTTTGTGGGAGGGGGCCCAATTTTTTTTCTCACACCAGGGCCCACACCCACATAGTGCCACCACTGCCCAGTAGTTCTGTGTTGGGTCACTGATAGTAATGTGGCAATGATTTATTGTTGAGTCAAATAACCTAGTATTATGTGTATCCGATTGATTTCTAAATCAAAGCAACTCTACTGTTAAAATGTTCAGTCAGTTTTAGAAACAGATACACTTTGGTCAAACATACTTTCATATCTTTAAGATTTGTCCTTATGTCTTACAAACATTGTGAACTACAGTGAATATATAAGTGTGAACTCTGTCAGCAGAAATCCTAAGGACTCACTCTGTCCATGGTAGATAAATGTAGCTGTCCATCTTAGAGAAATTTTATTTTGTTTACATGTTATCCTAGAAGTTCTTTCTCTCAAAATTCTAAATTTCTTGTTATTGCTAGAAACAACTCAGTCTTGCTGACACTGTGCACATCGAGCTATTATAGTTTTAATAATAATATACTGTTGGATGGTGTCACATGTCAAATGTCATCATCCATCTGATCCAAGTACAGTACTGTATATACCATAACATCCATTGTACCATACACTGTCTTTGGTGCATTTATTTTCTTCTGTCTAAGTTCATCAGCAAGTCAGGTTAGGATCTGGTGTGGCTTGTTTTCTCCTGTGTTTGGGTGACTTGATACAGCAAAATATATATTTCACTGCTCTGGGTTTAAGTAATTTTTGCATTGATAATTAGTAAGCCTTAAAGACTCACACTCTCCTTTTCTCTGGTTTGGTTTGGTTTGGTTTGGTTTGGGTTGCTGTTGCAGTTAAAGCCAATTTAGATGAATCAGGAAATATTGTAGTAAGCAAGCCCAGTTTCCCATAAGCATGGTGAAAATCTTTCCTAAAAGACCAAATATAAATACACATCAAATCAAATCAAATCAAATCAAATGAGTTAAAATATAAACAAATATATACTAAAATTAGAACCATACATATATTTTGGCTTGGTTTTAATTTATATTATTTTAGAAAACCAATAAATTTTAATTGTGTGTCAGTAAGCAGATAAGTATAGGTTATTTTGAGGCCACAATATCCCTGAGGGGTCTCAAAATAACATACTTAATTTTCACATGACAAGGTTGACAGGAGTCGCAACAGAAATAAAATATTGAGGGGAATATTAGAGGGGAATATTAATCTATTGTTTTGCCGGGGCTATTGAATATATTCCCCAAAAAGAACAAAGGAAACCGAGGCATGTGAAAATTAATATAACTTATTGGCAAATATGGCAAAATATTTAAGTCGAAAAGTCAATATTGGGCGAGACCAAAGCTTGAGTCTAATATTAAAATTTGAGATTTAAATATTTTCCATATCAGGTGAAGATGAATCCTAGGCATTTTATTATATCAAACAAATAATCAAGCAATTAAGGTAAATATACCTTGTGCACCTGTCTAAAGGTTGCTGCCCTATTGTAGTTGTCCTACAGTACATCATAAAAAATTGGGTTGGCATGTGACACCGTATAATAAACTATTTTATCATCATGCATGGTAAACAGTTGGTAATCATTTGCTTGTTTTTGGTATCTCACACTGGAATTACTATATGCACACTGGTGCTGGATCTGGTTAGCATAATTAAAACTGCAGCAAAAGTTAATACATTTCTAAAATTTGAACTGACCAATCATCTTTGACAGTTCTTAGACTTGCAGCAAATTAAACTAAAAAGGTACAGGGTCTGTCAATTTTTCCATTTTTGCATCATTACGAACTGAATCAGAATTTCCAGTTTATATAGCATACCATAACTTAATACAGTACTACCACGGTAATTCAAAATCAAGCATTTATAAGAAAAGCATACCTTCATATATTTGTTGACAAATACTTCTGGATGGGCAAAAATTAGTTGAGACTTCAACAGCAGATCATACGAAGTGGTATCACCAGAAAGTCGTAAGCGAAAGGCAATAGTTGAAAAATTAAGGATTTAGCAGTTCACGAATTATATTAATTGTTCACGAATAGCGTCCCTCTGCAGACTCTGCTGGGACTTCATTTAAGCCGCTTTTCCCAATTTTTTCCAAAGGAAAATCAACAGCAGCATCCAGCACGCAATTATCGTCTCCTCCACCGTCTGTCATAATGAATTACCAAGTCATATTTTCGCCAATATTCTGAAAACCTCTTCAAAAGTGCTGAACCGTGAGCTGCAATCAATTTTCGACCGCGTAACAGGTTCTAGAAGAGGCTAGGTACGAAATAACTACTGCGCAGGTCACGGGACACCCAAAAATTGGGTGTCTCAAATCGATTTGCCCAGAGCCATTCAACTTGCCCGCGCGGCCGGGCATATTTGGCTCTGGGGACGAGATTGTCATTATCTGGCAGAGGCTCATTTTCTTTCCCTCTTCCCATCATTCCCCGCGCGTCTTCCCTCACCCGCACGCCTGCCCCTCCGAGCCTCTGCGGAGGAGAGAGGCCCAATTTCAAAAGAAATATGAGCCAGGTAACCACTAATCTCATTCTCGCGTCATCAGGGCTAAACCCACTTATGACGACTGCAGTTTTACTCGTTGCCACTAAAAACGCGCGAAATTTCAACCAATAGGAAAGCAGAAGTCTTTAGTGGTTACCTGGCCCATATTCTTTGATTGGGACAGGGTACCAGGCTATCTTGACGTTAGCACGGTCCAGTGTTGCCAACCTTGGGATTTTATCCCAAGATCTTGGGATTTTTTGAAGGAGTTGGGATTTTTTTGGGATTTTTTTCTCAGGGATTCAACCTTGGGATTTTTCTTGGGATTTTCCAGAGCAAACAGTTTCGGTTTTAAAAAGCTGATTTCAATGTTAATTGTTATTTTTTTAATTTACTTGATCATTATATCATACTCAGTGATCATACTCCACTAGCCTATGTATTCATTTCATTTAGACAAGATGAAGTACTCTATCCAAATGAAGTATCACTGATACAGTGGGCTCAGATTGCTATAAACGGAAAAAATTTGGTACTCACAAAAGTAAATCTTTCGTGGAAACGTGAAAAAATGATATCATATAGACCACTTTCATAATAGCGACTAATTAGAATATTCTTTTATGTACATCTTAATAAGCCTTTCTGGCCTCAATTGTGTGCCTGCAATTCAAAAGAATGTTTGCTTCATAACGAGGACAAAAAGGCTAATTTAATTAGATGCACATAAAAGAATATTTAAAGTGAAGGCCTTTATGAAAGTGGTCTATATATAATGAGAACCAATTGTTTGTAGGAGCACTGTGAACCTTGGGATTTTTTGGTAAAAAATAGGGAATCTTGGGATATTTTCAGACCTTTACTGGGATTTTGACGAAACTTGACTTGGCAACACTGGCACGGTCAGATTATCCGAGGAGTTGTAAAAGTCGTAAAGCAAACAACAGAAGCCGGTTCGTCAGTTTAGTTTTCACTGTTTAACAACAAATACAGTCAACTACACAACACGAGATATTGTTAAAGCATTAAGATTACTATAAAAGGTACAATTTAAGACTTGGAATTGAATTCTTCGTAGATTTTATAGTCTGTTTTTCAGTTTATATTATCGTGAACTTTCTTCGTTGACAGCACTGAAGAAAAACAACGAAATTTAAAGGTTTTATAGCTCAGTAACAGAAGCAAATACAAGAAATTAGCGTCTTAAACCTTATTAAGTATTTCCTGTGTCCTTACATTCGTTTAAATTTTCTTAAAATAACTCTTTTTGTCTGTTTTCAATCTACGAAAGCTATGAACTTCAGTGGCAGCCATCTTAGGTAGTGGTCACGTCATCATACAACTGGCACGTAAAATCCGGCCTCATGCCCCATCCAGTTTTATTGATATCGGTGATAGTTATCCATTTGTTGTTCTTTGTCTTGTGAGCTCTCGGTCGGAACTAATGACTATAACACAAAAGAAACTTTCCTGTCCGGTCCTATCCACTGATCTCAAATAATATACTCATTATACTGGATAGAGCATCCGGTGCTCGCTGTGAAGTCGGAATAAATTAGTGGCGGCCATTTCAAGTGGGACCCACTTGGTTTTCATACAGCCACTTTTAAGTTCTCCCATAGCGACAGATACATGTTACAAAAATTTAGCTGGTTTTCGTTAAAAACCCGATCATTTAAAGCGAAAACCAGAGGCGAAAACTATGATTCAGCAATATTGTGGGTCCCACCGGATATGGTGGCCGCGAGATTTTTAGCCTCACTTCCGACTTCAATTTTTGCCACGCGCGAAACAATAGATGTTCTATCCAGTATAATGAGTATATTATTTGAGATCAGTGGTCCTATCCTGTGGAAGATTTTCCTGAGTGGAAACTAGCCTTAAAGGCTAGAGGCTAGTGTCCACTCAGGAAAATCTTCCGCAGGATAGGAAAGTTTCCTTTGTGTTAAAGTCATTAGTTCCGATCGAAAACTCGCAAGACAAAGAAAACTTCCCTGTCCGTTCCGGTCCGGCGGAAAATTTTCCTGAGTGGAAACCAGCCTTAAGGCATTGTTACCAAAACCTCAAATTCCGCCAGAAGTAAACAGGCCATGGCAAATTTTACCCCGAGCCGGGGCGTAGGGCCGAAGGCCCGGAGCCTAGTGAGGGCTAATTTCGACATGCGTGGAGTCCATTTTACACGCGTGTAGAAAAAGCGAGGGAGACGAAATCTGGGAAATAGTTTATATATTTATATATACATAATTATATATATATATATATATATATATATATATATGTTTGACACGACGTCACGCAGTATATATAGTTGGACACTGGTGTCCAGCGATCCAGAAAACTAAATCTGTCAGTATTTTGCTTTCGTTTATAAACGAAATGGAGCCTGCTCTACTTAAATTAAAAGAGAACAACGAAGAAAAGGATACAAACAGCCGCTTTAACATATCTTGAAGAGAAACCAGAGGACCTGAAGAAACCACACACCGTA